>OY979710.1:44974702-45574702 GCA_963855925.1 Inga laurina
TAAACTACTCTTTGATGAACCATGGATAATACAAGGGCATTACATGGCAGTCCAGAGGTGGAGTCCCAACTTTAATCCATACTGTAACAAGGTTAGGAAAGTAGCAGTATGGATAAGAGTTCCCACACTCCCATTGCATATGTATTCAGAGGACTGTATGCTTCAAATTGGAAATTTGATAGGCCGAACACTTAAGGTGGATATGAACACTCTGGTTCATCAGGGGAATAATAAACAAGCAGTGGAGAGAGGAAAATATGCAAGAGTAAGTGTGGAAATTGATCTGAATAAGAAATTGCAATCCAGGTTTATGCTCAGAAATCATGTGTATCCAGTTGAGTATGAAGGATTGAGTGCTATTTGTTTTAAATGCGGTTTATATGGCCATATCTCTGAGAATTGCAAACTGAAAGAAATGGGTATAAACAAAACAATGGAACAAGGCGACTTAGCTGTGTCTCCGATGACTGTCGACGGTAAGAATGACCGGCATCTACCCTTGGTTTCTGTACCAGGGGTCAATGTGGAAGAAGAATACAGCGAATGGATGCAGGTGAAACCTAGGACTAGGACGCGACCTAATCCGAATCCAAAGATGTCACCGGGGATTCGTCAGAACGGTAGGGAAAATGAAAGAGGAGTTGGCTCGAGATTCAACGCTCTACAAAATTATGGGGAAGAGGGATTACCTAAAGAAAGAGCACCTACAAATAAGAAAAGGATGCATGAAACACAGTGGAAAAGGAAAGATTTAGGGAAGCAAATCGAACTTGGCTCTATCGGCGGTGGAGAGGGTAGGCAACGGATACAAGATGTGACATTGAAGTCTGGGGTGGGGGAGCCGAGCGGTACCAAACCAGACATGGAGAAGCGAGATTTGGGGAAGATGGAGATAGAAGTGACAGGATCGACGAAGATCGTTTCTCAGAAGGATGAGATCGCTGCAGATCGGATAATGGAGAAGGAAGGGAGTCAGGTTATAGAGAGAGAGAAGGAAGGGGAAATTGACCAAATAAAAAAGAACATTGGGCCTGTGAAAAAATCCAAGTTGAGCCCAATCAACAATATATCAAAAAAGAAAAGGGCAATCAATTCTCATGGGCCAAAAAACTCATTGGGCTTGGGACAACGAAACCAGGCCACAAAAGGGAGAATACACAAAATAGTTTGTGGATCTAACACTCAATTTGGGGCAGAAAAAATTTCATATCTTGCTGAAGAGGTGCAACAAAAAAGCCATCTGGGAAATCATATACCAGCGACGTTAGCCTTTACCCAAGCTGAAAAAGAAGAGAATTATCAAGCAGGTATTATTGTGGAAACGCAGAATGATCAATCGCAATTACACATGAAGGGCACAGTAGGTGGAAATACTTGCACAAACCTCCAATTGCAAATTTATAATAATGAAGCTAGCACGACAATCATCCCAACGGATACAGCAAATGTAGAGGAGGGGAAAAATTATGATGATGCTGATGGTAGTGAAGGCATGGTAGCTAAGGGAACCATGGTGGTACCGGAATCCGAACATCAGGCAGAGCACTGCTGACCAGGTTTTTTTTCTATATCCTATATATCCTTTTAATTATGAATATTTTAGCTTGGAATTGTAGGGGAGCGGGTTCTAAATCTTTTCCTGGGAAAGTCAGAGACTTAATTCAGGGGAAGGATATTAAAGTGTTAATTCTCACTGAAACTCGTGTTAGTGAGAGCAGGGCGGATAAAATCATTAAGAATTTGGGTTTTAATACTTGGTTACGGTTGGAAGCGACGGGTTATGCTGGGGGGGATTTGGGTTTTGTGGAATATTGAAGATATTAATCTTAATTATATCTCTTCGTCCACTCAAGCTATTCATGTTAAAATTGGGTTGCCTAATGAGGGGGGTGAATTCTATATCTCTTGTATTTATGCTGAGCCGAATCGTAATAGGCGTCAATCGCTTTGGAATGAAATTTATGATCTGAGCCTCATGGTGAATATTCCCTGGCTTATAATTGGGGATTTCAATGCTTATTTGTATAGTGATAATAAAAGTGGTGGGTCGGGGCCCAATTTGAGTTCTATGAGACAATTTCAAGACTGCATATTTAGGGCCCACCTCATTGAAACTGATGTGGTTGGTGATCGGTTTACTTGGGAGCGTGGTTTTCTTAAGGAAAAAATTGACTGGGCGTTTATGAACAATAATTGGAGTACTTTGTTTCCTTTTACGAAAACTTATCACCTGAGTAAATTCGGGTCTGATCATCGCCCAATCCTTGTTAAAACTGCCCCTTCTAATCCTCAGTTTCGGCCTAAACCTTTCTTTCGTTGTTAAGCGGCCTGGTTCCTTGAAGAGGAATTTGGGGATCTGGTTAAGCAAACTTGGGACAGGGGAGGTTGGAATGATAAGGTGAAGAATTTTTCAGAACAAGCGCGGGATTGGAATACAAGAAAGATAGGGAATTTGAATCGCAGAAAGAGGAATATTTTGAATCGGATCGAGGGTATTGACAGATCAAGAGCAAGAAGGGACAATCAACATTTAATTCAGACTGAAAATGAACTATGGAAAGAGTATAATAAAGTTCTTGCCCAGGAAGAACTTCTATGGTACCAGAAATCGAGGTGCAATTGGTTGAAATGGGGGGATAAAAATAGTAAGTTCTTCCACACTGCTGCTGTGATAAGGAGAAGAAGAAATAGAGTGGATGGTCTCAGGGATTTGAACGGGAAATGGATATTTGATTAGAACATTTTAAGGAATATGGCGGTATCCTATTATAAAGACCTTTTCAAGAGTGAATTAACAACCTTCGTCTCAATTGACACACATCAATGTTTCCCTGCCTTAACATCTACGGTTTTGGGAAAGATTCATGCAGAAGTTTCGAGGGAAGAAATCAAAGAAGCGTTGTTTGATCTGGGTGCATTTAAAGCCCCGGGCCCGGATGGTTTACAGGCAATTTTTTACCAAGAATATTGGTCAATCCTTCAGGAGCACATTGTGGAGTTGGTTGGGCGAATATTCCAGGATCCGGATAGAATCAAAGAAATAAATAATACTAATATTTTTCTTATTCCTAAGTTGGAGAACCCGGAGACAATTAGGGATTTCAGACCGATATCTCTTTGTAATGTGAGCTATAAGGTGATCACCAAAATCTTGAGTCGTCGTCTTCGGGATATCATGGGGAAAGTGGTTGGTAATCATCAATGCAGCTTTATTGCGGGTCGTCAAAGTAGCGAAAATATCATAATTGCGCAGGAGGTAATTCATTCTGTGAAGACTAAAACTGGGAGAAATGGGTGGATGGAGATTAAGGTGGATTTGGAGAAGGCGTATGACCGTCTAGAGTGGCCGTTTATCTTTGATGCTCTCAGGCTGGTGGGCATAGAAGGGAGAATTTCCGAGGTTATTATGGCATGCATTACAAGTCCATCTTTTCAGGTTCTGTAGAACGGGGAAGCTACGAGAAACTTTGATTCCTCTCGTGGAATTAGACAAGGGGATCCTCTTTCCCCTTACATATTTACCCTGTGCATGGAACGATTGAGTCATATAATCCAGGATGCTATTGCGGAAGAGGAATAGAAACCGATTAAGCTGAGAAGAAATGGGCCCAACATCTCGCATCTTTTCTTTACAGATGATCTTATTTTATTTGGCGAGGCATCTGAGGAGCAAGCAGAGGTGATGATGAAGTGCATACAGATTTTTTGTAATATGTCCGGGTAAAAAATGAACATAGACAAGACTAAAGTGTGTTTCTCTTGAAAGGTTCATTTTTATAGAGAAGTGGAGTTAAGCCGGAAGATGGGGATTAGTCTTACAGCTGATTTGGGAAAATATCTGGGTATTCCATTAATCCATAAAAGAGTTACTAAACTTACCTTTGCACCTGTTTTGGAGAAAACTATGAAGAGGATCGCTGGGTGGAAAAGAGGTTGTTTAAGTTTTACGGGCAGAACTATTCTCATTAAAGCGGTTCTTTCCACTCTACCTTCGTATCAAATGCAGACAATGTGATTCCAAGAGGGATTCTACGGGATCTGAAGAGGAAAAGTAGAAATTTTCTTTGGGATGAACAGGATGACAGGAAGAAACTCCATCTTGTTTCTTGGGACCAGATTACGAAAGACAAGCAAGCAGGTGGGCTGGGGATTAGAGACATGTGCAGACAGAATGAAGCTTTTATCATGAAGCTCTGTTGGCAGATCCTGAATAACACGGACAAGCTGTGGGTCCAAGTTCTGAGAGGAAAATATGGTTGGGATCAGCAGAATGGGCCGATAATAAAAAGAAATGCGTCACCAACCTGGAGGGGTATTTGCTCTGTTTGGGACAGGTTTCAGAAGGGCGTGGGAGTTAAAGTGGGCAATGGGGCTTCTGCTTCTTTTTGGCTTGATAACTGGTCTGAGATTAATAGACCGTTGATTGAGCTTATTCCTTGGAGGGAGGGCTTCATCGATAGGAATGAAAAAGTTATTGAATATGTGAATCCTTGGGGAGATTGGGATAACCCTCCAGGGGAAGACAGGGGTGTTGATAGATATATTTGGAAGCCTTCATCTGATGGGTGTTTCTCTGTGAGTTCGGCATACCGTTTTATTACTGCAGGTACTTCTAGCTCGGGTGCATCAATCTGGAGGACACTTTGGAGGTGGCAGATACCTGAGAAGGTTAAATCTTTTATGTGGTTAGCAGCTCATGGTAACGTGCATACAGCGCAGCTCAGGACTAGGAGGGGAATCTCAGATGATGCAACTTGCCCTTTTCAATGTGATCAGGATGAGGATGTCATGCATCTTCTAAGGGATTGTGCCAATGCTCGGGAGAGATGGATTTCCATTATTAAGCCAGGTATGTGGAATATGTTTACTAATTTGCAGGGGCCTGAGTGGATAGAATGGAACATCAAGCATGAGGCGGGACGTGATTTCATAAAGAAGATCAGCTGGGCAACTTTATTCGGATATGTGTGCTAGGATATTTGGGGGGATAGATGCCGGAAGCTGTTCGTAGAAGAAACCAACGTGGATCATCGGGATGCTCAATCAAGTCTTTTTCGAGCAAGTTGGGATATGGAATTGAGTGCTCATTGCAATTTTTATGCTCGAGCGGCTGAGGGGGCTTTGGATCAGCTACCAAGGAAGCAGGGGTTCTACAGACTAGAAGCTGACAGATCGGTTCTGGAGTCAAGACAGAGTGCAAGTGCGGGAGTAATTAAGGATGAGGATGGAGGCTGGGTGAACGGATACATGTGCAGACTTTCACAGGTTCCTCCAGTTATTGCTGAGGTTATAGCTATCATCCAGGGACTCCAAATATGCTGGAATAGAGATATCAGAAGGATAATTGTTTGCACCGATTGTGTTGAACCTGTAAATTTGCTTACTAGGGGATGTGATCCTGGATATCCCTTTAGAGATGTTATTGATGAGGCAAGGTTATGGATGGCTAGAGAGTGGCAGGTCATGCTTACTCATATCTCTAGAGACCTAAATGTTCATGCTGATTATTTAGTATCGTTAGCTCATGGTAGTATGGTTAATTTTGTTACCTTTGATCATCCACCTCCTCCACTTGGGATAGGCGGTGGCTGATGAGAGTGTTTTTGATTGTGCCTCTTTTACAGGCGACTTTGTATTAATCTGTAGTGGATTAATGTATTCCAGTGTTATATTCAAAAAAAAAATATATCCCACGGCAGATTACATTGAAAAGATAAGAAAATATAATATCTTATTTTATCTTTTGATGAGAGAGGATAGGATAATATCTGGTAGACTAGCACCTTTAGGTGCTTTGGTCACCGAAGTGCCTTCAGGCACTTTTCTACCATCTCCATCCGGGTTCGAACTCGGTCGTTGATGTAATAAAAAAAAAAGATAATATTTGGTAAACGATAACTCAAAGAATGCACGCAACCTGAGCCACAAGGAAAATAGCCGAACTTGTATCCATAAAAGGGGCAGCAACGCGCAGATCAAAGTGAATCAGAATCGGAGAACAACGGCGAAGCAGAGAGGGTCAACACCGGAAGAAGGGAGCTTTTGACAGATTTGTTCTCTTTATTTTTTGTTTTTTTTGCTGTTAAATCTGAATTTTTTTGTTTCATTATGTATTTTATTTTGGTCATGAGTGGCTAATTTTCTTTTTAGACCTAGGAAAAGTATAAAATCACTAGTGAACTATATCTTATTTCCATGATTTATTAGTTATGATTTATGTTAATTTTGGTTACTTAATCTTGTTTTATTATGTCCGTTTGATGATTGGGCACCATTAGATGTGAATTTAAGTATTAGGATTTACCTTGACGAAGGGGATTTTAATTAGGCTATGAGATTAAGTAATATGGGATTAAATTAAGATTTAATTTGCGATTAGGATAGACATATACCTAATAGCCCCATATAATTGTTGAAGAGTGTGTTTGAATTATCTTGCCTCTTGAGTAATTTGGTTAGACATAACAATTATACTTAAGAGAGGGTTGTGAGTGAACCGACATGCACTTATAACTATTTATACTCGAGATTAACAAAATTAACATTTGAGATTAACTAAGTAAATGGATTTGAGATTTGGAGATCTAGTGAGGGATTAGTGACTCTAGGTTGTGTTTAATATTGATAGTTTTCGTTAATTAGTTTTCTTTGAATTTTCTCATAACTATATTCGTTTGACTTAAAAGAAATTGAGATTTTAATACCTAAAAATTAATTGATTGATTCCTCGTGGGACGATACTCTACTTATCACTTTATTACTTGGCACGACCCGTATACTTGCGGAGCACATCAAGTTTTTGGCGCCGTTGCCGGGGAATCAAGGCAACTAATTTTTAGTATTAGAGGACCTTTATTATTTTAAGTTTAAGCATTTTTTTAGGTTTTATACTCGATCTTTGTCTCTTTGTCTTTGCAGTGCTTTACATTATATGTCAGGGACAACAAAAAAAAACATCTAAGAAGACAAGGAAGGTTAGTGAACTTTTAGAGACAACACCACCTCAGCATTCAGATCACGAGGAAGAAGAAACCATAAGCAAAGAGATGACTGAGGATGAGAATAATACATTGGGTGTCAATGACTTCCTAGGAAGGCAATCTCGAGGTTATCAGTCCGAAATCAAAGTACCTGCGTTTCAAGCCAACAATTTTGAAATCAAGCAAGCAATGCTTAAGATGCTTGAACTACAAGGTCAGTATGCAGGAAACAACACAGAAGATCCAAATCGGCATCTCATACAATTTCTTGATGTTTGTGATTGTTTCAAGCAGAATGGAGTTCCTAGTGATGTGATCTGTCTTCGGCTTTTTCCATACTCTCTATAAGGAAAAGCCAAGGAATGGCTCAATGGTTTAGAAGAGGGCAGCATAACCTCTTGGGAGACATTAGAGGAAAAATTCAGATCAAGATTCTTTCCACACAACAAGATGGTGGGTACAAGAGCTGCTCTTACTAACTTCTGTCAACAATTCGGTGAACATTTGTATGAAGCTTGGGAGAGATTTAAGTTGCTTGTCAAGCAGAGTCCAGGTCATAATTTAGAAAAATGGGTATTGCTTCAAATCTTCTGTACTCGTTTGACTCCTGAATCTAAATCTGAATTGAACGCCGTCACTAATGGGGTAATTACTAAGCAACCAGTAAATCATGTCTGGAAATGTTTAGATGACTTTATCCAGAACAACAATGAAAGAAGAGCACTGAAGAAAGTTACTGAGGACCCGTCTTCACAGTTAATGGCAATGTAACATAGTATCAACAAGAGATTTGACCACCTAGAAGCTCAAGTAAACCGATCCAATGATGGACACATGAGAGTGAACGCTATCTATGAGCCTTGTGATTATTGTGGAGATAACCATGCTAATGGACAATACCTCATATCTCAACAGATAGAGCCAGTAAACTATGCAAGAAATTATCGTGTTAATAATCAAGGTGATCCATGCTCAAATTACTACAATTCTGGGTGGCGTAACAATCCTAACTTGTCTTGGAAACATGGTGCCACTCTTAATCAAGCCTCAACCTCTGGTACAAGCAAATGTCACCTCCTAGGTTCTATCAATTGGAAAAAGAATCCATTCCTACTCAAGAGCCCAAAACTAATCTAGAGGCAATGATATCTCAACTCACGAGTTTTCAACTAAAGAGTGCTCAGGATCAAGCTGCTAAAAATGCAAGATTAGAATCGTCTATCAAGAATCTTGAGACAGAAATGGTACAACTTGCAACTGCTGTGAATGCATTACAACAAAGAGAATTGCCAAGTAATAACGTGCCTAATCCTCGTAGAGATGGAAAAGCGGAATGTAAAGCCATTACCCTTAGAAATGGTACAAAATTACTTGAAGTGCACCAACCAACAACGAAGCCTTCAGGTTCTAATGGCAAGGAAACTCCAGAGGTTCTTGTAGAAAATGATGAAGGGACGACACAAAAGGTTAATGGATTAGATGAGGATATGGACTCCCAAATGAAGGAGGTAAAGTAAAAGGCGACAACTACTGAGACTCCTAAATAGAGACCACCTCTACCATTTCCTCAAAGATTTCAAAAGAAGGAATTTGATGAGCAATACAAGAAGTTTCTGGATATCTTCAAGCAATTACACATTAACATCCCATTGATAGAAGCTGTGGAGCAAATGCCTAAGTATGCTAAGTACCTAAAGGAGATGTTGAGTAAGAAGAAGCATTTTACTGAGTTTGCAACGGTAGCACTAACCAAGGAGATCACTAGTGTTATCAAGCCTAATGTTCCTTTAAAGTGTAAAGATCCTGGTTCTTTCACTATTCCATGCGTGATTGGTGACAAATTTGAAGGTTGTGCACTGTGTGATTTGGGGTTTGCTATGAATCTTATGCCCCTATCTCTTTTTAAGAAGCTTCAGCTGGGAGTGGCGAATCCTACAACTGTTACACTCAAGCTAGCTGATCAAAGTTTTTCTTATCCATATGGTATCATTAATGATGTGCTAGTGAAAGTTGGCTCTTTTATATATCATGCTGACTTTATTGTTCTTGACATGGAAGAGGATCAAGACATTCCACTAATTGTTGGGAGACCATTCCTAGCTACTGCAAGAGCATTGGTAGATGTCGAACAGGGAGAGATAATTCTACGACTTGGTGATGAGCAAGTCAAGTTTAAGAGGGACAAAGCAACAGAGTATCAAAATGAGTTTAAACAATGTGCAAAGGTTGTTGTGATGGATGACCTCAATCTAACTGAATTGGATTCATTTACCACTAAAGAACCCCTTAAAACAACTATCGTTGTTGAAAAAAATATTGTGGAGAATGCTTATAGGCAAAGTGAGCAAGTTTTGAACACCTCTGCATCCTTTTCTGCGTTATATTGGCATTGCTTATTTCAACCTCCATGACCTTCTGACATAGTCAGGCTGAAGACTATAAAACAAGCGCTTGTTGGGAGGCAACCCAATGATTTGGTTTTCATTTATTATTTTTTTCCCCTTATTTTTTCAGGTTTAAAGATGATCGCTCCTCTTGTAGCTGCAAATTCTTGTTCGTGCATTCTTTCCACTCTCAAAATTTAAAACATCCTGCATTGTACTAGACGAAGAACTCCACATCAGAATCAGAGATATAAACCAGGGGAGTACTAGTTCCTTTCCCTCTTTATTGATTTGTGAAACATTGAGGACAATGTTTGATTTAAGTGTGGGGGAGGGATATGATTTTTTTGTGCTTGTCCTTATGCAATTGAAAATATATTTTTTTTGGGGCAAAAGTTGAAATTTTTGCATTACTTAGTATTGGCATTAACTTTGAACCTTCCCCATCTTAGAGAGTGCTATTGAAAAAAAAATTAAAATAGAAAAGAATGCTTCAATTAAGCCTCTAAGCCTTGATTTTTTGTATAAATCTTGAGATAGATTATGAGAATAGGGAATAGTTTGTAATATGATCAACAAATTATTAGTTTATGAATATTTTGCTACCTGATTTCTTTAGGAAATTAGATTGTGACCCTTGCTGGCTAAGTAAGATTTTATTTAGGGACATGACTCAGGTGAAAAAAAAAGCACAAAAAAAAAGTAAAGAATAAGAAACACAACTCCAATGGCTTCTCTAGACCTAACTTAGTAACCGGGGGCACTTCATCACCAATGTTGGCACTCGCGTCAAACGGTAAAGTCAAAGAGGGTTATGAGTTGGGCTAAAAGCCTCTTGAGGTATCTGTTGGAGTAACTGAGTAACCAGTGCTGCATCACCCATGTGTAGGGTCGTGTAAAAAGGGGACCTACAACAGCTCAAGATGAAAAAAAAAAGAGAAAAGAAAAGAAAAGAAATAAATGAATTAATTTTCTACATGAGGATCCTTAGTAAATTAAATGAAAATCTTGGTTAAGTGGGGGCATTTGAATTTTTTCTGGAGTAGTTTAATAGCGTAATATTCCTTTACTAATCTTATTGTTGCACTTATTACTTGCCGATCCTTTGATCATGGGATGTTAAGAGATTATTACAATTGCTTGAGGCTGTTGGCTTAGTGATACATTCTTATAAAACATTAAATTGAACAAAATTTGATAGCATGATCTAAGTGTGGTGGTGTGTTGCTCTCTGTTTAGGAATTTCATAAGTAATGTGCTTTTTGTTCAAATAATGATTTTTCTTTCTTTTATTTGAGGACAAACAAATGTTCAAGTGTGAGGGAATTGATAAATATATATTTTTAATTAATTAGGTATAGATTTAAAGACATAATTGATTAAATTTATTAATATTTTATACCTATTTAATTATCTTTTATATATTTTCTATCTTTTAATTAAGTTCAAGATAAAAAGAAATCTTGATATAAAATCTATCCATATCCTATTTTTATTTTACAGGAAATATGATGATATTGAAGAAGGGAAAAATTAGAAGAAAAGATATATATATATATATATATATATATAAGAGCCGTACATATGCAGATAATGAAAGGGAAAATAATGATAACGTGGATAGATATATAAATATATATTTATATATCACATAAGACTTCATACGCATGAGCTGCAAGAGATTTTTTTTTTATTACATAGACGACCGGGTTCGAACCCGGATGGAGGAAGGGGGAGAAGCGCCTAAAAGCGCTTCGGCTACCATCTCGTCTAAAGGAATGGATTAAAATATATCCCACGGCAGATTACATTGAAAAGATAAGATAATATAATATCTTATTTTATCTTTTGATGAGAGAGGATAGGATAATATCTGGTAAAAGATAACTCAAAGAATGCACGCAACCTGAGCCGCAAGGAAAATAGCCGAACTTGTATCTATAAAAGGGGCAGCAACGCGCAGATCAAAGTGAATCAGAATCGGAGAACAACGGCGAAGCAGAGAGGGTCAACACCGGAAGAAGGGAGCTTTTGACAGATTTGTTCTCTTTATTTTTTGTTTTTTTTTGCTGTTAAATCTGAATTTTTTTGTTTCATTATGTATTTTATTTTGGTCATGAGTGGCTAATTTTCTTTTTAGACCTAGGAAAATTATAAACTCACTAGTGAATTATATCTTATTTCCATGATTTATTAGTTATGATTTATGTTAATTTTGGTTACTTAATCTTGTTTTATTATGTCCGTTTGATGATTGGCCACCATTAGATGTGAATTTAAGTATTAGGATTTACCTTGACGAAGGGGATTTTAATTAAGCTATGAGATTAAGTAATATGGGATTAAATTACGATTTAATTTGCGATTAAGATAGACATATACCTAATAACCCCATATAATTGTTAAAGAGTATGTTTGAATTATCTTGCCTCTTGAGTAATTTGGTTAGACATAACAATTATACTTAAGAGAGGGTTGTGAGTAAACCGACATGCACTTATAACTATTTATACTCGAAATTAACAAAATTAACATTTGAGATTAACTAAGTAAATGGATTTGAGATTTGGAGATCTAGTGAAGGATTAGTGACTCTAAGTTGTGTTTAATATTGATAGTTTTCATTAATTAGTTTTCTTTGAATTTTCTCATAACTAGATTCGTTTGACTTAAAAGAAATTGAGATTTTAATACCTAAAAATTAATTGATTGATTTCTCGTAGGACGATACTCTACTTATCACTTTATTACTTGGCACGACCCATATATTTGCATGCTATATCCTTCGGTTCCTGATTATTCATATCGTACAATCAACTTGCTATGTATATATGTATACCTAAACACAATGAAACTCGAAAACCAACGGGTCAGTAAGAGTGAGACGAAAAACCAGAAACCCCTTAATTAACGTAGATGGAAACGGACCATAAGAAACATGATATTCCTTTCGTGTTGCGGATGGGGAAGAGATTCCCAAGATGTCATTATTCTTGGGAATCAGAAATTCCAAATGCAGAGTGGTGGGTATTAGGTAATTCTTTGCCATCATGCCAAAGTTGTTCATTGACTTGCACAACCCAAGATTCCACCCAGGCATAAAGCACGAAATTTACACCCAAAAAAAAAAAAAAGCAATATATTTCTATCATAATGCACCCAATGTGATTATCCGAAGAATTGTTGTATTGGAGAGTACGAAGCTTCTCCGTCTTTTAGAAAAAAGAAATTCATCCCGACCCGAGCTCTCTCTGGAAAGAGCCAAAAATCGCTTAAGTTCGGGAGTGTGTGTGAATCCATTGATCTCCCTACACGTGTTCATTGATAAAATTGCTTTCCAAACTTGTTGCATTCCAGGGGGCTCCCCGTTCTGCCTTTTCCTTGTGGTCCCCACGCGAGCACATGCATTTCAATTAACATCCTTTTAGCTCCTTTCTACCACTCGCATTTTTTACCCCATTATTCAAGATTGCCCACTTCTCCGTTTTACGCCTGCATATATCAAAAATTTCAAGCACCATCATATATTCTCAAATTATTACAAAATGTATATTTTTAACTTATAAAAATATTCTAACACAATAAAATCTCATAGAAAATACAGTAATAAAATAGGTTTATCACGTAACAATGTTTTTCCCATAAGATTCTCCAAAATTTTTTTAAATCCGTTTAAATGTTATTTTCCATTTTTTATTTTTCTTTTGAAATTTAAAAACTCTTCATGTGTCAATTTCTTACCACCAAAATGATGTGTAGAACTTAAATCCATGTTTTTTTTTCCCCACAGTTTCTTTACTATTCTTTTTGGCTTTGTGATAATTTTCAAATCCTCCTTTAAAAGATACAAGCCAATATTATAGAAACTTACATTTTATGCCGTGATTTTTCATAAGCTTTAATTTCTTCGAATTTCACAAGTCCAGTTTTTAAATAAATGTGGAAGAATTTCGACTTTAGAAATTACTAGTAAAATCTGGAAAATTGACTCGTGGAAGGCGTATAAGGGGAAGCATATGGTTTAAACAAGGCAAATGAATTGTGGTATTTCAGATTATATATAAAAATTAAATAATAATAACACGCTTTTAAGTTAAATAAAATAGAAGTGGATAACATCCTCTTTATCCAAATCAATCAAACCACTTGCAGCCAAAGAGAGGATTTGGTAAATTATTTGATTGAATTATGTGAATTTTTTAGTATCTAAATTTAAATCCCTCTCTTCAAAGCCTAATTCTACACTTGATCAAATATTTTCTCGTCATGCTAATGCTTTGCTCTTTGTTGGCCAGATTTTTCTTTATCTTGCTTATTTGTGTCTCCAAAACCACCAATTCTTTGCTTCAGCCTCTCAACTTTCTTTGCTTTCTCCAAACATTCTTTTATATCCAAAGCAGATTTAACGCACGAGGCTCCAACCAATTCAAATCTAGTCTACTCATCTCAGTTTCCTCCCACAAAGCTTGAAGCTGCTCACTTGCTTCCTCATTCACATATTTCCATTTGTGTATTTTTTTTAAAAGAAAGGGTTAAGGGGCAAAACTACCCTTAAACTTTTCTCAAAAGTACACCTATCACCAAAAACTTTTTTTGGGTGCAAAAGTAACCATGAACTTCCAAAAAGGGCGTAAAAGTAACCATGAACTTTCAACAAGGGGGCAAAAGTGACACTACCGTTAAAATTAACAAACGACCGTTTACTTAAAAGTGTTTAAGGGGGCAAAAATACTCATAAACTTTTCTCAAAAGTGCACCCACCACCATAAAATTTTTTTGGGTGCAAAAGTAATCATAAACTTTCAAAAAAGAGGCAAAAGTGACCGTTATCTTAGTAGGTTCAAATGTCATCTTTTGATTGTTCTAATTCCATGAAAAGAGCACCCCGACTAGTCCACCATAATTTTTCCAAATCAAAAATTAAAAAACCCATCTTCAATGAAGATGACGTCGCCTTCCTACTCTCACCGACGTGTCGTAAATGGAATTGTTGAGATCAACGGTGCCGTGAATGCAGTTGCCAAGATTAAAGAACAACTAAAAGAGGAGAAAAACGAGAGTGAAAAAAAAGAATGAGAAAGGACAAAAGAGAGAGAGAGAGAGAGAGAAATAGGGGGAGGAGGTTGCCACCTTCTCTTCTCCCCACCACACCGTTGATCTTGCCTCCTTCAATGAAGATAACGTCGTCATCCTACTCTCATCGAGTTGCGATGACGATGGGGAAGGATCTCAATAATTTCATTTACGGTACATCGGTGAGAGTAGGATGTGAATGTCATTTTCATTGAAGATGAGTTTTTCAATTTTTGGTTTGGAAAAATGATGGTGGATAAGTCGGGGTGCTTTTTTCCTGGACTTAGAATAATCAAAAGATGACATTTGAACCCAATAAGAGAACTGTCACTTTTGCCCCATTTTTGAAAATTTATGATTACTTTTGCACCAAAAAAAAGTTTATGGTGGTGAATGCACTTTTGAGAAAAGCTTATGGGTATTTTTGCCCCTTTAACACTTTTGAGTAAACGGTCGTTTGTCAATTTTAACGGTAACGTTACTTTTTCCTCTTTTTTAAAAGTTCATGATTACTTTTACATAAAAAAAAAAAAAATGATAGTGGGTACACTTTTAGCAAAAGTTTAATTATAGTCTTGGTCCTTAACACTAAAAGAAAAAATAGAACTTGACCCAATGCAGTGAATGCCCACTTTATAAACCTAGGACTTCTCTTCTTTCTACAATCTCTTAATAAAGAATGCCACGAACAAACTTCTTCTAGCAATGGAACCAATGCTTTCTCTAATCCTCCCAAAGCCTTAAAATCAACATCATCATCATATGTTGGGCGATTTGTGAGCTCAATGCCTTCAAATGCCCCAGAGAATATTTCAAACTACAATAATACATTCATCTTTTAAAATATATCCACTACATGGGACCTCAAGTTTATAAAGGGAAAAAAGAGGGTGGTCTAGGATTCAAGAATCTTGTTGCCCAGAATTAAGCTTTTATTATGAAACTCTGTTGGGTTTATTGACAAAAAAGAATGCGTTATGGGTGCAGTGCCTTCTTTCAAAGTATAAATGTGGTACCTCAGTGGTTCCAGCCCTTAGCAAAAAATGCTCAACATCTCGAACGTGGCAGGCCGTCACGGCAGTGAGGGATACATTCTTTCTTGGAATTGGTAAGAGGGTTAACAATGGTTTGGACACTAGCTTTTGGTGGGATTTGTGGACACCTCTTGATAGGCCTCTCATTGCTTACGTAAACAGTGGTGTCGCTTAAATGCCTTAAGACAAAGTTTCAGATCATATATCCCCTAGTGGTTCTTGGCAGATTGGTAACTGGCATGGTATTCTTCCTCATTGGATCATTAACACTTTGATCAAGATAAAACCACCTACTGCTACATACCCTGATTGTTTTACATGGCGACCAATAAAGGATGAGAATTTTTCAGTCAAATCTGCTTACAGGTTTATTGTGCAAAAAGAAAGCAACGGAAATAATGCTATCTGGAGTCATTTGTGGAAGTGGCAGATTCCTGAGAAGGTTAAATTCTTCATGTGATAGGTTTTCTATGAGAGATTGGTTACAAACTCATTAAGGGCTAATTGTGGTCTCTCTATTTTGAATGATTATCCCTTAGCTTCCAGTGTCATAGAGAGGAGAGATTACTACATATACTCAGAGATTGTGAGAGAGCGAGAGAGCTATGGCAACATATTTTATCTCCTAACAATCTTTCTAGATTTTTCTCTAGCAATTTGCTGGTTTGGCTTTAGTGGAATGTACGACATTGCCCGGGGCGGGGTCTCTTTAACAACTATGCTTGGACCAGAGTCTTTAGCCTGGTGTGCTGGACATTGTGGACTTCTAGATGTCGTTAAATTTTTGAATGGGTTACGGCTTCTGCAAGGGACCTCGTACATAAATGTTCCTATCATCTCATGGAGCACACCGTGAATGGTGAGCTTAAGCATCAGGTTTTTTATTAGTTCAAGCATTCTTTTTCTAGTAACCTATAACCAATTCCGAACTTAGCATTTCTCCTGTCCTTAATATAAAATATATGTACTTATTAGATTAAGAAAGTTGGTTAAGTTAGTTAATATAACATGTATTTTCTAAAACATCCTAATCACCTTCCTTAATTCCCTCATTTCCTCTCCTTTTTTATTATTTTTGAGGGAACATCAATAGGGGTAAATTAGGAAAAGATTGACAGTTATGAAAATTTTGACTTATATTTAGTATCAAGACCAACTCCTCAAATATGTCTTATATTAAGGATTGGAGGAGTATTACAGTTTTTTCTTAATTTTTTTTTTTTGGCCAACATTAGTATTACACGCCCAAATGCGTTTCAAACAAGCATAGTGTTATGTTAAATGTTGAAACATGGTGCAAAGAAAAAAAAAGGTTGATGTTGAAACAATGTATTTTAGATGATGTCATGTTTCGATGAGATAAGGATTATCGTTATCGCTAACAAAATTAACCTCTCAGTATTATGAAGGATTAAAAGGCATGTGACCCTTATATTATTTTTCCAGTTGTATCACATATCATAAATATGGCAACATTCAGATTTCAACGTTCATATGAAGGATTTCAGTGAATGCCCTGATCTATAGGAAGGGATTGCTAGCTTAATATTTGCAGCCCCTACGGGCTCAGAAATTCCAGAGCGAGGCAACGTTCAGTTTGAAGTTAATGATTGACAATTTTTATGGTATTTGACATTAAAAAACAAATAACAACAGAGCACTCTTCTTACACACACACACATATATAGGACGCATTTAATTTATTGCATTATCCATGTATAGGCCTAGGGTGTTCCATATCCAATTTTTTCATCCAAATCCTTCTCTTCAAAGTTTTGTTCTGCACTCATTAATTCTTTTCTTGTCATCTCAACACTTTGTTCAGTGTTAGCCAGCTTTTCCTTTATCATGTTCATTTCTTTCTCTACAACCACCAAATTTTGCTTCAACTTCTTCATTTTCTCTACCTTTTCAGCATATCCTTTCATGTTTATAGCAGACTTTACGAGAGGCTCCAACCAACTCAAGTCCAATCTACTCATCTCAAGTTCTCCCCACAAAGGTTCCAGTTTCTCACATGCTTCCTCATTCATATCTTTCCACTTCTTGTCCTTTAAAAATTGCAGAACTCGACCCAATGCAGTAAATGCCCATTCGGTAAACTTCTTACTTTTGTTCTTCTTACACTCCAACAACGAAGGATGCCGCGAACAAACTTCCTCTAGAAGCGGAACAAACGATTTCTCTATTTTCCCCAAATCCTTAAAATCAACAATATCGTCGTCCTTTGAGTCAACTTCTTTGGGTTGCTTGGATAACGAAGGATATGTTGGACGACTTGTAGCCTCAATGGCTTCAAATGTCACCGAGAATATTTCAACTTCAACAATGCATTTATCATTCAAAATATATCCATTTAATGGGTCCTCAAGTTCACTCAGGGCCATAAAAATATTGTATCCCCAATTATAACTTTGTGCACAGAACCTATCTGGCACATCTGCATCTGCATTATTCAATCAAATCACCCAAAATATAATTTTCCCATTTTCAAATTTAGATAAACTAAGGACCTTACTTAAAGTTAAAAATGACACTACCCAAGCGAACACAATTTTTAGAGGAATAATGAATATGCAAGAAATTATACCTCCTTTTGTTCGAGATTTTCCCCTGGAAACTTGATTGACGACGGTTAAGCTGGAGGCTGCGAGTATACTCCCTCCTTGACGCAAACTCGAAGCATCAGCTGCTTCCAAATATATGGCCAATGATTTGCTGTTGTTTGTTCTTCCTCTGTATATAAGAAGTCTCCTACGATAATTATACTAATATGTTTATTACATATTTAATAATATATGCTAATATTTTTTATTTGACCGTATCTTTGCGTCTTGGGGTCAAATACAAGATTTTTAATCCAAGAATTGCAGTATAATGCAATACTCGGGTCGTCTCTCTTTTCTCGAGGAGCCTTTAATTGAATCCTAGTTAATACTAAATGTCATGCAAAAGCAAATTTAATAAAACAAGGGAAACTTGATTTTTGGGTTTTTCTTGTAAAAATAAAAAAATAAATAAAAGAAAATACAATTTAATTAAATATATAAATAAACACACCACTCAAATTAATTTAAATCATAGGCAAAGTCTATATATAAATCCCACAACACAAATTTAATCACACATTATTCAAACAAAATATTGGAATAGGAAAAATAAAAACAAAACTCCCCTTATTCTCAGATTCCATGTTCAAGCACGTCAAAAGTTGTAATATGCATGATGATGTCAGCATACATGTATGATGATGTCATCATGCATTAATGTAATGAACGAACTGCAACACGAACTGCAACACGAACTGAAGCATTTCTCATTCGCAGATCCTCAAACTCGTGGCTCCAGGTGGTGTAAATCGAAATTTCAACTGCCTCAGTTGCTGCAACTCAGACTAGTGGTTGATGATGAAGAGCTCGCCGGAATTGAGGAAGAGAGTGATGCGAGGTCGCCGGAAATGGGGGCCGGAAAACTGCAAAACTTTGCCGGAAAATTGGAAACCACACGGGAGTCACAGAAAAACAGATGGAAAATGATGATGCGGTATTTGCATGATGAAAGGACGATGGTATGAAGAAAATAAGACACAACGGAGGAGAAAATGTTTCATAAGAAATCAAGCTTCGCCGGAAGTGGGGGCCGGAAAACTAGAATAGTTCGCCGGAAAATGCAAAACTTTCTAAACTATCACAGAGAGGAGATGAGGGTGCTGCACTTGTAGTTTTCGATGGCTTTTGGTGGAGAAGACCGAAGGTGATGGTGGTTGGGATGAAGGTGCTGCTGGACTGTGAGCAAGATGATGGTGTGGTGATGAAAATGAAGAACGTGGTGGTAAGGAAGGTGCCAAGCTAGTAAGGGTGAATGGTGGTGATGAAGGGAAGAGGTCGGTGGTGTAAGTGGTGACCTCGTTCTTACTTCAACTCCCCGTTCTGTAGTACTCGGCAAAAGAAAATGGAAGAAGAAAATTGAAGAGGGAAGAGTTGCAGTCGGGATGCCTCCTAGTGGTGAAGATGGAGGTATATATAGTGAGATTGCATCTGTCCATTTCCCTTCACCAACCATATTGTTAGGTGCAGTCTGAAAGCAAGCTGCAACACAAATCTTTCCGTGATATGCGCGCATGTAATTTCTTCATATTCCAGAACCTCAATGAAAAACCCCCCCAGATTTTGTTTTCTGTCGGTTTGAATGTTGAATTTGTGGCTTGGGTATTGTTCTGTAATTTTCTCCAATAAATTTTCCTCATGAAAAAGCTGATGGGTACTTTTCTATAATTTTCTCTGGCCCTTTTTTGTAATTTTCCTTGTCTTCAAAATATTAATTCAGACTCCAAAAATCACCAATTGTGTCCCAAAGCATCTGCAATGCAAAATTAAGCATAAGGTAGTATTAAAAGTTCAAGAGATCATATGTATAAATATTTAATAATTATGGTCATTTTACCCTTTTATTACAATTAATTCAATACAAATGCCTCTAATTAAAATGAGTGCTTAATCATGCGATAATGCCCTGGAAAATACATTAAGAGTCCCTATTTAATTAATTAAAAATATATAAAATTATGGTTAAATCAATTCCCCCACACTTAGACCTTTGTACTCCTGAACAAAGGAAATTGAGTACAAGACTTCAAATCCAAATTATTGACACATTAAAAGGTGAGCAATTTCATAATTAGAAAGCAATAGATCAATTAATCACATTCTTCAAGTCAACATTAGTTATTGTTAATTGATGCAAAGAAATTAGTCAACTACACAAAATATTAGATGAAGCACAAGAGACTCTCAGGGTATTATTGTTTCACTCATCTCACCTCATTGGGATAATTTCACTCTAGTTCACTCAATGAACAACTTACTATAGGCTTGTAACAACTCTAACATCTCCACTACTAATAGCAATTAATGTAATGAATCAAGAGGACTTCAAAGGGTTGTAATGATGGATGAAGGCTGAATGGAATGAAGAAAATAAATAGTTGATATGCAAGTCAAAATTATTGAACAAGTTCAGAGTAACTAATTAACTTTAATAACTATTGCCAATTCTTTTCTTAATTCACGAACAAATGTCTTTTATTCACCTTCTTCTCTCTCCTTTTTTTTTACTTTTTTTTTTTTTGCATTTCAAATTGCTCAATTGTCTATTGGCAATTTACTTTGATTTCAGAATACCATGAACATTATCAATAAATGACTTGCATACAACATAGGAATGGCTCAAAATGGGTAACAAAAAGGTGATAAATAAGGGTTTGTGTTTTGGTGCATGGGTTTAAAATGAATGCCTCTTTCATTTTCATCACACTAATGCAAATGCCATTTTGAAGAAGAGTTAAAACAAGTTCTAGAAGATGAAAAATAAGTGAACATGCACACATGGAAAGAATTTAAGGTCCAAATAATCTTCCAACAAGGTTTTTGTCTAATGCTTCTTCTAACATAATTAATTGCATAGGAAACTAACCACAAAACATCCACTTAACTTCTAGTGCTAACCTTACAAACACAATTAATCAAAACATTGCAATCAATTATAATCATGCTCAAATATTAAACACACTAATGATACAAAAACTTTTTTTTTTTAACTATATAATTTTTTTTTTCAAAACAAGGAGTAAATAAGAATCCAATTGTGGGTTCATTTCTTTTCCCATTCACTTGAAAACAAAATATGGTTTTTTTTAAAAAAAAAAAATTTGCCAAAAACTAGATCTCATGGAAGCTAAAAAAAAATTCTTGCAAATTACATGTCCAAAATGGCAAATGCGACCCTTTACCATTTATGTCATGCTTCAAAGCAAGTCATTCTTGAAAAAGTCTTGAAAAATTTTCTAGTTTAAGGCATTTTCAGATTTAAAATCAACCATTGGGATTCAAAATGTATTTCCCTCCCCCACACTTAATCAACACATTGTCCTCAATGTGTAAAGCAGGATGAAATTCAAGGAACAATGGTAATTAAGTGCACACACAAAGGAAGAACAAAAGAAGAAAAAGAAAGAAAAAAAATACATTTTTGTTTTTGTTTTTTAAACTACACTACTTCTACTGGAATGCCCTTCCCCTACACTTATCTCAAGCAATCAATAAAGCATACATAATAACTGATGAAAGATCATTGAAAGCAAAAGATAGTGAAAGGAGAAGAAGCAACCTGGCCTCAAGTAGGCTTTAATGGTGAATCATAGTAGAGCTTGAGCAGGTGTCCATTGACTTGGATCTCTTTTCCATTAGTCTCATCAAGTAGCTCTACCATGCCAAATGAATGCACTTTGGTGACGGTGAAAGGCCCATACCATTTATCTTTAAGCTTCCCACTTAACAACTTGAATTGGGCCTTGTACAACAGCACACGGTCACCTACTTTGAAATCCCTTCTCAAGATCTTCTTATCATGCAGCAACATGGTCTTTTCTTTGTAAATGCGAGAACTCTCATAAGCATCTAGTCTCATTTCTTCAAGTTCTTGTAGTTGCAATTTCCTTTCCCAGCCTGTCTCTTCTATATCCATGTTGCACATTTTCACAGCCCAATAGGTTTTGTGCTCCAATTCCACCGGAATATGACAAGCCTTCCCATGGATAAGTCGGTAAGGAGACATTCCTATTGGTGTTTTAAAAGCAGTTCTATAGGCCCATAGTGCTTCCTCCAACCTTAAGCTCCAATCCTTCCTTGAAGGCTTGACTATCTTTTCTAGAATCTGTTTGATCTCTCGGTTGGATACTTCTACTTGCCCATTTGTTTGTGGATGGTAAGGGGTAGAAGTTTTGTGAGTCATTACAAGCTTTGCAAGTAAGTTATCAATAACCTTATTGCAAAAATGGGTTCCTCTATCACTTACTATAGCCCGCGGTACTCCAAATCTACAAAAGATATAAGACTTGAGAAACTTGGAAACCGTTTGGGCATCATCCTTCCTAGTAGGAATAGCTTCGACCCATCTAGAGAGGTAATCCACAGCTAACAAGATATAGCTATAGCCTGATGAGGGTGGAAAAGGGCCCATAAAGTCTATACCCCATACATCAAATATCTCACAAAAAAGCATAGGTTGTTGTGGCATCTCGTGCCGTTTTCCTAGCCCCCCAAATCTTTGGCATTTATCACATGCCTTACAATATGAGTATGAATCCTTGAAAAGGGTGGGCCAGTAAAACCCAGCATCTAATACTTTCCTAGATGTCTTCTTGGCACTAAAGTGGCCACCAAAAATCATAGAGTGGCAAGCGGACAATATATCCTTAGTTTCGGTCTCTGGAACACATCTCCTAATAACTTGATCATTGCATAGTCTCCACAAATAGGGCTCATCCCAAATGTAGTGTTCAGATTCTCGTCTAAGTTTCTGAGCCTGAAGGGAAGACATATGCTCAGGGATGAGACCGGTCACAATATAGTTGACAAGACTAGCAAACCAAGGAACATAAACAAAGATAGACATTAGGGATGCATCAGGAAAGTTATCACAAACAAGATCAGAGTCAAGTACTCCCCTTGTGCCATCCGGTAGTCTACTCAAGTGATCCGCTACAAGGTTAGTAGTTCCAGGCCTATCCTTAATACTAATGTCGAACTCTTGTAGTAGTAACATCCATCTAATAAGCCTTGGCTTGGACTGAGGCTTGGTGAAGAGAAAATTCACAGCTGCATGATCTGTATACACAACCACTTTAGAATTGATTAAATATTATCTAAACTTATCTAATGCAAATATCACAACAAACAGTTCTTTTTCAGTGGTAGTGTAATTCCTTTGTGCACTATCCAGGGTTTTGGATGCATAAGCAATCACATGGAACAACTTGTTATGCTTTTGTCCTAGCATGACCCCCACAACAGAATTGGAGGCATCGCATGCTAGTTCAAAAGGTAAGGTCCAATCTGGTGCACTCAAAATAGGGGGCGAAATCAAGTGTGATTTTAATTCATCAAATGCTTGTTTACATAAATCATCAAAGATGAAATCAACATTCTTTTGCAATAATTTGGATAATGGTAGAGCTATCTTGCTGAAATCTTTTATGAATCGTCGGTAAAAACCCACATGCCCTAAGAAAGAACGAAGCGTTTTAACATTAGTGGGGTAGGGCAAGGAGGAAATTACCTCAATTTTAGCTCTATCAACTTCAATGCCCTTGCTAGATATTAAGTGACCAAGTACTATTCCATGATCAACCATGAAATGGCACTTCTCATAATTCAAAATTAAATTTTTCTCAATGCATCTAGCAAGAACCTTGTCCAAACTATTTAAACAAGTATCAAATGAATTTCCATACACTGTAAAATCGTCCATAAAAACTTCCATACAATTTTCTAGGAAATCGCTGAACAGTGACATCATACAACGTTGGAAAGTGCCAGGTGCATTGCACAATCCGAACGGCATTCTCCTATACGCATAGGTTCCAATTGGACAAGTAAAGGTAGTCTTTTCTTGATCTTCCAGAGCCACTGGGATTTGAAAATATCCTGAATAACCACCTAAAAAACAATAGTGACTCTTACCTGCCAACCTTTCAAGCATCTGATCAATGAAAGGCAAGGGAAAATGATCTTTCCTAGAGGATTCATTCAATTTTCTATAATCTATGCATACTCGCCAAGCATTTTGCACCCTGGTAGGTATCAATTCATTATTTTCATTTTTTATCACAGTGATCCCACTCTTCTTAGGTACAACCTGTACTGGACTAACCCATTCACTATCAAAAATTGGGTAGATGATACCCGCACTCAATAATTTTGTCACTTCTTTCTTGACCACATCTAGAATCAGGGGGTTGAGTCGCCGTTGAGGCTGCCTAAGAGGTTTGGATTCCTCATGCAAGAGGATCTGATGGGTACAAATAGCAGGATTGATTCCAGGAATGTCAGCTAAAGTCCAACCTAGAGCTTTTCGATTTTTACTCAAAACATCAAGCAATCTCTCATCCTCACTCACAGACAAAGAATTTGAAATAATCACAGGCAATTTCCCATTAGCAGCAAGGAAAGCATATTTCAAATTAGGGGGAGAGGTTTAAGCTCTAATTCAGGAGGTTGAACAATAGAGGGAATTAGTGTAGGAAGATTAAGGGTAGTGAAAATACTCCCTTTTTCAGACTTATGAGATGCATGACTTATGCTAAGCTCCGTAGATTCTACCAATTGAGCATTGGTCTTCCCAAGTGTTGAACCAACATTTGGTTGGTTTACAGCAGCAACAGGCTTGGGGAAAGCAGCTTCCTTCATACCTACTTCACAAGAAGTGATTAGTTCATTCAAAAATCATAGGGTATGAGGAGTAATCTTTGTTCGAGGCTTAGATGATGAGTTAAGAAGTGTCCCTTTAACCATATTGCGTTTAGCATCAAAATGAGTCACACAAGAGGAGGTCTTGATTGGCGTAAGGGCTATCTCATGTAAAGTGTCCATGTCTTGATTACCAACCTCGCATTCAGACTCTTCAGCTGGTTTATGACCTAAAACATTGGCAAGAATACCTTCCTCACAAGAATTATCAGTAAAGCATGAATTATCAAATGAGTTATGTTCCCATGAATCAAGAGAAGTAAGAGAAAAATCACTTAGGGAAGATAACCAACAATCAACCATTGATGAGTTAAGGTTGGAAATATCACTCCCCTGTGAATCAAAATTATCAACAGAAGAAGGAGGAGAGATTTTATCATCACATGAATCCAATGCAATGCCACAATTAAGATCACAATTATCAGTGTGCAAGTTGAGCTCACATTCATTAACCATATCATCAAATGCTAAGTCAATCGAATTCACACCTAATAAAGGGCAATCTTCAAAAGGGTGTTTCATGGCTTCATACATATTGAAACTTAGCTTATGGTTACCCACTTCCATGGTAATTGAACCATGTTTCATGTCTGTCAAGGTACTGGCTGTCATCATAAAAGGTCTCCCTAAGATAAGAGTGGATTCACTAGGTTCTTGAGACATGTCTAACACATAGAAATCAGCTGGAAAAACTAAATCCTTGACTTTGACAAGTAAATCTTCAATGATACCTTGCGGTTGCCTAATGCTTTTATCAGCTAGTTGGAGAACCACAGTAGTTCTCTTAAGTTCCTTGACACCAAGAGACTTAAAAATGGAACTAGGCATGACATTAATGGCTGCACCTAAGTCTAACAAGGCTTGGGCCACATTTACATTACCTATGGTACAAGGTATAGTGAATGAGCCAGGATCCTTGCATTTATCAGGGATTTGAGGTTTGAATAGGGCAGACACATTAGAGCTAACTTGAACTCTCTCATTAGGCTTGAATTTCCTCTTATTTGTACAAAGGTCTTTAAGGAATTTGCAATAACTGGGCATAGACTTGACCAATTGGAAGAAAGGAACATTGATATGTAGCTTACTAAACAAGTCATACATTTCTTTCTCAGTTTGTTCATCATGCATTTTCTTGCCTTGAAAGTAAGCTTTAGGGAAAGGGAGTTGAGAAACTTTTACCTGTTTACCATTAGCGTTGGATAAGGTGCCATGCTCGCTTGTCTTACCTTCCTCAAAAGTGCTTCTTTCCTTAGAGCCAACCTCTCTCAGAAGTGGTTGTTGTTCCACTTGAGGTTGTTCAATTGTTTTGTCCTTCTTCCTTTCAAGAATAGCCTTCTCTTTGGAGCTTTCAGGATTTGGAAACTTCATTGGGCTCAAAGGTGGACTTTCAACTTCTATCTCCTCATCTACTTCATTGTCGATCTCTTCGAGAAAGTGTACCTTTTTACCACTTCTCAGTTCAATAGCATTTAGGGACTTAGGATTGATAACGGTGTTTGAAGGAATAGACCCACCAGTCTTAGCATGCACATCACTCAAGGAGTTGGAGAATTGGGTTAAATGAGATTGAACTGTGTTGTTTTTCAACTCCAACTCTTCAAACTTCTTGTACATATGAGTCATTTGAGTACTGTCACTTGCCCTGTCATTGTGTAGCTTTTGTAGAGATGCGTTGAAAGAGGAGAATTGACCCTGATTCAAAGCTTTTTCTTCCACCATCCGGTTATCAATGCTAGCAATTCGAGCAGCCAAGCTCTTCAGTAATTGATTGGTTTCATCGCCTTTGGACTCTTGAATAGGCACCATTTGTCCACGATTTGACCCATATGGTTGGACTTGATAAGTGAACCTTCTTGATTCCTCCAACCAAAATTAGGATTAGGTCTTCTGTTTTCATTGTAGGTGGTGGTGTTAGAGTCCCATCTTTGTTGATTAGGCCTTCCTTGATACATAGCATTGACTTCCTCATCAGGATTAGGGCATAGACTTGTAATGTGCATCACTGAACTACAATTATCGCAACTGGGTGCAACAAGAGCTTGTGAAGTAGGAAAATGAGTTACTTGTTGGGTACTCAGATGTTGAAGTTCAGTGGTGCGAGAGAAAGCTGTGAAGTGAGTGTATCCATTTTAGACTCAAGTGCGATCATCCTTTGGTTAGATCCGATATCACAGACACTTCTAATCTCTCTTACATTGTATTGTTGAGTGTTTTGAGCTCTCATTTTAATTTGAGCCCATGCTTCCTCTGCAATGCAATCTTCTAAGGAACCCCCAGCTGAAGCATCTAGAATACCCTTTTCATTAGGTAAAAGACCATCATGAAAGTATTGGATTAATTGCTCATTGCTGATTTGATGGTGTGGGCACTTAGCCAAAAGCTCATGAAAGCGGCTCCAATACTCATAAAAAGACTCTGAGGGGTCTTGTTTGATAGAGTAAATCTCCTTCTTGAGCTCAGCAATCCTTACAGCGGGAAAGTATTTTTCCAAGAAGGCTTTTTTCAGATTTCCCCATGAATGAAGAGCGTCATTAACCTGCCTTGGTAGCATCATATACCACTCTTTCGCCTTCCCTTCCAAGGTGAAGTAAAACACCTTCAGTTGTACATCTTCTAGGCGAGCACCGACAGGCTTCATATTTGAGCAAGCCACGTGTAATGCATTGAGGTGGTTGTAAGGATTTTCCTTCTCAAGTCCATGAAAACGAGGTAGTGAAGCAAGCAAAGGTCCCTTAAGCTCGAAATTGACATTAAGGTTAGGGCATGCGGCACTAAAAGGATCAATAGTGACGTCTGATCTTGTCACATCCCCAATAGTTCTTCTCCTTGGTTGTCCTTCACCGTTATTTTCCATAGTGGTACCTTGAGAAGCACAATCACTTAAGTCAATGAACAATTCAAGATTAGAAGAATGATCTAATATCTTTTCAGATTGATCGGACATACAAAAAAAATTAAGAAAACAATGGATTAATGAAATGCCAAAACTATTTTGCACACAAATTTTAAGGGGGAAAAACTACAAAGAGAAAAAAAATGCAAGTTTATGTAAATATTTAAATGCAAAAGTCATATCACTAATGAATAAGAATTATAATAAAAGCAAGTTATTACAATGAAGTCGGGAATGGAAGTATTTTTTTTTTTGAATTAACTACTAATTAAATTCAAACCACTCAACATAGCTAAATGCAAGACACAGAATGAACTTAACGAAATAGAGTGAAAATGCAATGATGAGTATGCATGTAGTGGTAAGGATCTAAATGCACCTATGTGTGGGGGAAAAAATAAAATAAAATAAAACAGACAGAAATTTTTTTTTATGAAAAATATGAAAATGGTATGAAACTATTGTAAAAATCAAGAAGCTCACACAGGCAACCCCAAATCAATTTCTCAATTGACACTTAATTAACCATGGAGTCAAAAATGACTCCCCGGCAACGGCGCCATTGATTTGACCGTATCTTTGCGTCTTGGGGTCAAATACAAGATTTTTAATCCAAGAATTGCAGTATAATGTAATACTCGGGTCGTCTCTCTTTTCTCGAGGAGCCTTTAATTGAATCCTAGGTAATACTAAATGTCATGCAAAAGCAAATTCAATAAAACAAGGGAAACTTGATTTTTGGGTTTTTCTTGTAAAAAAAATAAAAAAAAATAAAAGAAAATACAATTTAATTAAATATATAAATAAACACACCACTCAAATTAATTTAAATCATAGGCAAAGTCTATATATAAATCCCACAACACAAATTTAATCACACATTATTCAAACAAAATATTGGAATAGGAAAAATAAAAACAAAACTCCCCTTATTCTCAGATTCCATGTTCAAGCACGTCAAAAGTTGTAATATGCATGATGATGTCAGCATACATGTATGATGATGTCATCATGCATTAATGTAATGAACGAACTGCAACACGAACTGAAGCATTTCTCATTCGCAGATCCTCAAACTCGTGGCTCCAGGTGGTGTAAATCGAAATTTCAACTGCCTCAGTTGCTGCAACTCAGACTAGTGGTTGATGATGAAGAGCTCGCCGGAATTGAGGAAGAGAGTGATGCGAGGTCGCCGGAAATGGGGGCCGGAAAATTGGAAACCACACGGGAGTCACAGAAAAACATATGGAAAATGATGATGCGGTATTTGCATGATGAAAGGACGATGGTATGAAGAAAATAAGACACAACGGAGGAGAAAATGTTTCATAAGAAATCAAGCTTCGCCGGAAGTGGGGGCCGGAAAACTAGAATAGTTCGCCGGAAAATGCAAAACTTTCTAAACTATCACAGAGAGGAGATGAGGGTGCTGCACTTGTAGTTTTCGATGGCTTTTGGTGGAGAAGACCGAAGGTGATGGTGGTTGGGATGAAGGTGCTGCTGGACTGTGAGCAAGATGATGGTGTGGTGATGAAAATGAAGAACGTGGTGGTAAGGAAGGTGCCAAGCTAGTAAGGGTGATTGGTGGTGATGAAGGGAAGAGGTTGGTGGTGTAAGTGGTGACCTCGTTCTTACTTCAACTCCCGGTTCTGTAGTACTCGGCAAAAGAAAATGGAAGAAGAAAATTGAAGAGGGAAGAGTTGCAGTCGGGATGCCTCCTGGTGGTGAAGATGGAGGTATATATAGTGAGATTGCATCTGTCCATTTCCCTTCACCAACCATATTGTTAGGTGCAGTCTGAAAGCAAGCTACAACACAAATCTTTCCGTGATATGCGCGCATGTAATTTCTTCATATTCCAGAAGCTCAATGAAAACCCCCCAGATTTTACTTTTCTGTCAGTTTGAATGTTGAATTTGTGGCTTGGGTATTGTTCTGTAATTTTCTCCAATAAATTTTCCTCATGAAAAAGCTGATGGGTACTTTTCTGTAATTTTCTCTGGCCGTTTTCTGTAATTTTCCTTGTCTTCAAAATATTAATTCAGACTCCAAAAATCACCAATTGTGTCCCAAAGCATCTGCAATGCAAAATTAAGCATAAGGTAGTATTAAAAGTTCAAGAGATCATATGTATAAATATTTAATAATTATGGTTATTTTACCCTTTTATTACAATTAATTCAATACAAATGCCTCTAATTAAAATGAGTGCTTAATCATGCGATAATGCCCTGAAAAATACATTAAGAGTCCCTATTTAATTAATTAAAAATATATAAAATTATGGTTAAATCAATTTTCATTGCATATTTAATATTACTCACACACACACTTCCTCCTCTGTCCATGCAAATTTGAAATTTTTCGTCTAATGCCACATATATACTTGCAGTAAGATTTAAGATTTTCTTACAATAATAGAGCGTAATCATAAAATGCACAAATTAAATTATTAAAAAAAATATGCAGTCAAGTCCATAAATCAATAAATACCAGTATAGTAACTATATTTGCTCGTTACATTTTCGTACAATTTATTGATTTTTACCGGAATGTGTAAATATATTGAATAATCCAACCAGCAGTTATACGAGTAAAAAAAAAAAGAGAAATAAATAAGAAAGAACAAACAAATTGAAAATGGAAAAGTGATTTTGAAGAAAAAAAGAAAAGAATGATATTAAAATAACATATTTCAATTACCAAGCACAATCGCCCATAGTGAAAACATCAGAATAGTGTGGAACATTGGTCTTCAATTCACTGAAGTTTGTGATAGTCCATGCTATTTTCTTGCATGCTATCACTACAAAAAAAAAAGGACTTTCAGCGGCGACAAATCTAAAAGTCGCTGCTGAAAGTCTTTCAGCGGCGACAAAAAGTCGCCGCCTATGCGACTGTCGCTGAAAGTTTTAGCGGCGACAATTTTTATCGCTGCCAAGGTAATTAAACCCGGACCGGTCAATGAACCGGTCGGGGTACTGGGTCAAGGGTCAGTGGGTCAGACCGGAGTCAAACCGGAGCTAAACCGGGACCAAACCAGTGAGAAATGGAATATTTTAGGCTTATAGTATGAAATTCTAAAGGAAAAAAGTAAAAAAAAAAAAAAGATTTTTTAAAAAAAAATTGACCCGAACCGGGTCACCAAACCGGACCGATTTAGTGCCCGGGTCGCCGGTTTCCGGGCCGGTTTGGCCGGTCCGGTCCGGGTCAGATAACATGGGTCACCACTGAAGGTGACTTTCAGCGGCGACTTTTGTGTCGCCACTAAAAGTATAGTTTCAGCGGCGACTTTTGTCGCCGCTGAGGGTGTTAATTATTTTAAAAAAAAAAATTGAAAAATTATTTTTTTAAAAAAAAATCGAATTTTTTTTAAAAAAATTAATTTACAATTGCCACGTGTCTCCTCCTCGTGCTGACACGTGTCGCCTCCCCCGTGCTGCCTCGTGTCGCCTCCTCATAATTCCTCCAAGTGACTCTCCTCCAGTTCGAACCCGCGACCTCAGGGAGCCAATGCTATCGCGCGCGAGTCTCTGCCAGTTGTGCCGAAATGAACCTGTGTCATATAATTACATATTATTATATATATAATATTATCATATATATAAACATACATACATATAATTAATTATTAATCAAATATAATATTATTAAAAATAATGAAAAATTAAATAAAAATGAAAAAAATATTTATATATTTGAATTACTTAATAAATAATAATTTAATATCATAAATATTATTTTTAATATAAAATTATAAATATAATATTAATAAATAATAATATAATTTTAATAATTAAGGTTAAATAGAATTACTTAATAATTAATATTTTAATTTTATAAATATTATTTTTGAAAAATGTTAATAAAAAAAATGAAATTGACTTTCAGCGGCGACTATCAGTGTTTTAAAAAAAATAAAATTTTGGAAAATTTTAAATAAGACTTTCAGCGGCGACTTTTGATAGTCACCGCTGAAAGTGTTTTAAAAAAAATAAAATTGTGGAAATTTTCTAACAAAACTTTCAGTGGTGACACTAAAGTCGCCGCTGAAAGTGAGTTTCAGCGGCGACTTTTAATAGTTGCCGCTGAAAGTGTTTTAAAAAAAAAATTGAAAAATTTCAAACAAGACTTTTAGCGGCGACACTAAAATCGCCGCTGAAACACACTTTCAGCGGCGATAACACAATGTCGCCGCTGAAAGTCTTTTTTTTTGTAGCGTATATCCTTCGGTTCCTGATTATTCATATCGTACAATCAACTTGCTCTCTGTGTGTGTGTGTACACCTAAACACGATGAAACTCGAAAACCATCGGGTCAATAAGAGTAAGATAAAAAACCAAAAACCCCTTAATTAGCGTAGAAGGAAACGGACCATAAGAAACATAAAAGAGGGATATTCCTTTCTTGTTGCGGGTAGGGAAGAGATTCCAAGATGTCATTGTTGTTGAGAATCAGAAATATTCCAAATGCAGAGTAGGTACTAGGTAATTCTTTACCATCATGCCAAAGTTGTTCATTGACTTGCACAACCCAAGATTCCACCCAATCATAAGGCACGAAATTTACAAAAGAAAACAAAAGCAATATAGTTCTATCATAATGCACCCAATGTGATTATCCAAAGAATTGTTGTATTGAAACGAAATTAATGATTCTGAATGAACCTGCTATTTCTCATTAAATTTGAAAGGCAGTTAAAAATGCTAATTCTGTCCAAGGATGAAGTGAAGCATGGTGCTTATTATTAGAATACATCAAGAAAAGTTTCACATTGACTACACAAACATTAGAGTAAAGGTATATAATTTAATGGTAGATCTTATCAAATTGACTTGAGTCATTTTGATAGAAAGACTAACCTAATACATATCTAAATCACTAAATCTAATGCATATGAGGTTCTTGGCATAAAGGCTAGTGATAACCCTGATAAGTATTTGGTTACTGTGCCTCTAGAAGGCTATGGAACTGCATTTGGAGTATCAAGATGCCTCCTAATTAGGTCTACTGTGAGTGGTGCTTTGTGCGCCAAAGATCCTCTTTTTAGGATTCAGGATGTTCTTAACTTGAATTATTTTTATATTCATAGATCTTGAAGAAAGAGTGACTGAATATGGAATGAAAATATTCACATGAAACTCAAATGTCTTTTTTAAATTTATTATAAATTTTCATTTTTGCTTTAAATACATTAAATGTTTTTATTTGTTGTGAATGTATAAAATAGCTTAATTAATCAAGTTTTCCATAAATGAGCTCATCTCTAAATCCTTTTTCTCCTTGTATACTCCACGATTTTTAATATAAGATTCACTTTAATGAAGAAATTAAACTACAACATAAATTTTATATTAAAGATATAGGGAGCACTATACATATTTTATATATATATATATATATATATATATATATATATATATATATATATATATATATATATCATATTGATGGCATATTATTTAAGTTTCACTAGAATTGTATAATTTTGTTTACACTTTAAGTTCCAGAAGATCCACATAAACGTAAAGAATTACGAAATGGAGGGTGTACTAAATGAATTTCACATAAAGACGTATAATATTAATAATATTCTTGTGAATCCAAAGGACAGATCCATTTTTTCCATTATTATTATATGTAAGAATTTTGGGCGTACCTGGAATCCGATAGACTCGCTGAAGTACCTACACGAAACTGGAGCACCGATGCGGACCCCGATTACGTTATACAGCAAATACACCAAAGAGAAGAAGAGAAGAGAACATTCTTATGAGAAAATCTTTTAGAGGGAGATTGTATGTTATATTATCATTAGCCTTCTCCTTTAATCACACACCTTATATATATAGTATACGTATGGTTACATTGGAATAGATGTAACCCTTAAATGTACGGTTACATAGGAATAGATGTAACATTTAAACCACAAAGGGTATCACTCTTTATGACTTGTGTCTCTCCATGAAGCCCCTTTTGAATTGGGCTTGGGCCCTAATCCACCAAGGGTGAACTAGTATATTCCAACATCTCCCACTCACACTTGGTGGATTAGATGTTATGGGTCAAGTCTCTTTCTCTTACTTCTTTCATACTAGGTATTTTGCCGTGACCGTGTGGGCATGACGTCTCCATTTGGGCGCTTTGTACTAGAAATCCCGTTTTACAGAGATCAGCATAAGACAACCCTATAGTGCAGCTCGATATTTATATAATGCCCGAATGTCCTAGATTTACCAATATACACTTTACTCATGGCTATCTAATCCCTCTTGAGTCAGTATAAAACTCAGATTGCCTTTCTCATATGCATAGTGTCTGCACTTATGACATCACAAAATAATATCATAAGGGACCGATCTTAGACACCAGCATAGGTGTGTATATTTCAGGTAATAATCTTTCTTTCGCCCATATATCACTTTGATATGTATCAACAACTTTCCTAACATAATGCCTTTAGATCGCATCAATCATGATCATAGGACAAAATACTAAAGTAGTAGACGTTGAAACATATTTCCATGATAATGTTAAAGTCAAAGGACATCGATGAAAGGTTAACCTTTCTGGGACTCACACAACAATAAAGCAGGGATCTATTCACTTACTTCCTATTTGCGATTCTTTAGCACATGTGGTATGAATCACATGCTATGGTGTTACTCTTATACTTTAAGAGCGTATGTCATTTGATTTTATCATTAACATCGTACAGACTTAAGTTTGGACACTCCCAATATCTAAACCCAAATTCCTCAACTCCACTCATATTACATGACGTCAATTTTGAAGAATTTGTTGTCTGACAACAGGTATCATGGACGTGGGTTTCCATGATTCGATCCATATTTTTACAATCAAGGATCTCATCTTGACTTACCGCACTTAAGTCGAGGCGACATAGTTTATGTTTCTTCTCTACCATATTAGCACTCTTGCTACTTTACTGGTGAACACAATTGTCTCATCTTTGCACACTCCTCCTGAATGTCAAAGGCGGTCGCTTGTGTGAGAAAGACGGCCTCACCAACCTGTACGACATACTAGACATTGTATACTTGCACAAACATTAAAAGCCAAAATGAAGTATCATTACTCCATACTATATGTATGCCAAAGAACTTAACATGTTTCTCATACATGTCCTTGGTTATTAGGTTTAATTAGGGGACTTTGCATATGAATACATTATTCAACAATAAATTTATATGCTATAGCATCTCTCATATAGCTATACCTTTGCATTTAATCTATCTATTATGCTTAGGGTCTTTTGTTTAAGCAGTGGCTACGTGTAGTCACAATACTTTGACATTAGATTTGAATTCTCACTTTCAAAATCTCACATGTTCTATGAACATTACCAGCCATAAAGCCTCTTGTACAACCACAACACATACTTTGAATGTACATAATCAATGTACTATACAAATATCTCATGACCCTTCTATGAAGCCATCTAATTTCTCTCACGGTGGTTGGACTAGTACCAAATTACAAGTCCTACCATGCACATATATCTGATCTTGTATATATCATTACATACATCACACTGCTAATAGTATCATATGGATATTCTTTTCCATTATCTTCTTGGTTGACTCAGTTATGGAAATTTGTCAAGACTCAGACTCACTCTTAAAGTCACTAGGGTATCTATGGGATTGCATTCACTTATTTTGAATCGTTTAAGAATCTTCTTAATGTAATTCTCTTGTAAAAAAGAGAAGTCTTCTTAAGCTATTTCTTTGGATCTCAAATCCAATTGCTTTACCCATGAACCAGCACCATTCTTTAATAGGCACTACCCAATTCAAACTATGTATGGCCAATAGTATATCATCCATTTAAAGGAATAATATCACAAATCATTTACTAATGGTTCTTTTCAACCATTTGAAAAACACATTGAGTTACTTCTCTTTCGAAGCATTAAACATCACTATCTAGACTATTACATCAATCCATAAAAAGACTTCTGCAAAATCACATGAAATCACTATTATATGAAACTTCAAATACTACTTTTAATGAAATTTAATAGTCACTGCATATAGATTTCTTCATCCAGATCATCACTCAAAGTGTATGTTTTACATCCACATGATGTAATTTAAATTCAAATAGTTAACTATTGCCATATTAAAACTAATTTAAATGCACAACAAGTGAAAAAAATACTTTCCTGTTATGCATACCCTTCTATAGCAATAAATCTTGTGCATGTCAATTGATTTACCCACTTTTAACCTACACCTATAGAACTCACTAGTTCTCAATAGCCCTTTTAACTTGACAGTAGATCAACTGATTCTCAACTTGATTCTTTCTCAAAGAATTTACTTCCCTTTCCATTGCTTTCTTCCATTCTCCCTTGACATGGCCTTTTGTACAGAATGTGACTCATCATCCTCCTTTAGAATAACCGTGAACATTTTTCTCAGTTATCCCTTTTCTTATGAGCTTTGTGTATTTCATATTTATTTTGTTTGGTCTCTTTATAGACCATTCTAAGATCCCACGCTAAAAAACAATTGAGGATTATTGGCATGTTCTGTACTTCCTTGTCCTTGCGTCTTGTAAAGAGATGCAATGTGATTAGTTTCACCCTTAATTGAAAACTAATTCACAACAAATGTGGTACTTTCAATTCTTTTTAGTCATAATTCTATTATCATTTCACTCTTGAAAGCGTAACCCTTATGAGCTCCCACTTACAACCGCTATGGGAATTTGCAACCGACCCTTATGGTCTATGAAAACTCAAATTTTCCTTTATTTAGTCCAACATTTATAGGGTATGATTGTGACTACTTTAGAGGGTACATGGTTTAACTCAAGTGCACATAACTTGATGAAACCAAGGATGTGTGCATGTGTACTAATTCACCAAAAGTGGACTAGATAATACTCTCCCACTCATATTTGGTGGGTTAGCATGAGCCATAATATGTTTAACCATGTGTAATAGCATTCCATTATGCCTTTATAAACTCCTTTTTGGCAATGGAGTTCCTTGGATAGTTATCTATTTATTTATCCCTTTATTTCTATAGAGCTAACTGAAACTGGTCAAATAGATACTCACTCATTTGATCAGTTCGTGGAACTTTTCTTATCCAATTGATTCTCGAACTTCATTCACATATTGTCTAAAGCAACAATCTTTAGACTTGAATAAAATTAAGTAATAATATGAGAAATCATCAACAAAGGTAATAATTTACCCATCTCTGTGTCTTACCCTCAAACTTGTAGAACCACATGAAACGAAATAGAATAATTGCAATATAAACTCAATTCTAGTATCTTACTGAAAACTTTTCATTATGCTATTTCTAGAACCAAATTCTATGTCTTTGACTAGTAAGACAAGTATTTAAATCAATACTTAAATTAGAAGAAATGGCAATGCAATTATGCACAAAGAATTTTCCAACCAAAGAAATTATTGAAAAAAAAAAATTGAATCACAATGATACAATTTTATAGGGCAATTCACACTATTTTGTTTCCCTTGTCAGGCCATATAGGTCTCGTAATCTTTTCTATACTAAGCTAACATCTCAACTTCAGTATTATCATGACCGTTTGTCAATGGCTTGACAACGAATTATTTTATAAATACCAGATATTTTAATTGTCCCCATTTAATTTACAAATTTTGTTCTTGGTAGCCTCTCTTGGCTTAGCCACTCAAATTATCCCATACACAGGGTTATTCATAATTTATTTAATCCAAGAACTTATCAATAATATAACACATTGAAGTATACAGCGTCATATACTTGTATTATTCTTGACTAGAAAAATAACAACGTCATAGGGTCTATGATCAGGAGAATACGTTTGTACCTCCCATCACAAAAATTCCAACTATGCCATTATTGTCTATCAAGAATTTCATGCAAGTACCTTAAATACCATGTTCAATTATTACTCTTAAAAGACTCATTCTCTAAGAGCTCCCACTTAGATAGAGCATATGACGCTCTTGAAAAACTCATTTTCCAAGAGCTCTCACTCATAAAGAGTGTTTTGACTTTTACTTCTTCATGCTTTTATCACATTATTTCATAAGTTAATAGTTTTCCATGCATTTCATTTATGCACATTTTAATTTCCAGCCAAAAATATTTCCTGTAATAAGTTTCCATGTTTCTCAAACCTAGTTTGACATGTTCTCCACAACTATTTTTTTTTAAAGTTTCAACTATTTTGTGTCTTCTATTATTTCAACAATCTTTCAAATTTTCCAAAAAAAAAAATATCCTATATTTCTTATTCAAATTATAGGGAAAATTCCAAAAAAAACTATATTGGAAATAGCAAAAGGACAATTCAGTACATTGAAATTGCAAAAGGACAGATCAGGCGGTGTCAGACGAGTAGAGGAATCTGGTATTTTGAAATCTCGGCCAAATGACGAAAATGCCCTTCAGCCCTCCATCCCCACTTCAGAATAACAACATGATCCTCGTAATTAACACCTCCGGATTCGTTATTAACAACTTCAATTCTTCTTTTACAATTCACAAGTTTCAGGGCCAATAACACCACCGATCTCGCCATTAGCAACTCCGGATTCGATATTAACAACTCCATTTTCTTCTTTCGCACTTAACAAATTTCAGGGCCAATAACAACACCCATCTCTTAATTAACAACTCTGTATTCGAAATTAACAACTCAAATTTCTTCTTTCACAAATAACAAGTTCCAGGGCCAATAACACCATCGATCTCGCCATTAACAACTCCGGATTCACCATTAACAACTCCTATGTTGTTATTCCGACTGAGGACTGAAGGGCATTTTCGTCATTTGACCGAGATTTCAAAATGCCAGATTCCTCTGCCTGTCTGACACCGCCTGATTTGTCCTTTTACAATTTCAATGTACTGAATTGTCCTTTTGCTATTTTCAATATAGTTTTTTAGAATTTTCCCCAAATTATATATGTTTCCTAATAGAAACATTTTGTATTTCTTCTTAAAGCATTTAGACTGGGCTTTGGACTTTGTTTTCTCTTAAGATTGGCCTTCACTCCTTACTCAGAGAGTGACATTTCCATGAACTCCACCATGATCCAGAGGTTGAAATTATTAGGAAATCTCTATATTTTGAGATTTTTTTAGAAAATTTAACTTTATTTTAGGAATCATATACTCAGTTCTCTTCCAATTGTTCCTCTCATTCTATTTCAGGGTCAATTATAACATTACTTTGGATTTTTTCCATCTTGATCTTATATCAAGATATTCTCCTTCTAGGTCACCACTCAAAATTTCACATTCCAATCAAAAAATCTCTGTCTCATCCATTACTCAGAGGCTCACATTTCTCTAAGTAATTTATGTTTGGATCAACACTCAATGACTTTTAACTGAAAAATTTGTTTATTTTCTAAAGCTATCAAGTTCAAGTTTAGATATATGTTTTTAAATAAAAACATTATTTTGAAATTATATATCCAAATGTAGATAATAAATTTAGGGATTTTTAGAACAAACGGTGTCCCAATCGGAGCTAAAACGCTCCTACACGCATCCCTAAAATAAGGAGGAATAAAAAACTGGAAAAAATGGAAAAGAAAAGAGATGACTGCTCTCTGTCATGGAGAGTACAACCCACGCGCTATCATAATGAAATCAGGCGCGCCCACTTTTTTTTTTCAAATCATCTTGGCCCAGACGGGTTTGAACAAATTTTTTTTTTTTTTAATTATGTGAAAGGCACCGTTTCACTTTACTCATGGGAGGAGCCTGTTTTTTTGATAAACGACCCATCGTTTTTGCTGAGATAAAATGACACGTCGATTTGTTTAATCTTAAAACACCGTTTTTGTGTGATCAATCCACCAAAAACGAACGCCGGTGGGTTGCAACGTGATTCCAAACTTCACTTGCGGTGGGTTCCTGGTTGCTGTTCTTATGTTCTACCATCCTCTATTCAATATTATTGTTTTCATGGTCAAAGAATCTTAGTTTTCAACTGACCCAAACTCAAATAATCAATTACGTCAATTTTGTTTTCTCGTACAGGAGAGTTTCCTACTTTTTGTCGATGATTTATGGGTCTAAAGTTTCATATTACAAATCCTTTCTATCATTTAAATATTATACTTCACATAAAACATATGAAAGAGGGAAAAAATATACATATATAGGGCCATCTTGATTTCCATATATAAGATAGGAAATAAAAACTCAACTGGGTAGAATCATTTGAAGCCACATAAGGCCAAGCCAAGTTCATAAACTATATATATATATATATATATATATATATTAACATATCCATAAACGATTATATATAGCAAATGTAGTCATGCTTATGGAAACACAAGATTATGAACAGGCACATACAACAGATTCTTGCCGCAAGAACAAAAACAATAATATATATACTGGAGGCATATACATTCATGATTCATGAACCTTCAGAGACATTAATTATCATGCCAAAATAATTAACGGTCTCACAAGTTTGTAGAAGCTATCATAGTAATAGACAGTAAAAATGTATTATGTGACAGTGACTTCTATAAATAAGGTATATGTTCCATTTTTAAACATGCACATATAAACCAGTCACAGAAATAATAGGATAAATGCAGCGGAACAACAACATTAGATTAACGCATGCCTCTTGACAAGTAAAGCATCTTATTAAAACAGGAGGTGTATATTCATACCGCATAAAAAAAAATATATATATCTATCATATGGGTCTTAAAAAATAATTTTTTCTAAAACATAATATCATAAAGGCCTTGTGAAACACCTAGCTCTGATACCATGTAAGAATTTTGGGCGTACCTAGAATCCAATAGACTCCCTGAAGTACCCACACGAAACCGGAGCACCGATGCGGACCCTGATTAGATTACACAGCAAATACACCAAAGAGAAGAAGAGAAGAGAACATTCTTATGAGAAAATCTTTTAGAGGGAGATTGTATGTTATATCATCATTAGTCTTCTCCCTTAATCACACACATTATATATATAGTATACGTATGGTTACATTGGAATAGATGTAACCCTTAAACCTATGGTTACATAGGAATAGATGTAACCTTTAAACCATAAAGGGTATCACTCTTTATAACTTGTGTCTCTCCATGAAGCCCCTTTTGAATTGGGCTTGGGCCCTAATCCACCAAAGGTGAACTAGTATATTCCAACATTATATATAGGACTAGGGTTTTTTTCCATGTCCAATTTCTGCATCTAAATCTTTCTCTTCAAAGGTGGCTTCTACATTCATCAATTCCTTTCTTATACTCGCAACCTTTTGTTCAATGTCACCTAACTTTCCTTTTGTCTCCTTCATTTCTGCCTCCAAGACCATCAACTCTTGCTTCAACCTTTTCACTTTCTCTGCCTTCTCTTCATATCCTCTCATATTTAAAGCTGATTTAATAATAGGCTCCAGCCAACTCAACTTTAATCCACTCATCTCAAGTTCTTTCCACAAATGTTGAAGCTGCTCACATGCTTCCTCATTCATATCTTTCCACTTCTTGTCCTTCAGGAATTGCAGAACTCGACCCAATGCAGTAAATGCCCACTCAGTAAACTTATGACTTTTGTTCTTTTTACAGTCCAGCAATGAAGGATGCCATGAACAAACTTCCTCTAGCAATGGAACAAATGATTTCTCTATTCGTCCCAAATCCTTGAAATCAACGAAACCGTCATCATCACCCTTTAGATGTGCAGGAGCTTCTTTGACTTCCTTGAATAAAGAAGGATAAGTGGGGTGACTTGTAGGCTTATTAATACCTTCAGATCTTACAGAATAGATTTCAACTTCAACAATACATTCATCCTTCGAAATGTACCCACTAGATGGGTCTTCAAGTGTAGAAAGAGATATAAACGATGCAGAACCCCGACCCACTGCCTTTCCAGCGAACTTGGTTTCTATACCTGCATTATTCAACAAAGGACTAGTATATAAATTGGTATTGCAAGCTTTTTAAAATAAAACCACTATACCTTCAAGTCTTCAATTCATAAAGCATGCTTCGTTGACAGCAAAAAATATATAAATAAATGTTAGCTCAAATGATAAGGGCGAGGAGGGGTATGGTTAGAAGTCAATCTCTCATATGTAATGAAATAATAATAATAATAATAATAATAATAATAATAATAATAATAAAAAAACGTGCTTCATTTGGACCAAAAAAGATTAAGTACATCTATAGTAGAAGAGGTCTGGATTCGAATTTAACCCACCCAATGTTTATCCAAAAACATAAGAGCTAGTTGACTAATTTGGGTAAAGAAAGTTAGTTATATTAATTATTTGTAATAAATATAGGTTAATTTTCCTAAAATACCATATTTCATCATATATGATTACCCTTAGATAACAACTCCTTAATGTATACAATCAATAGAGATACTTTATGAAAAAATTATAAATTTAGAAAACAAAGTGGATTGGAATCTTATATATAAAACCATATTCAATCACAAATTAACTTTTATATTAAAGACCGGAGATAGTAATTTACTTTTCATAGGCCATCTAATAGTTTTTTTACTCTTCAGATTATATGAGTAGAAACACCCAATTAAAGTCAGAAAAAATGACACAACCAAACCGAAAACAGTTTTGACTGACAATAATGAATAAACATGAAGTAATAATACTTGTTGCTTTGGTAATAGATTCTTCTCAGGCAAGTTGATGGACCAAGGTTATGGCGTAATCTGCATATATACACCATCCTTGAGGCAAACTCGAAGCATCAGCCACACGCAAATATATAGCTAGATCCTTCCCGTCTCCCCTTCCTCTGAATAAAACAACATTCCTACAACAATTCTCCCACCCACCACAAACAATGTCTGAATTAAAATTTAGCCGAATTTAGGAATACAATATCATCCATCGATGGAACCAAAAACAAATATGACAGGTGAAAAGTGCAGAGAAGAAAGAGATGCGGAATAATAATTGTTATATTTAATATTTATAAAAGAAGAGATTTCAAAGAACACGAGAGTTGAAGGATGGACAAGATAGATTTTAATTACCAAGCGCGATCCCCTATAGTGAAAACCGAAGAAGAGTATAGTGTATTGGTCTTCAATTTACTGAAGCTTCTAATTGTCCATGCTATTTTCTTGCATGATATATCCTTCACTTCCTGATTCTTCATCGTACAATCTCCTTTATATATATATATATATATAATCAATTAGTTGAAACTCATTAACGCATAAGAGACTAATTGACTTGTAGCTTTTAAAATAGGAACCTAGAGTAACATTAATAAAATATATTTAACCTGAATCGAAACTTAAAATAACAGTGGGTGAGGGATATTATAGGAAATGAAGCTCACAGCCTTTAGACGCAGATAATAATTGCAGCAAGACTCTCACAGCCCTTAGACTCAGATAATAATTGCAGCAAGACTAATACATACAAATTAAAAAAGCACAAAGAAACTTTGAGAATGGAAAGCGCGAGAGAGAGTGGGAGGGAGAAAGGAGGTAACGGCGGCAAGGAGCATGCAACTGATGGAAGTGGCGGTAGTGGGGGCGAAAGAGAGCGGGACAAAGGCGGTCAAGAAAAAGACATAGGTGGATTCGAGTTTGGCAGGAAGGACCGAACGACGGATGCTGGCATAGGTTCTTCCAGAAGGACCACCACAGAGGTACAGGGGCGTCTGAGTCAATTCTCTTATCGAGACAAGCTTCTTGCACCAAGTTGTGGAGGTTTCCTAATGAAGCATGCTGAGGAAGATGACATAGTTCAAGGATGGAAGGATTATTTCTATAGAATGAACGAGAAAGAGAAGGAGGCTAGTGTGGATGCAGAGGACTCGGCGGACGAGGAGGTGCACACCCGCAGGCTAGAAGGGAAACCGGGGGTGCTAAAATTTACTGAGGAAGAGTATACTGCATGGTGTCGGCCTTGGATGAATTCTCTCATTATCAAGGTGTTGGCCGCAAATTTTCCCACGTACCTCATACGTGACCGTATTAACCGGATGTGGCAGCCTCGTGACCCACTCAAGCTTATCCCGTTGAATAATGGGTACTCCATTGTATCATTTTCTCATAAAGAGGATCGTGACTATGCCTTCCAGGAGGGTCTGTGGATGATTGAAGACCACTATCTGATAGTGCAGAGGTGGCGGCCAAATTTTAATCCTTGGAAAGCTGATCTACGACGAAATATTGCGGCTTGGATCCGGCTACCTGATGTCCCATTTGAGTTCTACAATGTTGAATCCTTAAGGAGGATAGGAAACATGGTTGGGAAAACAATTAAAATTGACCGATCTACTTCTGTATATGACAAAGGAGGCTTTACAAGGATGTGTGTAGAGATTGATTTATAACAACCCCTCTTGCCATCCTATACGGTGTTTGGAGAGGAGCATCCGATCATTTATGAAGGTCTTCATCAAGTGTGTTTTATGTGTGGTAAATATGGCCATGTAAAGGAGGCCTGTCCAGGGGTCTACCGGGAGGAGGAAGAGCAGACAGATGCTAATCGGAAGCAGGGTGAAGGGAGTGGTAAGGCTGGAGTTGCGACTCCGACGGCGGCACTAGGATCAACTATAGTGAACGCCGAAGGTGCAGCAGATGATTGCCCATTTGGGAAAATTCGGATATTGCGGCGGGAATTTAGGAGTAGTGCAATTAAGATGGATGTGAATGATTTGAAAAGTAAAACGAAACAGCATGATGATAGGAGGAAATCAGGGGATATTTTTAGCAAATATCATGTGAAGGGTGAGAAAAAGGAAATAAAGTCTTCTCCTGATCATAAAAAGATGACAAAAAAGGTAAATGAGGATAATAGGCTCCAACATAGGGATATGAATATAAAAGGGAGTGGGAAGGAAGTGGGGCACAACAAAACCGAATGGGTCCAAGTTGGTTCAAAAAGGAAGAGTGAAGGACGTGGAAAATTCAAGGGAAAAGAGAATAAGCCTTCTGCACGTGATAAGGCAAAACAATTTTCAAAAGTGGGCCAGGATGTAAAGACAACTTTTGAGAATTCTTTTCATATTTTGCAAAAAGAATTAGTGGAGCGCACGGTTACTAATTGCCAAAGTAATGTTGAGTCAAAAGTTGTGCTTGACCCAACTTTATTAATAGCTCATGATGGCCAAACGGATTTGCAACGAGGAATATGTCCAGTAGTAGAAATCGAGCATATTAAGAAATCTAATAGTAGTCACCAAGAGGGGGTCAAGTGCGCACCGGAGTTAAATATTATGGATGATGTAATGCAGGAACAGGATATTTCCGAGGGGGAGGATCAATCACCCAAGCAGTTGCATATGGTTTCCTTATGATTTGTATGATCTAGAATTCTTGTTGTACTGGAGCAAGAAGTTTCCCAGCTCTAGTGTGTGATTTAAAACAACATTATCATTTGGATTTCTTGGCAATTCTTGAGACACGATGTGACAAGACTTTGACTCACAGAAGAGTCCAACAAATGGGCTTTAGCAAGTATGAGATAATTGATTCTACTGGATATAGTGGAGGAATTTGGTGCTTATGGAATGAAAATACTTTATCCATTGAAGTATTAGAATCTAATCCTCAATTCATGCACTTACAAATACAGTCTGCAGCTTTCAACACATGGATTCTCACTGTAACTTATGTGAGTCCAAACCTGATGACTCGTAGGGTGCTATGGGAACATTTATCTCGGTTAGCACTATCAATTCAATGTGCTTGGGCAGTTGGTGGTGATTTGAATGGGACTTTATTTGATAGTGAGAGATACTCCACCGCCACGAATCGGACCTCGTATGACCGGGACCTTACTAGATGGGTTGATCTACATAAAATGAATGACATGGGATTTGCTGGACCAAAGTTCACATGGAAACGAGGGACCACGGAAGCCAGATTGGACCGTATACTTGTTAATGATAGATGGCTGAGTGGCTTTCCAAATGCCTCAGTAACTCACCTACCATTCTTTAAGTCTGATCACCGGCCTCTACTCCTTCGTTTGCAACCACCTGACACAGGAGGTAAGCCCAATCGTCCTTTTCGGTTTATCGCTGCATGGGTGTTGCATGAGCAATTTGATGAATTTGTGAAACAAGCTTGGCATGATGAGCTTCCTTGGGCACAAAATATCTCACAATTTGCAGCGGCTTGCTCTCAATGGAATAAAAGAGTATTTGGGCATACAGAGGCAAGGAAGCGAAAATTTTTACGTAGGCTGGATGGAATTAATCGTCTTGTCTCTCGGTATGGTATGATCCCACATTATGAAGACCTCCAGTTCCAGGTATGGAAAGAATTAGAGGATTTTTTACATCAAGAATCCCTTTTATGGGCCCAAAAAGCTAGAGCGGAGTGGATAATTTATGGTGACCGTAACACCAAATATTTTCATTCTCGTGCTAATCAGAGAAAAAAGTTTAACAGAATTGAAGCAATTACGGATGGTGATGGAGAATGGGTGTATGATACTAATCTGATTAAACTCATAGCCACTAATTTTTTCTCTACATTATTTTCTAATGAAGAGATGATTAGACCAGATGTTGTTTGTAATATCTCCTTCCCTGATATAGATGAGGGTCTATTACGATGGTGTGGACGTGAGATCACAGATGGGGAAATTAAAGATGCTATATTTAGCATGAACGCACTCAAATCGCCGGGCCCGGATGGATTCAATGCTTTATTTTTCCAGAATCAATGGGGTACAATTTCTCAAACCGTTGTACATTATGTTAAAATGCTTTTTGCTAACCCGCAGGCTATTGGAGACATCAATGGCACACTAATAGTGCTCATTCCGAAAAAAGACCCCCCTAAGAGCATGCGGGACCTACGCCCAATAAGCCTTTGCAATGTGATATATAAAGCTGTGAAGGTGATAGTAAATCGACTGAAGTGCATACTCCCATAGGTGATATCCCCTAACCAATGTAGCTTTGTTCTGGGAAGGCACAACAGTGATAATATAATTGTTGCTCAAGAAGTGGTACATTCTATGAGAAATATGCATTTCAAGAAAGGGTTTATGGCCATCAAAATTGATCTTGAGAAGGCTTATGATCGAGTGAACTGGAATTTCCTTAGTAAATGTCTTCAGGAACTATATCTCCCAGGTAATCTCATTTCGGTGATTTCACAGTGTATTTCAACATCTAATATGCAGCTTTTATGGAATCAGGATAAGGCAGAGTCTTTCCATCCATCAAGAGGCGTCGGCCAAGGGGATCATCTCTCACCATATTTGTTTGTTATCTGTATGGAAAAACTTTCTCATCTTATTCAAGAGGCTAATCAGGAAGGTTGCTGGAAGCCCATTCGCCTCACTAGGGATAGACCACCCATTTCTCATTTATTCTTTGCAGATGATATTATTCGTTTTGCTGAAGCCTCTATTGAACAAGCCAATGTGATCAACACATGCCTCCAAGCCTTCTGCAAAAGTTCGGGTCTGAAAGTAAACCAACAAAAAACGAGAGTCTTTTTCTCTAGAAATGTGAATCATACCAGAAGCAGTGAATTGTGCTCTACTCTCGGTTTTTCTATAACCAGTGACTTAGGGAAGTATCTCGGAGTCCCTTTGCACCATAAGCGAGTAACCAAGGATACATATCAGTCTGTCATTGATAAAGTAAAGACGCGGTTGTCAAACTGGAAAGCTTTTACCTTATCCTCTGCTGGAAGAGCTACCCTTATAACATCCATCACCTCAGCTATTCCCGGGTATGTGATGCAAATTGCTTCTTTGCCTTGTACCACATGTGATACACTAGATAAATGTAATCGTCAGTTCTTATGGGGCACATCTGAAGAACATAAGAAGATTCTATTGGTGGAATGGGAAACTGTGTGTGAACCCAAGAAGAAAGGAGGCCTGGGGATTCGGCATGCGATGAATCAGAACAATGCCTTCCTTATGAAAATTGGGTTGAAATTGGTAGCCCGAAAGGATGATTTTTGGGTCAAGGTTGTGCGAAATAAATATAAATGTGGTTCTGACATAATCCCGAGAATTGATATAGAAAAACCTGGCTCAAATCTATGGAATGGGATTAAGACATGGAGTAGGGTACATGAGGGCTTAGAGGTGTCGGGAGATATACGCGTATGCTGGAAAGGGAATAGGAATGGCCGCTTTTCTGTTCACTCAGCTTATGCATCCTTGCAGGGTAATAACAACCATATAGACATGTTCTGGGCTAAGTTGTGGAAACTTAAAGTACCAGAGAGATGTAAGATGTTCTTATGGTTAGTAGCTCACAACAGGATTTTGACTAATGCCTCTCGTTACAAGAGAGGATTGAGTGCTGAGTCTGCATGTCCGATTTGTAACTCAGAGGTAGAGGATCAGAAACATGTCCTTCGAGAGTGTCCAACGACCAGGGCACTTTGGCAAGAGATCGTATTACGAAGAAGACGGAGGAAATTCAGCTCTATGGAGTGCTCAAAGTGGTTTCGCTGGAACTTATGCTATACCAACAAAGGAAATCAGGATGATGCATGGAGGGAGGTATTTGCTCTTACGTACTGGTTCCTGTGGAGGCGTCGAAACTCTTTCGTCTTCGAGAGAAAGTCCATTCCTAATGTAACCATTCAAATTAAAGTTCGTGTTGTTTTGAGTGGCATGCAAGACACTAGGCAACGATACTGGAAAGGCCGTTTGCCAAAATTGAGACAGAATGAAGTTGGGATGAAGTGGAAACCACCTGCTCAAGGGTGGGTGAAGGTGAACGTTGATGGTGCATTCTCGAATCTAACTCCAGGAGTAGCGAGTGGTGGAGTTATTCGAAATGAACGAGGCGAGCTCCTGAAAGCCTTCATGTTCAGAGGGGAAGAAGGAGACTATCTTACTGCTAAGTTATGGGGATGCCTCCATGGACTCAAGGTTGCGTGGGATATAGGGTTTAGGAAGGTGGTGGTGGAATCTGACTCATCGGAGGCTATTGAGATACTTAAGAATGATGATTATGACACTCATGCTGACCGAAGCATCATCGAAGAAGCAAAGCAGTTGCTGGGCCGTGAGTGGTGTGTTTCTTTGGGACATATCCGGAGATGGGCGAATGAAGCTGCGGATCTAATTGCTAAAGTAGGTCTCTCGGCCTCCCCTGGTTTCCACTTCATCTCGACTACGTTTCCGGAGCTGGACAGCGTAGTTCGGAAGAATAGATCTCTATAGGACTTTGGTTTTGGTTGCTTTCTTGTATCCAAAAAAAAAAAGCACAAAGAAGACCATTATAAAGGAAAACAAGAAGAAAACCAAAATAGATGGCAGAAAAAAAGAAGAAAACCAAAATGAAGATAGAAAGCGGTAATCCTCTTCTTGCTGTAGAGGCCAAGTGTAGGGTAGGTATTAGGTAATTCTTTACCCATGCCCAAGTTCTTTATTGACTTCCATTACCCTGAGATTCGGCTGTGTGTCTATGTGTGTCAATTCATTATGACAAATACTGGCAAAAAAAAAATCATTATGACAAAGGGAGCACGTGGACAAGAGGAAAATAAAAGAGAAAATTGCACATAAGTCCGAAATAAAAGAAAATATGATAGGGTAGCCCCTTGAAATCTCAAATTTAAAGTGAAATTCTATAGAACATTTTTACAATATATTATAAATATGAAAAGTCCAAAATAACCCTATTGGTTAAATAGAAGGAGGGAACTAATGCTTGCGTATTCATTAAGGGTTCTTTCAACTTTTCACATTTGAAATATACACTACAAAAAAAAAAAAGGTTATTAGCGACGGAAATTCCATCGCCAAAAATATTAGCAACGAAAATTCCGTCGCTAATATGTTAGCGACAGATTAGAGACGGAAAATGTTCCGTCCCTAAAAAAGGTGTTACTAATTCTGTTAGCGACGGAAATTTCAATTCCGTCGCTAATTTAGAGACAGATAAGAGACGGAATTTCCGTCTCTAATTAGCGACAAAAATTCCGTCCCTAATGACTAATTCAGTCGCTAATATTTGAGACGGATTAGCGACGGCTAATATTTGAGATGGATTAGACACAGAAATTCCGTCGCTAATTTGTTCAGGATTAGCGACGGAATTTCCGTCCCTAATTCGTCACAAATTGAATTTTCTTAAAAAAATAATCTAATTCCGTCCCTAATTTTTGAGACGGATTAGACACGGAAATTCCGTCGCTAATTTGTTCAGGATTAGTGACGGAATTTCCATCCTTAATCCATCACAAACTGAATTTTCTTAAAAAAATAATTTAATTCCGTCACTAATTTTTAAGACAGATTAGTGACGGAATTTCCGTCACTAATCTATTGCAACGTGAAATCTTTTTTAAAAAAAATAATTTAATTATCCCTAAATCTAGAATTTAGAGAATTAGAGAAAAATAATTTAATTAAATGGATTGCAAATAAAAACAATTTCAAACCAATTTATAAAATGATAGTAAGTTAAAAACTACAAAGCAACAAAAGCACTCAAGTAAAAATGTATATAATGTATCAAATAAACCACATAAATGTTACAATGTAGTCAAACAACCTAATAACTATTCTATTTTATGGTGTGCTATCATCAACATTGTGAGCTTCAATGTTTCAATTGTTGATAGCTGCATAGAATTTTTGCTCAAGTGCTTCCAACCTAATTAAGATAATTTCATTATGATGCCCAAGTGTTTCTTCCCCACTGCTTCACCTATAGCAATTTATAAAAAAGTATTAAATCATGTATTAAAAATCCAATGAGTACATTTCAAAATAAATTCTTACCAGCTTTTGCCAGCCCGAGCCCGTTTAGGCGGGCTGGCGGGCCAGCCCGCCAGCCCGCCAAATTTTTTTTTTTTTTTTAAAATTTTTAATTTTTAATCTTTAATCTTTTTCTCTTTCACCCGCTCATATCACACTTCTTTTCTTTTATATATTTGTGTTAAGAAATCAATTCATTCTTACTTTCCTTTTTTTTCATCTATTTACATCACAAAACTATATAAATACATCTCTTTTTAATTTAATAATAGTATAATAAAGTAATATAATATGAAAATAAGTATCAAATAAAAAGTATGAGAAATTAATTAAACATATCATCAAAGGAAATGAGATAAGGGACCAAGGATATTTGAGAAAAAAATAAAAACAAAATAAATAAAAATAAAAAAAAAATTTAAGCGGGCCAGCCCGCCAGCCCGCGGGCTGACCCGCATAACCCGCGGGCTAAACGGGCTCAGCCCGTTTAGCCCGTTTTTAATCGGGCCGCCATTTTGGCGGCCCGAACCCGTTTAAAAGGGGCGGGCTGACGGGCCAGCCCGCCAGCCCGCCCCGAATTACCAGCTGTACTTGAGGCAAACTCGAAACATTAGCTGCTTCCAAAAATATACCCAAATACTTCCCATATTCTCTTCCTCTGCAGAAAGAAATTTTCCTACCACCATTCCCCCACCCCAAAAAAGGAGAAAGAGGTATTACTTTAATATGTTAATTTAATCTTATCCGAAATTCTGAATGTATAACTATTGCGTCATGGGACAAAAAAAAAATACTGAAAAGAATTAAGAAAGAAACGAGGAATTGTATTAATTATAGAATTAGAGATATACTACTTCTCATTCTTAATATAAGACTCAGTTATTTTTTTTTGGAGAGATTAAGAAAACTAAATAAATTATTTTGAAGTATTTATATCTATCTTTTTTATATCAAACCAATTTATTTAACTTATAAACTGATATATAATCAATGATACAGAATATATCTTATTGTTAACTAACTTATTTAGCTTTTTTAATCTCTTGAAAAAAAAAATCAATTGTTTCTTATATTAAATATCACTACTACGGAAGGGACTTTTAACGGTCATTTTTTTACCCTTTAGATGACTGTTTTCAGGGGGACGTCTATCTTAGTGTCGTTGAAAGTTTGGGAAAAGACGACTGTTAAAAAACAATCGTAGTATGGGCGATACAACGACTGTTTTCCCTAAAACAGTCGTTGTATCCTCCTTTTTTTTTAAACGTTTTACTCTCTACACCATCCCCTCTGCTCCTCCACCACGTCTATAAGTCCCCACCTCCTCCATCCCCTTCACCACAGCATCCAAACTACTACAAGTTCCCATTTGCTCCATCAATTTCACCATTGCCTCCATACCACTACAAGTCTCCCCTCCCACCGGTTCCATCTTCGCTGCCTCCATACTAGTAGATGAACCTATCCTAACGAGTTCTCTAACCTGTACATTGCTATCTTTGAAAGAAAAAACCAGATTCATGAACCATTCTCTCATGATTAACTCTCTAGCTTCCCCTATTACTCATGGAAGTGAAAATCACATGTTAATTTTTCTATCATGATATATAGCGCATATATCATCATAACATCATTTCAATGTGCAAACTTCAACTTTCAATGTAAATCATGACATGCATATGGCCAAAGAGATGATGACATGCTTCCATGAAATCCCTATTCTTCATCATCATTTTCCAAGTGTTCTCTTTAAAGCATAATGCCTTAACAAATTCAAAGTACTCATAAATAAGAAACTAGGAAAAGTATTCGAATATGCAAACTTATATAGCACTGTACAAAACCACTACACTATGTAAAAAAAACCTCTACACATCATCACCCCTCTATGTGTTGTAGAAGATGTCCTGACAACAGGTCTCGGATCAAATTGATGTCTTCGATTATGTAGGGGTCCTGATTACCAAAAATCTGTGCTCAAAATGGAGAATATGTTAACATAAATAAATAAATTGAATGAAATAACTAAAATTCAATCACATGAAAAGAACTGAAATTCAATTGAGAATCAAGAAATGATCACCTATTCAAAATTTGTAGTAAGGCCAGAGAAAATGATGTTATACATATATAGTATAACATAGAAGCCGCACTCAGTTTTCCCTGCTTGCCGAGGACACTATACATCAAAAGCAAACTGTAAAAAAGAATAAAGGCCTATGTAAAGCAATAGTCAATCAAATAACTTAAATGTAAAGAACTTACGTTTGGCTGGAACCACTTTATATGACCAGCTTTACCTTCACGCTTCCCACCCATTATATAATATGTCTTCAGTGCACTGTAATAATTAAAATGATAAACAGAAGACATTAAAACAATTGAGTAAAATCAAAAATCAATGACGGACAAATAAATTTATTTACATGTTAAAAATGTTTTTGATATCTGCGTCTGACTTGTGACCCAATGAGTCAAACCAAAAGATGGCATTGATTGAGGGACAAGGAACACAGAGACTCCAATGATAACTATAATCACATGCATATATAGATTAAAATGAGGTTAGATAACATGATACTGTTTAGCAAAGTGAACGTGTATAAATATATTAAATAAAGTTACTTGCCCTTCAACAATTGGTGCCAGATAATAAGGCAGCTTAGTCTTGCCTATTGTATAGCCTATATAGCTCATCCGATCTTCCAACCTCTGGCTATTACGTCGTGACATAGTGCTAGGACATAAGAAGCCATATGTAGTGCTGAGCCCTCGTTCGGCACACAGTTTGTGAAAGCAGCTACCACATAAATGAAATGAGAAATGACACAGTAAATGTAGAAACCTAAAACCCCTAAATATCAGTGCATTAATTACAATTAAAAAATTATAACTAAACTCACATGATTGCAAATGTGACCCATCCTACGTCAATCTCCTCCAAAGATAGGAACTTTCTAATATCTTTATTATCAAGTCCATAATTATACGAGATTCTGCGACCCACAATCTCACAAGGCATCTTTAAGTCGACCTTGTTTATGTCTTGATGAATATTTTGCAGTCATGCTAAAAAGGGAAATTGTGTCGCATCATCTTGTTCCTAGTAACACACAAAATAAAGATTATAAGTAGAATGTCAGGATCAAGTAACAGTAAGGTGTTGCCTACCATTGGAGGGACTGGCACAGTCTGAACAAGATGTCTAGGCCACAAGATGAAAGATCCTGTTGCCTGACCTAGATTGGCAACCTCACCATCGGAGAATGGGACATCTGCACCTTCCTCCCCCAGTCGAACACTTGTCACATTGACCTTAAGTTGATTGTCCCGGATTTGGTTATTATGGTGGGTGGTGGCGCAGCTGTATACAACAGCATCAGCAACAGCCCGCAGGTACGGAACTTTCAAATACAGAGTACAGGGTTCTCCAGACTCTAGTGAAGGACCAGGGTCGCCATGTCCAACCTCTGGCGGATTGTAACTGCCTTTGGTGCTGGGAAAGGCCGGGGATTCCTGAGTAAGAGAAATGAAAGGATTAATTAAAATAATGTAAGGAAAAACTCAATATAATGTTAAATGAAATAAATTACAAACCTCAGATCTAGACGCCACGTTACACATCCCGCCTTGCATGTGAGACAACACCATCGTACTCATCTCACCACGTAGCTCACTCAACAACTCTTGTTTAAGCTCGTCTCGAAGTAAGTGACGTAGCTCTGCTCGGATTTCCTCTCGAACCCTGGCCACAAACTCCTGACTCATTTCACCTCGTCCATAAGCTTGTGAACCTCATCCAAAGTATTTAGAGAGACCAACTCCCCTTGACTCCCCTCTAACTTGACCAGGGTGATCTAGATTACCAAGCGCCATGGCTAAGATGTCTATCCTTCCAATTTGAGTGAAGGAACCCTGGCTGCTCTGCTCTTCAAGTTCATCCTGTGGCATACAATGGATAAATAGAAAGTAATTACATGCCACCAACGTTAGAAAAATGAAACACATTTAAATATACTTATTATTAAATACTCACAATCCTTTTAGCGACATCAGCAACGACTGGATTTATATATTTCTCTCCCTTTATCCTCCCTGCTTTCCATTTTTTGTGACGCGGGGGAGGAGGTGGCGCTTGCATGACTATACTAGGATTTGCTCGGGCTGCTTCCTCCAATTTTTACAATTCAGCCTGCATCATCTTCTTTTCGAGCTTCCGATAACCCCCACACGACATGTAATGTGGATAATTGTTTTTCGCTCGCCTCTCTTGATTTGCTTGACTCAATTTCTATATAAACAAAGAATAATGATAACTGAGTTAGTGATGTCAAGTAAGTTCAACTAAAATATTTAACACTAAGATGAACACAATGTACCAGGAAATTCGAATCCTGCCGCAATGCGACAAACAACCTCCAGTCATTTGGAGAAAGAAACGAATACTCTTTGTAAGGATCCTCATGACTCCTTAGCCCTCGAATGAACTTGGTTGTGAGCGTGGACTTGAAATCTTTCCACCGCTCACAAAATTCCCCCATACAATGCTTGTACATCTCTCTCGTATTGGGAACATCGTAGGTTTTCTACAAAACAAAATATATAGTAGTCGTTATATATGAACAAATAGAAATAGAAATATAGATACCAATACAACTTTACATACCAAAAGTTGTTCCTAAATCATAGCATTCGTGTCCTTTGAAACTTCCCTCCAGGTAGGAATTAGAACGCTAACTTTGCTCCGACCCAAAAAGCCAAGATAGCTAATGAACTTGTCTCCCTCTGGGCCGAGTGGCTTCAAATCATCATCAAATTCCACGAGAACCCTGCTCACCTGTTGTTCCTCATAACGTGCCACCAACGACCATAGCTTCGTGCTTCCTCTAACCTTTTTCTTAACCAGTGAGCCAACAGAGTCACCCAAATTTGAACTTGCCATGATCCTTCTAAGGAATAAATGTGACATGATAAGTAAAGTGAAATTACATACATACTTTAAACAATTCAAAATCTTACTAAGAAATAAATGTGACATATGATAAGTAAATTGAAATTACATGCACACTTTAAACAATTCAAAATCTTACTTTAAGTGTTTTCCCAAATTCCTTCACAATGATCAACTCTAGCTGCATATTCATCATCATCTACCAATTCCACTTCAGATGGCATAGGCGGATTTATAGTGAAAGGCGATGTGTCGTCAAGATCCAAACTCGGATCACCATCCTTCTGTTTTTTACTTTGGAGTACAATAGACAATTTTTCATTTGCTGGATCAATGACATAAAACACTTGTTTTGCCTGACTTGCTAGAATGAATGGCTCATCTTTATAACCGACTCTTTCAATATCAACTGAGGTAAATCCAAATTGATATATTTCAATAGCATTATTGTTAACCCACTTTCATTTGAATAAAGGAACTCTCAACTTAGTGTAGCTTATCTCCCATATGTTTTCAATAACTCCATAATAGACCATGGATGCCAAAATGGGGGTTTTGTCTTTCGAACTAGAAAAGTGCATTGATTCTACCACCATCACCCCACTGTTTTGTATAGTACTTCTGTTATCCTGGGCATTTGTATAGAAAGAATACCCGTTTATATCGAAGCCACTCCAAGTTATGACCTCAAAAGAAGGCCCCCAAGCTAACCATTTGATTGTCTCAGACACATTGGTCTCGTGCGCTATCTTATCCTTGAACCACTCTATGAAAGTTTTGTTTTGCTCATTAGCTATCTGCATGTCATTTTTCCTTGGATATATCTCCTTTAAACTCTTTATGTGTTTGGCTAAGTACGGCTGAACTTCTTCCGTATTATTCAAGATATATAGGTGTGCTTGCAACACCTCTTCACGACGCATACTCTTCACTTTGAGCCATCGTGTTCCTTTACTTGTACCCTTTTCATGACGAGATTGGGCCTTTGACCTTGATAGATATTCTTTGCAAAAGTCCATAGCCTCTTTAACGACATATCTTTCCACAATTGAGGCTTCAGGTAGATAATGATTTTTAGAATACCATTTTAAGTTCTTCATGTATCGCTCGAAAGGGTACATCCACCTTAGATAAATTGGGCCGCATAGTCTTACCTCCCTTACCAGATGAACTATTAAATGCACCATTATATCAAAGAATGCGGGAGCAAAATGCATCTCTAGTTGGGATAGAATAGTATAACCCTAATTTTCTAATTCGTCTAACCTTGCAATGTCAACAACTTTGCTACAAATAGCATTGAAGAAACTGCACAACCTTGTTATCGTGCTTCGCACATCATCTTTCATAATGCCTCTAATAGTTACTGGTAATAGTTGTTGCATCAAGACATGACAATCATGAGACTTTATTCCAACTAACTTCAAATCTTCCATTGACACAAGCCGGCTCATTAGAAGAATACCCTTGTGGCACCTTAATGTCGTGCAAACACCCACACAAACTTCTTCTCTCAGCTTTTGACAATGTATACGCTGCTGGCTCCATATACGCTCTCTTACCATCATCTCTTAGTTGTGGATGCAGTCGTTCTCTTATTCCCATTTCAACCAAGTCTAGTCTTACACTAATTACATCTTTAGTTTTCCCTGATATGTGCAAAAGCGTACCAACAAGGCTATCAAATAAATTTTTTTCCACATGCATCACATCAATACTATGTCTCACATCAAGACTACGCCAATATGGAAGATCAAAGAAAATTGACCTCTTCTTCCATATGTTCTTCTCACCCGTAGTCTTTTGATTTTTACCAAAAGTGACATTGATTCTTTCCACCCGACTGTAAACCTCGTCTCCAGTTAATGGCTTCGGAGCCATTTCATTCTCCGACAAACCGTTAAAAGCCTTCTTTAGCCTACAGTACGGGTGGAACTGAGGAAGAAATCATCTATGACCAAGGTAGACCGTTTTTATACCGTGCTTGAGTTGACAGAATTGTGTGCTCGCTTCACATATCGGACATGCTTTATGACCCCTGACACTATAACCTGACAAGTTTTCGTATACAGGGAAGTCATTAATCGTGGTGAAAATCATTGCACACAGATTAAATGACTGTTGCTTATATGCATCAAACACATATACACCATCCTCCCACAACTTCTTTAAGTCCTCAATCAAAGGTGCCAAGTAGACATCGATATCATTCCCTGGCTGTTTTGGTCCCGAAATCATCATAGAAAACATCATATACTTACGTTTCATACACAACCAGGGAGGTAAGTTGTAAATCACCAGTAGAACGGGCCATGCACTATGTGTACTGCTAAAAGTTCCATAAGGATTGATCACGTCTGTACAAAGCCCAACCCGAAGGTTTCTTGGCTCGCTGGCAAATCCGGGATACATTTTATCTACTTTCTTCCATTGTGGAGAGTCAGCCGGGTGCTGAAGGAATTTTCCATCACAAACTCTGTCATCATAATGCCATCTCAACTTCTTTGCTTCTTTCGCATTAGCAAACATTCGTTTGAACCGCGTTATGATTGAAAGATACCACAAAACCTTTAAAGGTTGCTTTTTAATTGTCTCATCACCACACCTATTACCTTTCTTCACTTTGTATCTGGAAGTTTTACATTTCGGACACTCACTTAAGCCTTCACACTCATTTCTGTACAATACGCAGTCATTAGGGCAAGCATGTATCTTTTTATACTCCATACCCATCGTAGATAATATTTTCTTGGCCTCATACATACGATTTGGAAGTACATTATCCTCTGGAAACATATCACACAACAATTTAAGTAATAATGTGAAACTACTATCGGTCCACCCACAAGTTGCCTTTAAGTTTACCAAGTGTAAAATGCCTGACAAGTGTGTATACTTAGTACACCCTGGGTACAAAGGTGTCTCTGCGTCACTCCGCATGCTATCATATACAGGCGATTGAGCAAAACATTCTACCTCAACATCGTGAATCATGTTCTCTATTTTATCGTCATCTCCGACCTCCAAAACTTCCTTCTCATGTGACGCACAAGCAGTTACTTCCTCACCATGCCATATCCACCTTGTGTACCAAAGATTTATTCCATCACAAAGTAAGTGATCTCTTATATCATCAACATCCCGTAGACTCTCATTTAAACAGTTGATACATGGACAAAAATACTTCCCATTTTTACTATGCGCATTCATTTTAGCAAATTCAATAAACTTTTCCACCCCATTCTCATATTCTTCACTAATCCTCAAAGCATTCATCCAACGGTGATCCATTTTATTACCACCTAATCCATTTTCACAGACACTCAAGTTTAGGACAGCGATATGAAATACTCATGACTCAGTGTAAAAACTAACAGTTCAACTACCAATTTCAAAGTTCAGTAATTTAAATTTATCACGCTTACAACAAATAGTAGCACCACGATATCCTCAGGTTTGAAAAACTTTCATCAACAAGCAATAATAGAACTTACCAGCTAATCTTTAGCTTCCAAGGACACTATGTTTGTGATTGAGGAATTTGGAAGAAGATTCTACTGAGGCAAGGATGTAGTAGGCCGACAACCAAGCAGGGACAACGATGGCAGTAGTGATACCTGCAGGTTTATGAGAGAGTTATTACCCAAAACGTTATAATATTAACTTCAAACTACTACATCTTTTATGAACTCAAAGGCATTGTTGAACTGACCTTGTTGATTGTCTAGAATTAGAAAATGTACTCCACTAATCTTGTACTTTTTAATTCACACGTTTACCTGCAAATAACACTTTTAATTATAATTCAAATAGAAAAAGAAAGTGTACACATTGATAACAAGTTCTGAGAAATAATTAATTTTGTAATGGGAGATTTTTAATCAATTTTCCATGTAATTAATTTCTTGCATTAAAATTATGATTTTTACTGAAAAAAATAAAATCAAAAGTCTAGCTTTGGCTATTCCTGATACGAAATCAAACCCCTAACAATCAACACTTATCTAAATCAGTTTTTTTCTCATTGGCTTAAAAAGTCTCATTTTTTAAGGCTTTATTATTATTTTCCCCCCAAACAGATAGAAACTTTAATTTTAGTAATGATAGATGTGTGTTCTCAATCATGCTTGCAAATGAAGCAAGGGACGATAGGTACACGTTGGATATCATTGAAAGGAAAACATACTGTTTCAGAGTGATTATATTAATCTTTATCACTCAGTGTAATTAAGTTGTACTCACCCTGTACTGGTTTCTCTAATTAAATTGGAGAAACATGATAAGTGAGCTTAATCCATTAAAGCAGAATTGAAAAAACAAAAGAAATCTAATTTTAGTGCATTTATAAATTGAAATTAAATTTAATTTGAAGAAGAGGAATAGTTTTTTTACATGGTCATCTTGTGCCATCAGATATACTCACAAATTAGACGCAATGCACTAAAATAAACAGGGAAATTGGCTAAGAATGCGGGTTACATTTTTTTTCTAAGCTATACTAACTACAGATGTGGTTTTTTTCAATAAATTTTTAATTGACTCTACACGCATTGGTTCTGCATGACCGTTCTTAAACAAGCTAAATCAAGACCCAAGTCTTTAGGTCCATTGAGATTCTAAGGGAAGACACTCTAATTAAGCCTAGATTCAGTCACAAACGAAAGTGCAAAACGCCAATTTTTTTTCCCAGAACAGTAGAAATTCACATCCAAATGAACAAATCAACTAGAAAGAGGAAAGGGGAACTTACACACAAAACGCAATAAACACAGATCCAACATTGTCTTCTTCACAGCAGAGCCCAGTATGAACTACAGGACCGAAAATAGAAGCTAAGAGAAAAACAAAAGTAAATAAACTAGAGGAAAAAAAGGGCCTGAGCTTACCTACTTGCGTTGCTTGCTCGGACTGAGAAGAGGGAGGGAAAGCAAAGACCTGCGACCGAGAGGGAATGGAGGGACTGCAAGCCTGTGGACCTCCGTTGTCGGAGAGGGATAGAGGACAGAGGACACGCGAGAGACCAAGCAGAAATTTAGTGGATGCGAGTCAGCTGGAAGGGAGTTACACAGCTCTGTAATGTCGGACAGGGGGTGGGAAAGGGAAAGTGGGAACCAAAAGGACTCTTTTGTTTCCCCGTCTACACCTTGTACTGGGAAAATCAACTTTCCTTCAAACTCCACCTGCTTTGAAACACCATCACCTTGCTTAGTATCGCTGCTACCTTTCTTACCATGGCAGATTCATCAAAGGTAACATCCCTGCTGAATACAATCTTCTTTTTCTCTGGACACCATAAACGATATCCTTTGACTCCAGAAGTGATACCCAAAAAAATGGCCTTCTTTGCTCTCTGATCTAATTTTGATTCTTTCACATGGTAGTATGCGGTTGAGCCAAATACATGTAAAGAATCATAATCTATAGCAGGTTTTTCATACCATTGTTCTAATGGTGTCTTACCACCAGTAGCAGAAGATGGTAAACGATTAATGAGGTGGCTCACATGTGTAATTGCCTCAGCCCAAAATTCTTTGCCCAAGCTAACATTGGACAACATACACCGAACCTTCTCCAGCAAAGTCCGGTTCATGTGTTCTGCCACTCCATTATGTTGTGGTGTATGCCTGACTGTGAAGTGTCTGACGATGCCATCATCCTCACAAATCTTCTGGAAAGGATCATTTCTGTATTCTCCTCCATTATCTGTAAGAAGACATTTGATCCTCCTGCCTGTTTGTGTTTCTATCATCACCTTCCATTTGAGAAAGATTCTGAACACTTCATCCTTGGTCTTCATTGTATACACCCAGACTCTTCAGGAAAAATCATCAACAAAGGTTACAAAATAATGCTTTCCTCCCAATGACGGTGTTTTGGAAGGACCCCAAACATCAGAGTGAACATAATCCAAAATACCTTTTGTATTATGGATAGCTATTCCGAACTTAACCCTTGTCTACTTCCCCTTTACACAATGCTCACAAAAATCCAAACTGCAATGCTTTAATCCTTTTAACAACCCTTGATCTGATAGAGTTTTTAAGGATTTACCTCCAGCATGTCCCAAGCGCATGTGCCACAACCTCATTGCTTCTACTTCCTTCTCATCACTGAATGTCACTGCTGCTGTTCCAATAACCGTACTACCTTGATAATGGTATGTGTTATTGTTCTTTTGTATACCCTTCATTACCACCAGTGCACCGGAAAAGTATCTTTATTACTCCACTTTCTATGGTGATTTTGAATCCCTTTGAGTCCAAAGTTCCTACAGAAATGAGATTTTTCTTCAAATCCGGTACATATCGAACATCTGTCAATGTTCTGATCAGTCCATCATGGTTCCTCAAACGAATTGAACCAATGCCATATGCGGTAAGTGAAGTGTTGTTTGTTGTGTGGACAACTCCACATCCTCCTTCTTGGAAATCAGTGAACCAGTCTCGGTTGGGACACATATGATGGCTGCAAGCTGAGTCTAACAACCATACGCCTGATGATTTTGGCGACGTCGTTGTAGATAGTGAAAAATCTGAATTTTCATCATTACAGTCAGCTACATTTGAATCCATGCAGCCTTCTCATTGTTGTGTTTGGATTTGTTCTTCAATTTCTGACAATCCTTCTTCCAGTGGCCCTTTTCTCGACAAAAGGCACATTCATCTTTACTAGGTCTGGACCTCGATTTGGATCTCCCTTTCCTTGATCTCAACTAATTTTCAGTACGTCCTCTTGTGACTAGTGCCTCTGCTTCTCCGCTTCTTTGTTTCTCTTTCTTTCTTTGTTCATAGCTGTATAGCGCAGAACAAACATCTCTAAGAGATACCTCCTCTTTGCCATGAAGTAGAGTAGTCTCCAGGTGCTCGTACTCATCAGGAAGTGATCCCAACAACATCAAAGCCAGATCTTCATCATCGAAGGTCACGTCCAGATTTTGCAAATCTGTTACCAACTTATTGAAGCTGGTAATATGATCATTCATTATGGTACCAGGTACATAGGTGAAGCGAAACAATCGTTTCTTTATATGAAGTTTATTCTGAGTGCTTTTCTTCAAAAATTTGTCCTCCAGTGCCTTCCACAGTCTATATCCAGAAGTTTTCTTTGTGTATGGATACTTCTGTTCTCTTGAAAGGAACGATCGAATGGTACCACAAGCAACACGATTGATCCTCCTCCAATCTTCCTCCCCCATGCTATCTGATTTTCTCTCTTCAATAGCAAAGTCTAGTGATTGTTACAAAAGGACATCAAAACTTCGCTCTGCCACATCCCAAAATGTCCAGATTCTTCAAATATTTCAACAGCAACCTTCACATTTGACACAATTCTTGTCATAAGTGAAGATGTCAACGACGAGTTGTCGACATTTGATGTGGATTCTTCAATCTTCTTGTCCGCCATTTCTGCTTCAGATACTATTTAATAGCTGTCAATACAAAAGCCCAAAGTAATTCTTTTCTGATGTGGAAGTACAGATTACACTGCAACCACAGAGCATACTCAGACAGAACCTTGGCTTTGATACCAATTGTTGCGGAAGCGAGATATATAGAGCATAACCAATTATACTAAAAAAATCACAAATTAGAAACAAAGTCTCTAGACGTAAGTTAATAATATAATAAATCACAACTACTATATCTAATAACAGCTAATAAATAATAAATAGGACACCAATAAGGGAAATACCAGAATCTAATTTCACTCTGAATAATTTACAAGTGAAATACTATAAGAGAAGAGGAGATACAAAATGCCTTATAGAAGAAAATAGGCAAGTTGAGGGGTGAAGAGAAAGGGAGGAGGGGGCTCCCTTTTATACTACAAATCCTCCCTCATCCAAAGAGATCCCACCGATGTGGGACTCTTTTCCATAATCAACAAATAAAGTCTCTAGACGTAATTTAATAATATAATAAATCACAACTACTATATCTAATAACAGCTAATAAATAATAAATAGGACACCAATAAGGGAAATACCAGAATTTAATTTCACTCTGAATAATTTACAAGTGAAATACTATAAGAAAAGAGGAGATACAAAATGCCTTATAGAAGGAAATAAACAAGTTGAGGGGTGAAGAGAAAGGGAGGAGGGGGCTCCCTTTTATACTACAAATCCTCCCTCATCCAAAGAGATCCCACCGATGTGGGACTCTTTTCCACAATCAACAATGATAAAGTCAAATTTTGCCAACGCATGAGAAATCCACACACACTATATATACACTAGTAAAAATTTTCAGTGACCATTCGCAAAATGGAGAAAGGGGAAAAAAAGGTTTGCATTGAATAAAGTTGATAGTGAAGAAAAATACAAGTGAGGAAGAGCTCACAATTCTGTGGATGTTGAAGTACAGGAAGAAATAAAATGGTTAGAAAGGTGAGGGAAGGATTATAAAGGAACAAAGCAGAAGGAAAACGAACAAAGGAAAACAAAAAAAGGGATAATTCTTTGTTGTTGCAGACAAGGAAGCAAAAGAGTCCAATTAATGTTAATATTCTTGAGGATCATGAATTCCAAAACATGCAGAGTAAGCCCTAGGTAATCCTTTTCCAATACCCAAGTTGTTCAATCTCTTTGTATAACCCAAGATTCGGCTATGTACTAGCAATTATCTATAAGAAATTAAACTTAAGTTGACGTCTACTAATAGTATATATAGTGTGTATGGATCTGTAATTATTCTACTCGTCATTCGTCCCTTCAACAGGCTTCCTTTAAATTTCATAAAGAATTTTAAGATTTAAAAAAAAAATCTTTTGATTGATCTGTTCAAAAAAATTAGTTAAAAACTATGCCCATTTATAATCAACGCATAGAAAATTTGTGACTTTTTTTAAAAATACTCTTGCCATTTAATGATTAAAATTTAATGCACATCGATAAAAATACTCCGAACCAATTAATATGAGAGAAAAGAGGAAATTAGATTTATATTTATAACAACCAATTTCTTAAAAAGAGATTGTGGTCCTTATTATAAGTTTATTTTAGGTGTATTTTTGCCCCCTTTAGAACATAATGTGCCTATCGCCCCTTACCTAAAACTTTATTAGTAAATCTACACCTTAACCCATTGATTTTTTTAAGAGATTAAGTGCCTGTTTGGGTTAGCGGTAGAAGATACTTTTACATCGTGATTTGTGGTGTACGATATAGGTATGTGAGAGGAGTTTTGTTTCGACTTGCATGAACGTGCTTCTTAAACGCTAACTCAAATAGGCTCTAAGGAAACTAAATAAGTAACTTAATTATAACATATATTGTATATTATTATATTATATAATGATTTACAAATAAGGTAAATTAGTTTGATATAAAAATGATAAATATAAATACTTTAAAGTATTCAACTTCATTTTTTTTGATAATATTTATTTAACTTCCTTAATCTTTTAAAAAAAGTCAATAAGGACATGAGGTGATAATTTTTTTGAGGTGAATGTTTTCTTTCACGATTCACAGTTTCACACCCCTCACTAAAATTATTTTTATGATCAAATAAGACTTCATTAGCAACTTCAGAAAAGTAGCGTTCAATAAAATTGTTGAAACCTTAGATTTTGATCAAATAAAAACTCTCAAATATACTTGATATTGATGCGTATATTGCTATTGTAACATAAAGTTTTGGATCCGTTACTCAATCATTATGTATAAACAAATTAAGAACCCTTTTATATATATATATATATATATATATAGAATTGAGAAAAATAAAGAGGTGGATGACACTTTCAATCTTCAGTATAAGAGTGGGTTGACTTTTTTTGAAAGATTAAGGAAGTCAAATAAATTATTTAATCATAATATATATTGTATATCATTAGATTATATATCATTTTATAAATAAAATAAATCAGTTTAAAAATAATAAATATAAATACTTCAACATAATTACCCCAAAAGTCAACCGACTATAATTAAGGATCCAACGCAAAATATTTAGCTGGCAAATAATAAATATGTTTGGCGTCATTTATTTTTAGGCAATAAATCTTTATTATATAAGTCGAGATAAGATTCTTTTCATATACTTATCTCGTATAACATAAATCATGATTTATAAATACTTATAAATGAAAAATAAACTATTTTAAACAAATACGAATACGTTAATATGATATCGGTGGCCGTCGGTGGAGTAATGATTAAAGTAGCGAAGGAGCATGAATCTTGAATTAGCCATGTGAGAAGAGGGAAGGAAGGTTCAGGGGTCACGCGGGCCCGCGTCAATCACGCTCGTGTATCACGTGTTCCTATCCCCTTGCATCTAATGAATCTGCCTGTCCCTCCTTTCCTTCTCACGGTTATCTCATGCAACTGGAATCCTATCACACGTGATATTTTTAAAGTCGGATCGGACGTTAAATTAGAGAGGTTATCGACTTATGGATCGTATGGTTGGACCGATAATATAATAATTAAATAAAAATAATATTATACGTATATATAATTATATAAACATAAAAAATAAATGTGAAATTTTAACATAACTTAAAAATAAACACATATAAAAGCCTATATGTATCATCTTTCCCAAATCTCAAATTCTAATATATTGAAATCATTAAAAATAACATAATAACATGTCAATAATATTAATAAACGGTTCCCAGTTCAACCACCCCGGTTCCCAGCTTAACAGTCGGTTTAAAGCGGCCTGAAACGGTTGAACCATATTGAATGAACCGTAAGCCCTCATGGACATCGGTCCAACTATCCAGTCCGATTTTCACAACATTAACTATACTGATACTATTGCTTTTATTCTATTTTTTTTTATTTCCTGGTGCAAAAGATAACACTATTGCTTTTAATTAAAAAGAAGAAAGGATAACTATTTCCGCTTTGAAAAATGTGATCTTTATAATTGCAGGAAAATAGTTAAGTGAGATGGAACCCAATCTAGCATCACAAACCTATAGTGTGTGTTTGAAACAACGATAGAAAAAATGAAGTTTCTTAATTTAGTTTTTGGTAATTTTATTTTTGATAAAAGCCCAATTGTGTAATGTGATTTATGTTTGGAACAGTAATTGTATAAATGAATTTTATAAAAATAAAATTTGTTTGGATTGACTTAAGCACAATTGACTTTTGTGATAACAATAAGAGAGAATGGGTGGAAAAATATTTTAAAGGGTTAAAAACATAAAAAAAATAGTTTAAAATAATTTTTGGAACTGAAAAAGTACATTAAGGATAAAATTTCAATCAGTCTGATAACACACTGAGTACAGTTGAAAAAATATTTTAAGGGTTAAAAGCACCAAAAAATAGTTGAAATTAATTTTTATAGCCGAAAAAGTACATTAAGGGTAAAATTGCAATCATTCTGATAGCACTCTGAATACAACTGAAAAAATATTTTAATCATTCTCACTCTCTCTAAAAGCTGAATCAGTAAAAGCTCCAATATTAAACTTATGACATAAGCTATTTTGATAATCACAAGCTTAATTGATAATTGAGGACTCCAAACATTCTCTTTTCTTTTTCCCCAATTACCAATTAGAATTTTACTTGCAATTGAGCGTTTGGGGGCAAACGCTCCCCCAAACACACTTTTTGTGTTATAAAGTTTAGCGGCGCATAATCACTAGATTACTAAAAAGCTATTGACATTGAAATTGTCTCATATGCCCTCCCACCTCCTGCTCCTAAATTCTCGGCTGCCCTGGATATTTAGCAAATATTTTTTCTCTCATTTCTCAACCAAGCTTCTCAAATTTGTTCCTAATAAGTGCCTCCGTGTTCTTCCTATGCGTCCTCCATTCCTTCTCACTTCCATCACGATCAAGCTTAGACAACAAGAAATTGTCTTATCTGCTCTTGAATTTATGTCTTATTTGTTTGATTTCTAAGAGAAAAACTGCTTGCAATATTTTAAATTTATTTGTTCAAATTTAGGGGTAACATCGCACCTTCCTCCTCCTTGGTATGATTGAAATTTATTTTCGGATTAAATTGAGTGGATTTCCACTGGTATGTTACTCACTCAAGTCCTTTATACAAGATATATTTGGAGAGTTGATATTGATCTTAAATATAAGACATAAATTTGTTAATCTTTTTCTAATTTACTCATATTTATGCTTCCTCAACAATAATCAAGGAGGAGATGAAAGGAGGGAATTAAGGAAGATGACTAGAATATTTTGAAAAATACATATTATATTAATTAAGTTAACTAACTTTCTTAATTTAATGAAATTAAATAAATATATCTTATATTAAAATTCACATAAATATCTACGATATACATACACTTTGGATAAATCAATTTGAGTCCAAATATTCAACCCGATTTAAAAAGAGTAGAAAATGGATCTTTTTTGGGGCCAAAAAGTAGGAAAATGGAATTGAGATTGATGTTTATCAAGATTTTTAGTACTGTACTGTACTAAACATGGAATTACATTCACCGTTCAAGATATTTTTTCCCCGACTGGCTATAATATCTCCATTTCTGCATCGTAAATAAATTTACACGCGTACGATAACTATTGGTTAAAGCACGTGCCTTCTTTTTGTTTAACAACAACTCCATGGCAGTTTCGTAATTCAGGTCTCAAAGAATGGCCAAATTAAAAAAAGTCAACCGCATAAATTGCCCTTTAAAATGGCCATTTCTCGATTCTCCTCTTTCCCCTCGTTTTCCATACCATTTTCCCACTAAAAAAAAGTAAACAAAGTGAGAGAAATCGACAAGGCTTTGCTCGCCACAATGGAAGACAAGCATGCGGCTTTTGAATTAAGCGCTAGCGAAGTAAACGGGGTCTCTGCTAGTCACAGCAACAGCGACCATGGCTGGCAGAAGGTCACCTACGCTAAGCGACAGAGGAAGACCAAGCCCGCCAGCACCACCAACTCTGATTCCAACGCGAATCCTATTAGAATTGTTGCCAGTGAAATAGTGGCCGGTACTGACAATGTTTTCCGGTCATTGGAGCAGCAATCAGAGGACCGGCGCCGGAGAATTCTCGAAGCACAGAGGGCGGCCAATGCCGGTGCTGTTGATGTTTCGCTCATATTAAAGCAACGGTCTGATTACGATGATGACGAAGAAGATGAAGACGGTGATGAGCCGGAGGATGGGAAAGTGGAGGAAGTGAAGAAGGTGAAGCAGAAGAAGCCAAAGAAGCCGAAGGTTACTGTGGCCGAAGCGGCTGCGAAGATTGATGCGGCTGATCTGGCGGCTTTTCTTGCTGAGATATCGGTGGGGCATCTTACTTGCGTAATGGGTTGTGAATTACCCACGATTATATGTGTGTGAATCAGATCTTTTGATTCGGAGAGGAATTGCGTTTGGTTTAATTGTCTGTCTGTTTTTTCCAATAGACATCATACGAGTCGCAGCAGGATATACAGATGATGCGGTTTGCTGATTATTTTGGGCGTGCATTTTCTGCTGTGAGCTCTTCACAATTTCCCTGGATGAAGTTGTTGAGGGAGTCAACGGCGGCTAAGATGGCTGATGTGAGTTTGCCATTCTTCCAATTTTTATTGGATACATGCGTCTACATAATCATAATTGTGATGATGAGTTTGGGAAGTCCGAAGTTTGTTTTATAAGAAACAGTGCCTTATGATTGATAAATTGGTCAATGTTGCTTAACTATGACAGATAAGCCAATCTGTGTAAGCATTTTCATTTGCATCTATGTAGTTATAGTGAGTAGCGTTAACCATGGGGAACTAGATTGCGAATGCACGCTCTGAAGTGTTATTTTGGTTACCTTAAAATGAAAATGAGAACTAGGCCAGAGTGTCTTTGTTCCTTGAGTTAAAAAAAGAATGCTTTCCAATGTACACCTCTCATACGCATATTTGTTATATTGCTTCTTTCTTTCTTCGATATTTTTGTTCTTTATGCTTTCCACTGTATACCCTTCATACGCATGTTGGTAATTATGAATGCTAAAGTTATTGTAAACCATGTAGCGCAATTTTTCCCTTAAATATTATATGAATTGAAAGAATCAAGTAATTACTGCCCATTATTCAATAGGATAATGTTCTATGTCATTCTGCTTGTGTGTTAAGACCATTATGCCTCATAACATTCCATGGGGTTGTGATGTGATCACACAATATTGAAGTTTCTGAATGTGTCAGTTTTTTTTTGAGATCATTATACCTTGTACATTTCCATTGCGTTATGATAACATCACACAATTTTTCTTTTTCCTTTCTATTTGTCCCATTATAGATTATCATGCTTTGTCACATTACTGTGTTATGGTAAGATAATGTTTTAACAAAATTTGATGGACATTCAAACTATATCTCATGTGACTAATAAGGATTTTAGTTTTTATTTTCTGACTTTCTCCTGGGAAGATAATTAACAGTTGTACAGTTTACCAGATTCCGCTATCTCATATTTCTGACAATGTATACAAGACATCAATTAACTGGATCAACCTACGTTCACTTGAGGCCCTTAGTTCCTTTCTGCTGTGGACTCTAGACAGTATTCTTGCTGATTTGGCTAGCCAGCAAGCTGTGGCGAAGGGCTCCAAAAAGGCTGTGCAACACACAACTACAAAATCTCAGGTAACTTGATGCCACTAGTCACTAAATACAGCGTGATCTTAGTTTTGACTAGTTCATCAATGAGTTCTTTGATTTTATGGATTTTCCATCCCTGAACGAGATTTGGTATTTTCTTTTAAATCATGCCATTAGGTCTTTCTATTCACTACTGTTGAGTTTAGTGAATGTCAAAGGCGGACCCCAGTGCTGCAAGCAGCTACCGAATGCTCGGGCTCAGGGGAAGGAGACCCTATGTGTACGCGGCCTTACCCTGACATATTGCCAAGAGGCCGTTTCCAGGGCTCGAACCTTGGACCTGGGGGCGGAAAGACAGCGCACCCACCATTTGCGCTAAGGCCCGCCTTCAGTTTAGTGAATGTCAACTACAAGCATATTCAAATGGCTTATGTATGAGCCATTGTTGATGATTGTTTTGTTATTATCATTGTTTTCATTTTCCTTCTGGGGTCCTTGTGACCTAAAGGTCCTATGAACTAAAGAAAAAACTAAATGTGATGCCAATTACGTGCTCTTGAGATTTGCATCAAATTCATTTCGGCCTTGCACCTAGATATATGTTTAAAAGAGGAAGCTTGAATTGAATTTATGATATGATCATTATGGGGCACTATAAATCTTAAAATAACAAAATCCAAAAAGAAGTCCTAACAAAAACAATGCTTGTATTTTTAAGCAGCCAGTAGGTTAAATTATATATGGGGACTAGTTTATATTTCTTGATTCTATCAACTTGGAGCATGAATTTAACTTCATTGCAGACTGTTCATGCCTTTTTTTTTTTAACCTAATTTACATCGAAGCTTTGTCTTATTGTTTATAGCTTTTTAAATTCTAATATGTTATTCTTTTTACTTTGTATTGACATTACTTGCAGGTTGCAATGTTTGCAGTCTTAGCTATGGTGTTGTGGCGGAAGCCTGACGTTCTAATTAGTCAGTTACCCATATTGAGGGATAATTCAAAGTATCAAGGGCACGATAAGCTTCCAGTGATTGTATGGATGATTTCTCAGGTGCGTGCTGGATGCTTAAATAATCATATGAATCCGCCGGGAAAAATTTGTCTAAAATATTTAATTTTTCTTTTGTTTTACCTGCAGTTTTGTAATGCTGAATATTGAAGTACTTTTGTGCAGGCTTCAATAGGTGACCTCTCAGTAGGTTTATATGCTTGGGCACGCAGTCTCCTACCAATAGTGAGTGGCAAGTGTGTTAATCCACAGTCCAGGGATTTGGTTTTGCAGCCAGTAGAGAAGTATGTAATTGAGCAAGTTTCTTTTTATCTTTTTCTCCCCAACAGTACTGCCATTTCTTGATACCATTGTTATTTCTCTGTTTTTTTTTTTGGCGGCAGAATTTTGTCTGCTCCAAAAGCTTGGCCTATTTTAGTAAATGGTGCAACTAGGAAAGGGGAGCGATTAATTCTGCCTTCTGCATTTGAAATATTGATGCGGGTCACATTCCCCACATCTTCAGCTAGAGTAAAGGTGGATTTTCAACTGGTAGCATTTTTGCAGTTCAGTTGTTGTGGCCCATATTGTGCTTTCAAGACTCAAGTCATGTGCTCTTTCTGTTTCTGTATAGGCTACCGAAAGGTTTGAGGCAATATATCCCACTCTGAAAGAAGTAGCTCTCGCTGGTTCACCTGGAAGTAAAGCAATGAAGCAAAATTCACAGCAAATATTCAGTTTTGCGATCATGGCAGCAGGAGAAGGTATGTAAACTGTATTTTGTAGCTTTATTTGTTTTTTCCTTTTTTTTTTTTCCTGCCTGAAATATTATAGAGGCTAATACTGTATTGGAAGTTATATGTAATGTAGTTTTGTTTTCCAGGCAAACCTGAGCTGTCAATAGAAGCAGCTCGTGTTTTCATTTGGTGCTTGAGCCAAAGTTCAGAATGTTACAAGCAATGGGTGAGCCATTCTGTCTATACGCATGCCATTTTGATTTTCGGGTTCATATAAGATTCTTGCATGTTTTATGTTTTTAAGGGCAATTTTATTTTCTGTAGTCTCATTCTTTCTTGGTTATGGACAGGAAAAAAATTATCCGGCCAACCTAGAAGCAAGTGTTTCCATTCTTAAACAACTTTGTGAAGTTTGGACTGAACACGCAGAGAAATTATCTCCTTTCGAGCCCTTGAGGGAAACTCTGAGAAATTTTAAACAAAAGGTAGTTTCTCATCCATTTATGTTCATGATATTATCAATTTAGAACATCTAGAGCTGCTTGCCGATACCCCTGACCTGGACTGATTGGGTTGCACTGACTTCAGAGGATTTAATTTATCTATGACTGCAGCAAAATATATGATTTTTTTGTTCCTTAAAGGATGATTGAATACTTTTTGGCGACAGAATGATAAAGCATTGGCTACTGGGACAGATGCTTCTCAGCAAGCTCTCCTTAAGGATGCAGACAAGTATATCAAAATAATCTTAGGAAGAGTATCGCGAGGTCATGGGCGTATGACATGTTTGACCTTTACAGCCGTTGCTTTAGCTTTGGCTGCCGTTGCATTCTCCTCGAATGTGGCGTCATGGGATTGGAGGAAACTCTCTGTAGCCTTGAGCTCTCCGCTCACCTTCTGAAAGATGAGAATTATTCAGCAGCACTGGCAGCAATGGCTCTTTTCAGCACACCACAAATGCAATGAGTTAAATTGTGAATTTACCTCGGTGCATAATGTGGAGGTTGTATATTTATGTCCTGGTCGGAGGACAGAGTAGTTAGTTTACTCCTTTGAGAATGCTTACTTAAGTTAACCGTTTAGGACTCATTTTATCCTTTTTTTTTAATGTTTTTTTTCGGTCTCCAAAACATTCGTTACATTATGGCTTTTAAAATGACAGTGCTGGCAAAATGCCCGAGAGGTAGCTTCCCCTGCGTTCTGAATATAGTTGTAGCTGATGCAGAGTTTTCATGAAACAATGCAAATTTTTCTTGAGTTTGCATGGTTATGGCTGTAACTGTGGCCTGTTCTCTTATTGCTCGCCATTTGCTACTATATTCTGAATGATCTTTCATTGATCGATGTTGCTTCTGGAAATCAATATATGGTTTTTGAAAACCAGGAATGGATAACGGCTTGAAGAGAAAGGGAGAGGGTGGATGGTTTTGAAACATAAGAATCATCTTGTTTGTGCTTCTCTTCAACGTGATAACTCCAAAAAAATAGCAATAAGTAGGTTTGGTGTTTTGAATTTGGTTTCCTACTCTCTTGTCATGGACAAATTGGAAAAAAGTGAAAAAGTGTTGCAATTTGTCACTGTATCCCATTCAATATATTCTCTGATCATAAGATGAAAAGGTACTATTGGCAAAGGCTGAATCACCCTCTTCCCCACGATAGTTTGGAAATACAATTTCATCCCAAAATGTCCAACTTGATTTCTTGTGTTATGAATACAGTTTCACTGATAATCTTCACGTTCGGCAAACGGGTACTTTGGATATGCATTTCTAATCTTTGAAGGATCTTCAGGCGTAGACCAAGGGTACTTCAAGGATGGATCCCTTGGGAATTTTCTGAAGTTTAAAAATGGTGCCCACAGAAGTACCCTGCACAAAAGAGGGAAACAACTTACCCATTCATGCTGACAAAATGGAATTCTTTTTATGGTGCTGAAAACGGAGAAATTTTTTTTGCAAACAACAATTTTTTGGAAAAAAGTATCACTATGGATGAAGCAGGCCATAAACATGTTAGAACAGGCGCCCAAAGGAACTGTACACAATAACTGCTGTTTATATATAAGTAGTGTGGGTCATATGTATTTCAGAGAGTCTAATAAATGAGTCAGCCTGTTTGGTATTCATGAATAGCACAATTCATTACAGTTTTTATATTATGTATAGACCTGAAAAATTTTTGTAATCACATTAGTGCATAACTATTCAAAAAAGAGCAGAGGAATAGCTTCTCACCCAGGGAAGAACATGAAGACAAACATGAATTGCACATACATTTCGAGAAGGTTTCTTCTGTACCATCTTATCCTAAGCCAGTTCAATATAATTGGCTGCAATTTGCCCACACACACCAAGTATTAGAATTCCCGATAAAGAAAGACAAGCACAAACTTGACAATCTGTATTGAAGGAGATAACTTACAGGCATAACTATGAAGTACCCGAAGAGAACAATCCCCAATTGTATCAAAACCCAGCTGAGTTCTGGCTCGTTATTCACCCCAGTTACTGCACATGCCGGTTGCTCAGCCTGTTCAGGTGACCACAATCAACCCTAACTTAAAGCTGCAAGAGATTACTGAAATTTTTGGTATACCCTATTGGTTGATTTCTAAAATCATTAGTGTTATACTGGTAATGGTATTCTATGCCAACAAGTAATTATATGTGAAAAAGAATGTCTCACCAAGGCCAAGAGAGCTCCAGTTTGTAGAGCCAAACTTGGTTTCTGTAGACTGATGGACTCATTTGGCCTATGGGAACTGCTTGAAAGGGTCTGTAATTGAATTCATGGGATCATGTCAGAAGAAAAAAATCAGTGAAAAGTAATCATTTACCCAAAACTGTAGGCAGAAAAAAGGGAATGAGAGTATGCCTGTTGGGCAGGCTTGGTGGAATGAGATGATGGTTTGTGTTGGGAAGCAACGAAGAAAGAAGTTGAAGTAGTCCTGCATCGAGAAGAGGAAGAGAGAGGAGGCAGGGCTTTGGGAAAATGGAGGTTGAATGAGCAGCTCATTTTTTCAGAGCACTCTCTCTCTCTCTCTCTGTTTGATTTCTTATCTTTTTTATGAGTTCAATTCCATGGCCACCATAGTCCACAGCATAGCCTTCATTTTAAAGAGAAAACAGACAAAATCTTCGCGGATGCCACGTGGATATCATACTCATCCTCATCCACTGACAACAGAATTATAATTTTCTTTTGACCTGAATTATAATTTTCTTTTGAATTCATAAAATTTAGCATATATTTCTTTATAAGGGATCATATTATTTATTAGTAGTTCATTTTTTATAGCCACAAATATTACATGATTTTCTCATTTATCGTTGAATTTCTTGGTCATTTTTTATAGCCACTAATGTTACATGATTTTCTCATTTATCGTGTTAATTTCTAATTTTTGGTCATTGAGAATCTTAAGCAATGTAGTTCATCTCAAACTCCCTATCAACATGGGATTACGGTCTAGTAATATTCATTTTGAGACCTGATTAACTAATTTATAAAAGTTAAAAAATTGGTTAAATTAGTTATTTTTATATAAAAAAAGTATATGTCACTCTCCCTAAAATACTCATATTTTAATAAAAATATTAAATATAAAAGATAAAGAGAGATCTCCCTCGGAAGTTAAAAAATAGAGAGTGAGAAAAGTTATGTACTTGTTTGGGATCATTTTTGGACACTCCAAAAGTGTTTATTCATACAAATCGAGACAAATCTCATTTCACATAGTTATCTCGTATACTATAAATCACGATTGAAAAGCTACTTTTAAGAGTGTGTTTGGATTAGCTTATAGAAAATAACTTTAGAGAAAGTGATAAATGTGATTTTAGACAATAGATTCTGGGAAAAAAATGATTTTGATAAAATGATAGTGTTTGGATATTATGATCAGAGTCACTATTTTTCATGGCCAAATTACTAAAAAGGATATTAGTTTTTGTGATAATTACATATAAAGGATAATATTATATTTTATGTATTATTTAACATTAAATTTCATAATAAATACCAAAAATAAAATAAATTTGTCTACAAAATTAAAATTATAACATTAGTCAATTATGTAAAAAAAAAACAGAGATCAAATATATATATATATATATATTAATAAATTGACAAGAGCTTAGCACTGAGTGAGAAAGAGAAAGAGAAAAGGGACAGGGGAGAGGAAAGAGAAAAAAGGATAGGACTCTTATTATTCGCCCAACAACCACTTCAAAAAGAGAAAAAGAGGTAAAAAAAAATAGCTTGATCCAAAATCATGGTTTTGGAGAAAAACGGGATTTTGTATTTTGAAGAGTATTTGGCTAATTATTTTCAAAACTATGGTTTCCCTTCCAAAAGCATTTTTTTATGTTCATCCAAACACTCACTAAAGGCTTCAATTGCAATTCTAAATTAGTGAGGATAATCTAAAAAAAATATTAGACGATAGAGAAAAAAACTGAGATCCTATCTTTATATTTAGATTCAAAATAAATCTAGGGAAAAAGACAGTTAAATAACACATAAAATTGGAAAACCCACAAACCACCATTAACACTTACAAAAGACAGATAAGGGATAGGGTGGGAATCTGGGTTTTTGATGTTTTGGTTGAAATACTAAAATGTCCTTAAGACTTGATGAATTCAAAAGAGAGAGAACTATTAGGACTTTTAGCATCCTATGGCCATTCAACAAAACTTCTTCTTCCTCCAACTCTCACAGTCGGCGTCGATGTAGGCATCTCCAAATCGGCCATGGTGGGTGCAATCCATCGCATACTCACCTGAAGAAGAGTGAGAGTGAGTGAGTATTAAGGATATGGGGCTATGGGTGTCGCATCACATGCTCCAACTTTTGCTTCTTCCTCAAACTGTCATAGTTGGTGTCGGTGTCCCCGAATCGGCAATGGTGGGTGCACATTTTTAGTCATTGATCATGTATACTGATTGAAATCTTTAGTCATTTGTAATCTACTGTTAGTATATGGAGGTTGACTAAAAATTTAGTCCTTTTATTCCAAAATATGCTACTGTGAACAGTTTTTTTACATGAACTCAGAAAGTCAAGAACGATTGTGTGAAAATTAGGAATGATTGTGTGAAAATCAGTAATGGTATTAACGAAGTGTATAATGGATTTGACAAAATGCATAATGGGAATGACAAATACTACATGACGTACTGACCAAATGTGTTAAAAATGTTTGGTAAAAAATGTGGGTTGTGACAAATTGAGTAATGTGAATGACAAAATCCCTAATGGGAATGACAAAGTTTTTATTAGTTTTGACGAGATCGATAATTAGAATGATAACTTATTCTCACCAAATGTGTTAAAGTGTTGGATCAAAAAGATTGGCCTCTGACAAAATCTCTAATGGGAATGACAAAGTTTTTATTGGTTTTGACGAGATTGATAATGAGAATGACAACTAATTCTCACCAAATGTGTTAAAGTGTTGGGCCAAAAGGGCTGGCCGCTAACAATTTCAGTAATGAGAATGACAAAGTTTTTAATGGTTTTGACGTGATTGATAATAAAAATGACAACTTATTCTCATTAAATGTGGGACAGTTGGCCCTAAAAAGGGCTGGTGTAAGGCCCCAAATTTTAATTAAGGGCTAATGATAATTATTGAGAATATAATGGTGAATATTCATGAATTTGAATCTTGTGAATTTTGAAATATTCATATTCATAAGGAAATGGGCAAATTAATTCAAGAATTGAATTAAATTACAAAGGTGATAGCAAAATCATAATTTTGCCAATTTAGCCCAAGATTAATTATTTTCCAATTAATTGGAGTTAATTTCAATTAATCAAGGAAAATAAAGAAAAATGTATAAATTGAATATTCTTGGTGGAATAAATTGAGATTTGTGGAATAAAGTAAAAGCCCATATTTTTCTTTTATTGGTGGATATTTAGGAGAAGGGAAATATTTACTTGGAAGATAAATATGCCAAGTGGCATCATCTAAAGCCAAGAGATTAAATTATAATTGCTAAAGTTGAAGCACATGTTTAAATTGCAATAAAATATATTATGTTGACTAAAGGAAGGAGATAATTGTAGAAAACACAATTGTTAATGGAAGGGATTGATTCAATTTCAATGGGAGTGTATGACACAAGTCATAGAGGGATAAGATCAAAGTACAAGGTGAGGTCATAAAACTTAATTTTGGAAGTAAAGTAAATTGAGTAAAAATAGGAAGATATTTATGAAGCTAATGCTTCATCTTTCTCATTCTCATTGCATTACCAAACATAGAGAGAGAGAGAGAGAGAGAGAGAGAGAGAGACTTCAAGAAGAAGCTTAGGAAAGCTAGAGAGAAGAAGAAGCAAAATCCAAAGGTAAGTTTTGTAGATCTTGTGATTAAGCTTCCCTTTTTGTCAAATAGCTCATCTAACCTTTTGATCTTCATGGAAAACATGGTGTAGCAAGCAAAATCTCAAGGTTTAGGGGATAAAGGGAGGACGATTTTTAGAGAAAGAAAGTGAAGCAAACCAAGGTAATCTCAAGAATATCAACTCTTGTGGTTTATGGTTGTTGCTATGGTTGTTCTTGGCTTGGTTTGATATTGGTTGGTTGATTTTATAAATTTGAAAAGTCCTAACCCTAAGGGGAGGTGCTGTCCAAATTTAGTCTAATCATGTTTAGAATATGATTAAGTAGTTAAACAAGTGATTAAATGTTATAAGAAGGTGTTTTATGAATTGAAATCATAAAACTTCATTTTCTCCAATTATTAAAGAATTTCGTCCAGATCTGCGTTGGACAGTGTTGGGACTGGATTTTGGTGTTTTTGATGGTTCCATTGGATTCAGTGGGAAAAAATAGGTGGGGTTACAGTTGGTCACTTTTTCGGAAAAAGGCCGAAAAAACATAATTACGAAAACGCCATTAAAACTTGAAATAAGGGCTACCAAGGGTATTTTCGTAATTTTACACTGAATTTGGTGATTTTGAGCCCGGAAATGGATTTCTTGGGTGAAAATATGTCAGAATAGCCTTGGTCAAAATTTTGGAAAAAACGTGCCATCGGGCCGGGTACGGCGGGGTTGGGTCGGGGTCCCGGGGGCATTTTGGTAAATTTTCACCATAGGCTAATATAACTACAAGAAACACTATGGAAGAGTCTAAAATGATACTTGGATAGGTTATGACCTATTTCTTATACATTTAATACTTTAGGACCGAGTCGGAAGCCGGAAGCGGCACGTTTTACGAGGCACACTAAAAAGGGTGGTATTTGAGATAGTACTTCCCAATCCTTTTAGGCGATTGTTAGAGACTTTCATAGCTACTTAAGGGACTTTAATGATGACCAAAACTAAGTGTTTTGAAGTCATTTGAGTATTAGAATAAGTGATAACGCGTCGTCCTTAATTATGACTATAGGATTCGATATTTGCCCGGATCGTAGAAGGCCTACGCCTGATCAAGGACGGAAAGAACAAGGTAGTGACACTTTATCCTATATCATGTTTAATGCATTGCTTGTACGTATTTATCATTGAATGAGCGAGGGGATGTGGCGGTAAGCCCGGCCTTGAATAGGGGACGTGGCGTGAGCCCGGCCTTGAATATTGTTGAGGGGATGTGGCGTGAGCCCGGCCTTGAATATTGATTGAGGGGACGTGGCGGTTAGCCCGGCCTTGAATATTGTTATGCTGCATTGTGATATGTACTTACTTGCTTTGTTTAATTATACATCATATTCGTAAACTGTTGTTACTGGGATTCTTTTGAATCTCACTCTTTCCAAATAATATTTTTAGCCAGGGCAAGTGGATCTCGAGACAAGCAAGTGAACAAGGACGACTAGGATTGCCGGTGGTAGTCTTAGTTTCTTTTTGGTTTTGGTTATCATCTGGACAACTGTATGTATATATTGGATTGACCATAGGTTTGTAGTTATTGTGTAATCCCCGGCATGGGAAATTGAGATGGGCGATGATGCTCTATAAAAATCTTGGATTAATGGTATTATCCCGGGTGAATGTCGGAATTTTGTTAATACTCTGATATTGTATATGTGACAAACCGAACAGGCCAATTGTTTTTATTTAAAAATGAATGGAGATCATATTGTACCAGTGTTGCAAAAAGTTTTTAATTATCCCGGATCTCTTATTCAATTATAAAACATATTTAAACACTAATCACGGCCTTGATGACGGTGAGGGTTACAACTGTCCTCTGACAAAATCCCTAATGGGAATGACAAAGTTTTTATTGGTTTTGACAAAAGCAGTCATGATATCAAACAAGAGAAATCACACTTTACTTATGAAAACATGCAAGTCAGGATTTACCAACATTTGTGTCAATCTCATTACTTAATTAGTGTCAATCTTTTACACATATTGCCAGTACTTATGGATTTTGTCAATCTCATTACACATTTTGTCAATCTCATTACTGTTCACCTTTTTCTTCCTCAGCCTTCTGACTTTCTCCAATATCCTCTGCCAAACTCTTCCTCCATCTGCATAAATCTTCTCTCCTAACGCAACCTCTTAGAACCCATAACACCCAATTAATTCCTTCCTCCTTCAAATGCTTCTCAACCACTATCGACCACCTCCACACTATCATCTCTGTCTTTATCATTGGACCTCCATTTTTTCCGGCAACAATTCAGAACGGGGGGCGCCGCTTACAGCTGAACTTTGGGGGCTCATCTTTCTTTATTTTTTTAATTTAAAAACTGAGAGTATAATAGTAAATTCATCAACATTTTAAAATCTCAATTTGATCTATGTCATCTTTATATCCTTTATAAATATTAACAGAACTTTTGAGGTTTTGAAATTTCATACAGTATATATCTGGGATTCTCCCATAAATCTATGTTATTATTATTATTTTTTTTTGTGGTCAAACATAAATCTATGTTATAAGTAGTATGTAAATGTAAATGTAAATGCAAATTTTTATGAGCCCTGCGGCTGTAGCCAAGTAAGATTGCTTGAAGCCGAAAAAGCGTAGTGAGATAGCGAGATTGGCCTGAAGATGAAAATTAAGATAAGGTTAATGACGTGTAAACAATGTTTTAAATTTAGAGTAATTATTCATCACTCACATCAATTATAATTTTTTATGAATTTTATATATATATATATATATTTTATTTATACTTCTTTTTGCTGAACTTGATAAAAGATAAGAAAGAAATGCTGTGATTCAAATGTCTAATGAGCAGCCAAAACCCACCGGCACCTGCCACCCCTCTCTATCTGGTTTTTCCGGAGAGACTGCGAACGGCGGAGAGCCCCCTCCGAGGGTGAAGCCTTCTCAGCAGGTTTAATAATCATATATTGCTTTTACTTCGTTATCTTCTCGTGGTGTCTTCCGTATCTGCCGACATGTTTGCCTCAACAATCCTAATACCGTCTAAACTGAAAACTTGGCATTTCGTGTTAGTCCCACCAAACACCAACATAGAAATCTTCCCAGCTCGAAGCACAACATACCGGGGAAGCAGAGTATCAGCTTATTCTAAGTTAGCCCATCAGAGTTTCGGTCTTTACCTGAAATCGAACATTAGACCTATAGTGGCCACGAGGGTCAGTAATGGCGATCATGGCGCGTCTGATGCTGCCTCACAACAGTCTTCCCCTCCTTCTTCTGTATGTTATCAAGTACTCTTTTCCTGTTATGGGTTCTTTGTTTCAATTGTTGACCATTTTGATGGCCTTTATGGAATAGATATGTTTAGTAGTTGTAACATGCTAGGGGAACGAGCGCTTTATTTTGTATTATCGGTGTCACTGGGCAGTTTATTCTTTTTGCGTCGTAATGCATGAGCACAAAGCTAGACAATTCCGAACCGAACTTACTTTAATGCTTTTCTGCTGGAAGAATGCCTTGATTAACGAGTACATTACTGGCTTTTCTTTCCCTATGGTAGTAAGGGGTTGGATGTTACTTTCTGTCTTATGCTGATTTTACCATAAATTTCTGAGTTTTTCGTGGGGCCAAAGGTCCCCCCCCCCCCATCTATTGGCATACACTAAAAACAAGAGTGATGTGGCTCTTAAATATGGATATTATGTTTTATCGTTAGGATGGGTTCACTGAATTATATTTGAGATGCTGCTACTTGAGCATTTAGTTGTGAGAATTTCGATCATGATTAATTTTGATGGATGCCTATCTAGTGCATGCACTGGACTAGAGCATGGCATACTGTGTGATTTGTATGTCTTCAATTCTTCATGCTCTATAATGTTATGTGGTATTTATATTCTTTTGGGCTTTGGTTTTGGCTGTGGTCGCTTTTTAATTTCAGCACAGTCCATCTCATACTGCTTTATATATGTCTAACTTTGTTTTCAGGACATCGAAGAAGTGAAGAAGAGTACCTCTTCTGGCCTCGGTGAAGGTTATGTGGCCTTGTTTGTTCGAATGTTAGGCTTAAATCATGATCCTCTTGATAGGGAACGGGCTATAATTGCTCTGTGGGAATATTCACTTGGCGGAAAGCAGTGTGTTGATACTTTACTGCGATTTCCTGGCTGTATCAATCTAACTGTGAACCTCCTTAGATCGGATTCTAGTTTAGCATGTGAAGCAGCTGCAGGCCTTTTGCGATCTCTATCTTCAGTCAATCTACACAGGAATTCAGTAGCAGAGAGTGGAGCAATAGAAGAGATAAATAGACTGCTGAGGCAGTCTTCCTTGGCTCCTGAGGTATAGGAATAGGTATATTGCCACTTGGATTTATCCGTATTTCTTGCTGTAGAATATTGAGGAATATGTGGACATCATTTCCATAGGTAAAGGAGCAGAGTATGAGTACATTGTGGAATTTATCTGTGGATGAGAAGCTCCGCATTAAACTTGCAAATAGTGATTCGCTACCATTGATTATTAAGTACCTTGAAGACGAGGATGAACAAGTGAAGGCAGCTGCAGGAGGCATATTGGCAAATTTAGCTTTGAGCCATGTTAACCACAGCATTTTGGTTGAAGCAGGTGTTATACCAAAATTGGTGAGACTTCCTTTGAGTTTACATAGCAATTAAAAGATGGTTATTTCTACAAAATATTGGCATGACATGCTGGTTTTACATGCATACTGATAGAGGCATGTAAATCCAGTCAACATAAATCCACTAAAATCCCATAAGAATATTGGACGGAGGGGGCGAATGAAAGAATGGTAAGAAGAATGTCATATTTTCAGTGGGACTTGATTCTTGATGCTTACAAATATCTGATTAATTTTTTGTGCAGGCAAAGTTCTTAACTTCTGATCCTGAAGGATCCCAAGTCTTAACTTCTGAACCTGAAGGATCCCAAGTCTTAACTTCTGAACCTGAAGGATCCAAAGTCATTAAAAAGGAAGCAAAAAATGCGTTGCTGGAATTTGTTAAGGATGAATATTATAAGATTCTTGTTGTTGAGGAAGGTCTGGTTCCTGTGCCACTGATTGGTGCTGAGGCATACAAGTCATTCTCCCCTGATGTGAGGCATTCATGGCCCAAATTTCCAGATGGTACAGAGATTGAACGGGCTTCTCTAAAACCTTCCAGGTTTGGTGCATCAGAATTACTTCTTGGACTTAATATCGATGATAAGAGCGCTAACATAGAGGAGGCAAAAAAGAATGCGATTGTGGGACGGGCACAACAACGATTCCTTGCTTGTATTGGAGCTATAGAATGGGAAGGCAAAGGCGCATCTGATTCTGAAAGCTCTGATAGGCAGCAATTTACACTTATACCTTGGAAGTATGGCGTTGCTCGCTTGGCACTTATTCTAGAACTAGAAGATAAGTCTGCCATAAAAAGGGCTGCAGAGTCAATAGCTGATGTATCTATCAATGAACATATGCGCATTGCATTCAAGGAGGCTGGAGCTGTTAAGCATTTAGTTCAACTTTTGAATTGTGATGACGATGCAGTCAGATTGGCTGTAACTCAAGCTTTGGAGAGGTTGTCGGCCAGGTAATTAAAATCCATTAAAATTTAGTTCCTATTTTAAATATTTCAGCAGCAAAGTTGTACTTTTGTTATTGACGAACATTGTCATCACTTATCCAAAACTTTGATTAGTCATCAGTTCATTGTTTTAGAAATTATGGTATATAATGTGATTTTCTCACTAAAAAAATGTTAAAAGATTGTGTTACAGTGCTATTAAAAAGTGGCATTTGATAAGGACCTGTCCCTAGAGGGTGAAACAAAAACCATATCAGTTATAAAATGATGGGTTAATTTAGTGATTTTCTTTTAAAGGGAGAACTGGTCACATCATGACTCATAAGTCAATCTTTTGTAGAGAAAAATTAAGTGAAAGGATCGACTTCAAATGAAAGTATTCAAAATGTAAACATAAAAATCATGATGAATGGGTAATTGGTTATTATTTAGTTTTACTTGGAATGTATGGTTTAAGGATCACATTTGTGTAATCTTACTAGGTTATTCAGAGAATAATTCTTCAATGTTGCATAGAAGCCCAACTCAGCTTGTAGGCTATAATTTCTCTTCAATATTGAAATGTAAGACCTACTGCTAATAATAATTTTGACCAGCATGGGTGCACTAGATGGTGTCAATTTTGATGTAGATGTATATGCAGACCAAATTATATGGGGCCAATTTACTGTTTATGATATGCTCAATTGTTGATGTCACTTGATCATTTTTTTGTTTATTAACACCAACAATTTTCAAATTAATTAGCATCATTGACTGATGACGTATATTCATTCTTTAATACAAATAATTCGAAGTTCTGTTTTTGCAGCAATGGAGTGTGCCAGCAAATTGAATCTGAGGGAGTGTTAAGTCCTTTAGTTAACATTCTAAAATGCTCAGAGATATCTGAAACTATTGTAGAAAAGGTATTTCTATTTGGTGTTAGAAAAATTATTTATGTTTGATAACTTAATTTTGCCAGGATTCTGATGGTGCTGTGGTGTTTTTCTACAGTCTTTGAATACAATTGCTCGCATACTAGACCCCAGTAAAGAGATGAAATTGAAGGTTTGTATCTCTGATCTTGCAGCAAATGTGGAGAACTTTTTTCTTTAATAACTATCAAGCACTGTTATTTCAGTTTTATGAGGGACCGGTTAATGGATCTGGGAAGGCCTTAAGTGGAGTTCGAAACGGTGCTGTTTCAGCTAGCTTTAGTACCACTGAATATCCGATATCAAAGACCACGACCAGGTTAACTTCTCCTACCCCCCTCCTTAAAACTTATACAAGTAATTTATTTCCTTCCCATATTTGTTGCTACCTTTTAATTTTGGAAATTCGTACTTTTGTTTATGTTAATTTCTGTACAGCTACATCTGTTGTGATGATTGACCTTCTCTTCATATGTTCTACATAAATATAACTAGAGGTTAATCTGCATTATTGTGTATACTTTGGTCATTCCTTCATGATTGATGTGGGACCAGTAGGGAGAAAGGCTAGTTTGGTCTTGTGGGTTGGGTGATGCATCTTATTTTTCCCAAGGTCTTAGCCTAAGAGAGGACTTGGATTTCTTGATGCTCCAGTATATAAGTTCCAGGATTGACTCTTTTGACATATTAATACAATGAGTAAACTACACTAGCTTCCGGCGAAGTTTGGCTAAATTACACTTCGTACACGGAGCAATGAACTGATAGCTTCAAGTGATCTATGTACGCTTCAATCATTCCCTCTTGCCAATACATATGTAGCTTCAAGCGATCTATGTACGCTTCAAGTGCAGAGAATGTATTTTCGGTGCTTTTCCCTAGGTTAAATAGTGTTTTCCAGCTTCTGAAATCAAAACGCCTAGTTGTACTTTTTTAGGACTTGCTATGGCAAGTCTGTTAACTTGTTGTGGCCAGTGAGACAGAGAGTCAATTTTCTTTCAGATTTTTGACTTGTTACAGCAAGTTTGTCAACTTGGCGCGGCCGGTTACGCAGAGAGAAAACAAGGATTATTTGCCATGGCAAGTTTGTCAAATTGTTGAGGCTAGTTATACAGAGAGCAAATTTCTTGAGATTGTTTACTTGCCACAGCCAGTTGGTCAACTTGTTGAGGCAAGTTGTACAAGTTCCTTCTAACTTTGCAATGCTTCACTTCCTTTGTTCTTTCCTTGTTTCTTGGTTCTTATAGGGCTTCAAAACTTGTTTCCATCCTCCTACAAAAGAGAGAGGATTTATCAATTCCCAGTTGAATCACAAACTATAGGATATAACAAGAATTTCTTTGATTTTTGCTTAATACTTTGATACGCACATTTTCTTCTATAGACTTCACTTCCTATGCACATTTTGAACCCAAAAATAGGTAAAAAGAGAAAGAAAATGTGCTAGAATGTTATCAATGTCTAAGAGTTAACAATTATGTACAAGAGTCATTGGTTACAAAGCTAGCTTTTGTAACTAGAGAGGTGAGTAACTAACTGCTAGTTCTATGCAACAATAACTCTTGTTTTCAAACTTGTAGGTAGCTCCTCTCTAATTTATTTTCTGTTGACCAAGTTCAATTTCAGCACTTTGTTCGAAAGAGAAAATTATTACTTGATTGTATTGTTTTATTAAGAACAAAATCACAGTTTTATGGACCTCAAGGAGGCTAACGTAATTTAATCCGATATAATTTCTTTTTGCCATTACTAATATGATTCGATAAGAAGGCGGGCCTTGGCGCAAATGGTGGGTGCGCTGGCTTTCCGCCCCCAGGTCCAAGGTTCGAGCCCTGGAAACGGCCTCTTGGCAATATGTCAGGGTAAGGCCGCGTACACATAGGGTCTCCTTCCCCTGAGCCTGAGCATTCGGGAGCTGCTTGCAGCACTGGGGTCCGCCTTAATATGATTTGATAAACTATTTCAGGAATGATGTACTGGATTCTGCTTTTGTTGCCCGCCTTGTTGAGATTCTGAAGTCCTCTTCTCCCACTTTACAAGCAAAAACTGCATCAATTCTCGAGTTTGTTGCATTGACTGACCCAACTATGGTCTCTACTATATCTGTAGATATTGAATCTACTCTCGATGAAGTCTTTCAGCAAAAAATTTTGAGAATTTCAGGTTTAAATTTCTACTCTGTAAGGATTCATTATAGAAAATCATATATCTGTTGTTTAATGCTTTGTTTTTTATATAATATATTTAATAATTATATTTATTTTCTCAGTCCCAAACTCATTTGTATCTAGAGATTTGACTTCCACAAGATTGGCAATGCTGCAGGTGGAGAATCTGACGTAGAAGATCAGGTTTCAGAAGCATATCCGATCGAAGTTGAAGAAGCCGGGCTTGCCATATCAGCAGCATCCCGGTTAATGACAAGACTACTCGACTGTCAGCATTTTTGCGACAAAGTAAACTCCTCCCATTTCATTGGCTTGCTCCGAAAAATCCTCAAGTCTTGTATTCCTCTCCACAGCAAAGACTGGGTGGCTGCTTGCCTAGTTAAATTCAGCCCTCTCCCCAGTGACAATCCAAGTCTTGACCCAATCAATGTGGAAGTCACAGTTTATGAAACAATCCCAAGACTCACAGAACAGATTAAAACTTCATTCTCTCTGGAAGCACAGGAATCTGCTGTTGTAGAACTGAACAGAATAATATCTGAAGAAGTGGTTCATTCTGCTAGAGCTATTGTATCCGAGGGGGCAATATACCCATTGGTGAAGCTGATAGAAGAAGGAAGTGAAAGAGCCATTGAAGCAGGATTGGCTATATTGTATAATCTGAGCATGGACTCTAAGAACCATTCATTGATTGTGGATGCTGGGGCTGTACCTGTATTGAGAAGGATTGTGCTCTCACAAAGGCCTCAATGGGAAAAGGCACTTCATTTACTCAGGAATTTGCCTACTTGATTATGGATGGGTTTCAAGCTTGAGAAGTCTTCAAATGATTTTCTTCTAATGGATCACTGTTTTAAAATTTTGTAAGATTAAAACCTTTATCCCCTGTTGTAGGATTTTATTAAAATTTTAAATATATTGTTAATGATGATTATGCATATGTAACAAGGCTTTGTGATTGACATTAGAATAGGGAGAAAACTGATATCCAGTACTTGATAATATTCATATGTAGTTTCCAATGAATTACTGTCATATGCAGGGTTATCTAACCCGGATCGGACTGGAAACCGGCTACCCGGCCTCTAAACTGGTTCGGTCCGGGTCAATTTTTTTATTTTTATTTTTTAATTTTTTTTAATTTTTCCTTTAGAATTTCATACTATAAGCTTAAAATATTCCATTTCTCACCGGTTTGGTTCCGGTTTAGCTCCTGTTTGACTCCGGTCTGACCCACTGACCCCTGACCCAGTACTCCGACCGGTTCACTAACCGGTCCGGGTTTAATTATCTTGATCATATGTATTTTTTAAAGTATATCATCTTTATCAAATATATTCTCGTTAACGGTTCGTAGCTGAGCCTTTTCTTTCTTTCCTCTTCAACATCTTAAGGATGCGTAGCCCACCTTTACTCTCTTTCCTCTTCAACATCTTTTGGGAATCTAGATTGTATCTTTTATCCACTTACCTATCTCTGATTTCTACATAGTTTAATTCGGTCTTCTTTACCCTCCATGGTTTGAAATCAACATCTTGCCACCTAATAGCTTTATAGAAATCATATATTGACAAGTGGGTAAAAGTTATAGTGACAAAGATGTTAAAGAAGAAGGAGAGAAAGGGTGAATTAAGCCGTTAACCATAATATATTTAAAAAATGATGAAAGATTTATTTTAAAGATACATGTGATAGTAATTCATTAGAAAGGGATGTTCATTATATTAAGTCCTGGATGGAAGTTTTCCCTTAACATAAAAGGCTAGACCTGAAAAAAGAAATAATGTGTATCAACTAATGCAGCAGATTTGTTTTTCGGCCTGAAAAGTATTTGTTTATGTACTTTAAAAAATAATAATTTTGGCAACTACCTTCTCTGAAGATATTCTGTGGGTCTATTACTTATCTTATCTGTGTTGAATGTTTTATATGGCTCGTAGTTATATGATATCGGAAAGAGCAGGGAATTTCATTGTGGAAGACGACGACCCGCCATGTTTTGCTTATCTAACATTTCCGCCATAACCAAAACTGTTGCTCAAGCCAACCTTCCCGAAAGCGATTCATCTTCTCCGCCCGTACGAAGCAATGATCCCAAACCTCCACATCTCTCTGCAAAAACCGTCACTTTACCCCTAAAGAAGCGTGTTAGAAGTCAATGAGCGTGAGCGTATCCTTCCACCGTCAGGCATATCTCCCGCCGTAAATAAAAGTCAGAATGTTAGGAATAGGATGTCGGATTCAAATTGACTTTCAATTTGTATTTACCTGTATATATACTATGTAATATCACATGAATCAATATGAACTTACAATTTATTCAGTCTTCATGGTATCAGAGAGAGAGAGTGTTCAGATTTGTCTTCGTAAGTTTTCCGGTGAAGCTTCCATATTTTCCGGCGACACCTTCATTCTCAATTGAACTGGACAAATTATAGTGATTGGAACAAAACTGTTAGAGTATATATTTTGGGCATAGAGATGGAAACTCATTTAACTGAGGATCCCCCTTCTGGTGACGAAACAAAACTTATGGCCTAACAACGAGTGGATGCTCGACTTTTGTTTCAAATTCGAAATTCGATTGAACCACGATTTCTATCTTCTGTCAATCATTGCAATACTGTCAAAGAAATCATGAGTTATCTTGAATTTATGTTTTCTGGAAAAGGCAATATTACTTGGGTTCATGAAGTCTGTAAAGGTTTTTATCGTTCCCAACAGCAAGGTCATTTATTGAAAGATTTCTTCTTGGATTTCAAGAGGATGTATGAAGAAATGAAGGTACTCATGTCTCCACAAGCAGATCTCTCAACTCGTATAAAAAACTTAGAACTTCAGGCTATCATAAGTTTTCTTGAAGCTCTTGATCCGTCTTATGAGACTATTAGTTCTCAGATTCTATCTAGTCAAGAGCTTCCTTCTCTTAAAGATGTCTTCTCCCGTGTTCTGCGTGCTGATAGCTTGATTCACCCTTCTGTCGATCCAACTGCAAGTGCTCTAGCTGGACGTGGTCCCTTTGAGAACAGGAATTATGGGTATAAACCATATACCAATCCTCCAACGATGACTTCTGGCAGTATTATCTGCAATTATTGCAAGGAACCTGGACACATTAAGAAAAATTATAGAAAATTACAAAATAAATAGCAACGTGATCAACAGCGTAGTCTTGCTCATATTGCCCAGACACCTGGTCCGTCTGATTCTGGATCTGGATCTGTAGGGGCCCTAGCCACAGGTACTTTGTCTTCTGGTCTTACTACTGATTCTTCCAGGTGGGTTATTGATTCTGGTGCCACTGATCACATGACAGGTAATCATCACTTATTCTCTTCATATACCCCCAATGCCAACCCGTCATCCATATTTGTCGCCAATGGTTCTCCTGTCCATGTTACTGGCTCAGGCATTGTTAAACCAACTACTTCTCTCTCATTATCCTCTGTTCTTAACGTTCCATATCTCACCTTTAACCTTTTATCTCCAAGTAAACTCACTCGTCATTTAAACTGTTTTATCTCACTTTTCCCTGACTATTGTTTAATTTAGGATCTATCGACGAAGCAAATTATTGGTAGAGGTTATGAATCTGGTGGGCATTACATCCTTGATGATCAGGTGCCACGTTCTGTTGCTTGTTCTGGTGGGTCGTCTCTCTTTGAAGTTCATTGTCGTCTAGGTTATTTGTCGTTGTCATCTCTCCGAACATTGATCCTCAGCTTTCTTCTGTGTCTACTTTAGATTGTGAGTCATGTCAGTTTGCTAAATATCATCGTGTTCATTTGGCACCTCACGTTAATAAACGGGCTGCGTCCCCCTTTGAGTTAGTACATTCTGATGTCTGGGGTCCTTATTTAGTTTTGTCTCAGACTGGTTATCGTTATTTTGTCACTTATGTTGATGATTTTTCTCGAACCACTTGGCTCTACTTAATGAAACAGCGTTCTGAATTGTTTACTCATTTTCATAACTTCTGTACTGAAATTCAAACCCAGTTTAATACTCCTGTGAAAATCTTATGAAGTGATAATGCAAAAGAATATTTTTCTGCCCCATTCACCGATTACATGCAAAGTCATGGCATTCTTCACCAATCTTCTTGTGTTGATAACCCTGCTCAAAACAGTGTTGCTGAAAGAAAGAACCGACATCTCTTAGAAACTACTCGAGCTCTCATGTTTCATTCCTTTGTTCCTAAAAGTTTTTGGGCTGATGCTGTATCTACTACCTATTTTCTCATTAATCGCATGCCTTCGTCTGTTCTTCGTGGGGAAATTCCGTATTCCGTTCTGTTTCCCACCTCTAAGCTATTTCCTGTTGATCCTAAGATATTTGGATGTGTCTGTTTTGTTCGAGATGTCCGTCCTAGTATTAGTAAACTTGATCCCAAGTCTCTAAGATGTGTTTTTCTTGACTATTCTAGAGTCCAGAAAGGTTATCGGTGTTACTCTCCTGATCTTCGACGTTATTTTGTGTCCATTGATGTGACCTTTCATGAGTCTTCTTCTTTCTTCGCATCTTCAACCTCCTCTGGGTCTCTATTTATCATTGCTGAGTCTGATGATGTCCTGGTTTATCATTCCCTTCTCTCACTAGTACAAGCTGTTGTTCTAGAACCTGATATCATCAATGATGCTGATGCTACCAATAGTTTGCCGTCACCAGTCACTGCTTCTCCGACGGATTCTGTTCCTGCTTCCCCAGATCCTCCCATTGCAATCCTTGACCCAGCTATCTCTGATTCGGTTGTTGATCCCTCTCCTGACCTACTTATTGCACTCCGGAAAGGTACGCATCCTCGTTGTCCTCCTAAACGGTATGCTGACTGTACCTATCCTATATCCTTATTTGTGTCTTACCAGAACTTGTCCCCTACTTCCTCTTCGCTTGTGGCCACCCTTGATTCCATCTCCACCCCTACTACCCTTCACCAAGCCTTGACTCATCTTGGTTGGCGTACAGCGATGGAATAGGAGCTTATGGCCCTTGAAGAAGCTGGTACCTGGACTCTTATTGATCTACCCCCTGGGAAGAAAGCCATTGGATGTTAGTGGGTGTTTGTTGTTAAAACTAAGGTTGATGGATCCCTTGAACGGTTGAAAGCTCGGCTTGTTGCCAAAGGGTATGCATAAACTTATGGTATTGATTACTCTGAGTCTTTCTCTCCTGTGGCAAAGCTAACCTCCGTTCGTCTTCTTATCTCCTTGGCTGCCACATACCATTGGGATTTGCATCAGTTGGATGTTAAGAATGCATTTTTGAATGGTGATCTCCTTGAAGAAGTTTATATGGAGCAACTACCTGGGTTCATTGCTCAGGGGAAGAATAGGAAAGTGTGCTACCTCCGAAAGTCATTGTATGATCTAAAGCAAAGCCCTCGTGCCTAGTTTGAGAGATTCTGTGATGTAGTCAAGAAGTTTGGATTATGTCAAAGCAAATGTGATCACTCTGTGTTTTACCAGCAATATGATGCAGGCATGATTCTTCTAGTAGTATATGTTGATGATATTGTGATTACAGGGAATAACATTTCCGAAATCTCAGAACTTAAAGTCTTCCTGAATTCTCATTTCCAGATGAAAGATTTGGGGTCATTAAAGTACTTTCTTGGTATTGAAGTTTTAAGAAGCAAGAAAGGCATTCTTTTGACTCAAAGAAAATATGTTCTCGATCTCTTAAAAGAGACTGGAAAGCTTGGAGCTGCACCAAGCAACATTCCCATGATTTCGAATCCCTTCCTAGATTTTGATGCTAGTATGTTTGATGAGCTTCCTGATGATTTGAAGAAGAAGATTGATCCAGAGAAATTGAAGCCGTTTCCATTTCCTGAGAGATATAGAAGACTCATTGGGAAGCTGAATTATCTAACAATAACTCGTCCTGATATAACCTTCTCAGTCAGTAGGCTCAGCCAATTTATGGCATCACCAACGGTGGCACAATGGGAAGCTTTAGAACATATCTTGTATTATTTGAAAGGTTCTCCAGGTCATGGTATTCTTTTTACAAATTATGGTCACACTAAAATCGAGTGTCTCTGTGATGCGGATCATGTAGGATGTAAGGCCACAAGACGATCCACTACGGGTTACTGTGTGTTTGTTGGTGGAAATTTGATATCTTGGAGAAGTAAGAAGCAAGGAGTTGTGTCAAAATCAAGTGTAGAAGCAGAATACAGAGCTATGTCACAGTCAGTACAAGAAATTGGGTGGGTATTTCAACTTTTGAAGGAAATTGGCATCACCACGACATTGCCTGCAAAACTATGGTGTGACAATAAAGCAGCACTTCATATAGCATCGAACTCTGTGTTCCATGAACGAACAAAACATATTGAGATTGATTGTCATTTTATTCGTGATAAGATCAAAGAAAATATTGTATCTACAAGGCACATTCGATCTGACGAACAACTAGCAGATCTTCTGACGAAAGCTCTACATGGGACACGGGTTAAATATCTTTGTAACAAGTTGGGCATGATAAATATATATGCTCCAACTTGACGGGAAATGTTAGAAGTCAATGAGCGTGAGTGTATCCTTCCACCGTCAGGCATATCTCCCGCCGTAAATAAAAGTCAGAATGTTAGGAATAGGATGTCAGATTCAAATTGACTTTCAATTTGTATTTACCTGTATATATACTATGTAATATCACATGAATCAATATGAAGTTACAATTTATTCAGTCTTCAAAGCGCAATCGTTCTCCGCCTCGGCCCACGGTGGTCCAAATCGAGCGCATTGTCGGCGTCGGAAGCTTCCGTGACGGCCAACCAGCGTTCGTTCTTCTTCCCTTCACTTCTAGGCAGAGCAGGACTGTTTGACTGCTGAATAATTGAGCATCATGTTATTTCCATGTGGTTTAATTCATCCTTGTTATAAATGCATATTCATGTGTGTGTGATTCTGGGTTTTTGATTTTGTAATAAACAGTGATCCGGACGTGAGGAAGTCTGTATTTGACTTGTTTTTGGGCAAGAAATTGGAGGGACAGGTGGAGAAGAAGCTGCGGGAGACTGGAGAGTGGCTAGTTAACAATACCGAGCAAGATTTTCTTTCTTTCGGTAACAAGTCCTTTTGAGGCTGTGATCTTTGTTTTAGTATGGGTGATAACCTTGAGATTTTATGATTTCGGTACTGGTGAGCAAGAAAAGTTCCAAAAAAGAACGTGTCATACTTTTACTTCTAGGACTAAACTCTAGTATTCGTTGAATTCATGAGGTAAATGCTTTAGCTGAGGCATAAATGCGAAGTGAACAAACAGCTTTATATAGTTTGTGAAACAGAAATGGAAAACAGAAATAAAGCAGAGCAACAATGACGTAAGGCATGACGGAAGAAACAGGGAAAGACGGCTAACATCTGGAGGTTGGATTAGAAGAAGAGTTGGTGAGCACACAAACGTTGAATATTGGATATTTTTTCCTTATTTTAATATATTTTTAGTAGTATAAATAGGGCCTAAAATCATTGTAAACATATCAAGATTTGAAATAAACACATTTGAGTTTGGTTTCTATACCATTTTGGTACCAGAGCTGAGTTCTAGAGAGCCAGAAAGCGAAAGAGTGAGGAGTAGGTGAGAAAAAAAAACGTGAGAAAAAGGGGGTGTCGAATTTTCACTCTCGGAGCGTTTTTTGAAGAAACCGACCTCACCATCGTGTTCAGAAGGCCGAAAAACCTAGGAATAGCCTCGGTCACCGTCGTAAAACACCTCCACGCGCCTTCACGAATGTCGCCGGAATTTCAGACGTTGCCGGAGTCCAGAGGTTGAAGACAACCCAGTCAGCTGCCACGTCATCACTGTTGACCAGTCAACGCCACGCTGTCCAATCAGATTGCGCCATGTGTCAATATTGACACGTCAGCAGCACCGTCAGCATTGCCACATCACCCAGTCCAATCAGCAGCCACGTCATCAGCAACGCAACGTGGACCAATCACTGATTGCCACGTGTCATAACCGCCACGTCATCAATCCCAGTCAGCCTAACTTTCAGAAATTGCAATTTGACCCCAAAATTTGGTGAAAATTACAATTTCCCTCCCCCAAAACTTTTTGAAATTTCATTTTCGCCCCAAATTTCTTCCAAAATTACATTTCGGACCCCAAAACTTTCTGAAATTACATTTTAGCCCATATTTCTGCCACAATTACATTTTGGACCCCAAAACGTTCTGAAAATTCATTTTGGCCCCAAATTTCTGCCAAAATTACATTTCGGACCCCAAAACTTTCTGAAATTACATTTTGGCCCCATATTTCTGCCAAAACTACATTTCGGACCCCAAAAATTTCTGAAATTACATTTTGACCCAGATTTTTGTCAAAATTACATTTCCATCCCTGAAAGTTAAGAAATTACCTTTCTACCCCATTTGTCCATAAAATTTCCAGTTTTACCCCTTACTTGCCATAAAAACCAATCCTATCCTTGTACTTTTCCATCCTATACCTAACCTCACAAGAACAATTCCAAAATGCCTCTAAGACGCAGAAACACACGTGAGATTGAGATGGATGAGATGAGACGCCGGATACAGGAACTGGAAACCACTGTACAAACGCAACAAGTCATGCTAGAATCTCACAGTGAATATCCAGATGAGTCAGATAATAATAGTTCGTCGTCTACTGACTACCGCCGCCGTCCTCAACAACAACAATTCCGCCTTAATGACATTAAGATAGACATACCTGAATTTGAGGAAAGACTTCAACCAGACGAATTCATCGATTAGCTTCAAACCGTCGAACAAGTTTTTGAATATAAAGAGATTCCCGATGAGCAGAAAGTCAAAATTGTTGCCATCAAATTAAAGAAACATGCCTCTATATGGTGGGAGAATCTCAAAAGAAGGCGTGAAAGAGAAGGAAAAAGCAAGATACGAATGTGGGACAAGATGCGACGCGAGCTCTCACGTAAGTTTCTTCCAGAAAATTATTATCAAGATAATTTCCTTCAGTTATATCATCTTCGCCAAAAGGCTATGTCTGTAGAGGAATATACGAGGGAATTTGATAAGCTCATGATGAAGTGTGATATCCAAGAAAGGGAGGAGCAAACAATAGCCCGTTATCTTGGAGGGTTGAATACTAACATTGCCCATCCAGTGCAGCTCCAACAATACTGGACTCTAGATGACGTCATTCGTCTAGCCATCCGTATTGAGAAACAATTCCCCAAAAGGTTTCCGTTTCAACCGTCTTCCTCCACTGAAATTCCTTTTGATCGACATGAAACACACATGCATCAGCCTACACAAATGCATACACAAGAATATCAGTCTAACTCTTCAAGCAAGCCTTCACCAAAGGCTATCAAGGAATTTAGCTCCAAAGCACCTAAGTGCTTCAAATGCCAAGGGTTCGGTCATATCGCTTCAGAATGTCCTACCCGCAGAGTGGTTACTATTATTGAAGGGGAAACTTTTGCAGTTTTTGAAGAAGAAAATGAGCTCATACCCGACAAAGAACCTATCTTTGATGAAGAGCCAATTTTTGATGAAGAAATCATTCCTCCTGATCGAGGTGAAACACTTGTGATTAGATGAAGCTTGCATACAGCCACAGTAAAAGAAGAGCCTTGGCTACGTCACAACATTTTTCATACTCGTTGCACCGCTCAAGGTAAAGTTTGTGACGTCATTTTTGACAACGGAAGCTGTGAAAATGTAGTCTCTAACTACATGGTAGAAAAGTTACAACTACCAACTCACAACTATCCGTACCCATATAAGCTCCAATGGTTCAATAAAGGAAGCACAATCAAAGTGTCAAAACGATGCCTTGTTACTTTTTCTATTGAAAAAAGGTATCACGATGAAGTTTGGTGTGATGTTGTTCCGATGGACGCTTGTCATCTTCTTCTGGGAAGACCTTGGCAATATGATCAACACGCTCTATACGACGAGTTTGCAAACACATATTCCTTCCAGAAGGATGATGTGAAGATTCAGCTTGAACCTTTGCCACCAGATAAACACGTCAAAATCAAAAATAAGCCCAAGTCATTTTTACTGAAGCATAAAGTTTCAGATCAATCTCCATTCATTGATGATGATGTTGTTTGTGACTCAAGGACGAGTCTTGTCCAACCCCGGGAGAATGAAACAGAAACAAAAAACAGAAATAAAGCAGAGCAACAATGTCGTAAGGCATGACGGAAGAAACAGGGAAAGACGACTAACATCTGGAGGTTGGATTAGAAGAAGAGTTGGTGAGCACACAAACGTTGAATATTGGATTTTTTTCCCTTATTTTAATATATGTTTAGTAGTATAAATAGGGCCTAAAATCATTGTAAACATATCAAGATTTGGAATAAACATATTTGAGTTTGGTTTCTATACCAGTTTGTTTTGTTTAGATCAGAAAATCTGGTAAATGTTGCGAGTTTACTAGAAAAGAAGGCTTTTGAATTTTACTGAGGCATGGATTGCCGAGAATATCAATCAAAACTTGTGCTTAATGAATTGTAAGAGAGAGAGAATTAGAAAACAGAGGAATCACATTTCCATATACCAAAGTCTATTACAAGTAATCCCCAGTCACTTTATTTACAGTATCATTTGCCGGCTAACTAATCTGTAACAAACATAACCAACCCCCATAACTACCCTTATATCTATGATTTCTTACACATCATATCTTGTTTCATGCATATATGTGTGTAGGTAAGCCAATTGGGTAGATCAATATATGGTTGTGGATTTGCAGGGAAAATGCAAGATCCGAACATAATATTGGAATTATTTGTAATGTGAGGTTAGATTGTATGTAATTATTGGTAAGTGCATTGTGTGTGATTTATTTGTTCATTGTTTGTGAATTGGTTGCAGGGAAAAGGATTCTGTTTTTTGTGTTGCAGTGGATACTGCCTATTTGGGCCCTGTTACTCCTAATAGCTTCCGGGGCAATCAAGTTACCATTCAACTCTCCTTTTCTTGATGACTTGATCATGTGAGTCATATATATATATATATATATATATGAGCTCACAAAGTCATGCTTTGTTTGGCACACCAATTAACTTGAAAACACACAAGGGTCGACTGGTAGCTTAAGTGCTTGTTTCGCAAGCACAAACCCGCAAGGTGAGAAACTGCTCTTGCATATATACTTGCTACTAGTTGATGAATGTCTAGATGAGGCTGCCAAGTGAGCATCCACATCTTTGGAGATTTGGCTCCTGATTGAGTTAGTGTTTGAAATGTATGTTCACCTAAGCCAAAACAAAACTTCTTTCATATATTTATCTCATACAACGTAAATCATGTTGAAAAAGCAGTTTTGACCACTAATTCAAACAGACACTTGATCATAACCACATTCATCAATGAGGTTGGGTCTATAGTGTTATGGCTCGGCTTCTCATATTCCAAGGTCCAGTGCACAACACTCCCCGGCGGTTTATTTGGAGTTAGTTTCAGAATAAACCTGAAACTATTGTACACATTCAACAGATCTCCCTCTATCACTTTGAATGTGATTGATAGGTCTGTTTCGTTTATGCTTTCCACTACCTCCTTAGCCACTCGTGCTATCCCATCTGTACCTGTGCACACATGTATGTATAGTTAACCTTTTTGCTGTATTGTTAAAACTGGCCGGAAAAAAATATAATCATAAGCGAAGCAGTAATTTAAGAAAATGGATTATTAAAGCTGATGACGTCGTCTCTTACCTAGGGTATAGTTTACGATAGAAGAAGGTGAAGCCAGCAGTGCCCCATTCACCAGAAACAATTTGGGGACTTTGAATTGGGTGTTTTTAACTTATTCAATCAAGTTTTGATTGATTTTTAATCAACTAATGTTTGATGCATAAAAAATTAATTTACGATCGTAATTCACGTACGTTAGAAACGTTATTGAACATTTCTAGAAGAAACATTTGATAAAAATTAATAATCCAATCCTATGTCACACCACTCCTTGATCAGTATCTCTCACAAGATGCTTTTCTTTCTTTAATGTGCTTCTAATTAATTTAGTCTTTTATCCACATGGATAGAAAGAGAGTATTGTATCCATTAATTAGACGTGTGCATTATTAATTATGTTTGAAGATTTAATTTGTTAAGAATGGCAGATGTATTTAGAAGGAGAAGTGATGAAATAAATATTGTAAACCTGAGAGCTCTCTGTATGTGTATATATATCGCAGATAGAGTGGGCGGTGTCAAATGCAGTGTTATTGATTATTAGGGTTTGTTAGGAGTTGCATTTCTGAGGTGTTGATTGATGAATATAGTAATTGAATTTATTATGAAAATGACTGCGCGCGTGCTAAAATAAGCATATACTCTCGTTTGCGTGTCCCTATGTCTTTCCTTTTATATAATGAATTGATTAAAATAATAGAAATGATTGGCTAAATGTAACCCTTCTCGTGTAAGTTTCCTTTACGTTATAAGGCAAAAAAAGATATAAAGAGCAAGTTGGAGGCCTTTTCTAAGCACCTGTAGATGGAAGGCATTTGTATAAGTTGTTGGTTGAAGTGGTAATAAGCAGCTTCCTCCTTAAAGAAAGAATACAAGTTTGATTGACAAGTCCACTTATTAGGAGAAGCGAAAATACTTTGCTCTCTAAATCTCAAAGTGATTATACTCTTGATCAAATAAAAACTAAGAATAATACAAGATATGGCAAATTATATTATGCTTTGATGAGATGAACATCAGCCTCTTTAGTAACCATAGTGGCAAAGTCCAAGTAGGCTTGTGGAATTGGCACATTTGGACGAAGCTTCTCATATTCACAAGTCCATTTAGTTAGGGCACCAGTGCCCTTGTCCACCACTTGAAGCTTTGCCTTCAAGCTTTTATACTTCTCTGCAACAACTCCGTCGAACAGGTTGAATGTAAGTCTCTTGTTCGCATGATCAATCTCTTCAAAGTGCTCCTTACAGCTCACCACCTTACCTCCTGTAATTAAAGAGATCATAAGCAATAATTAGCAAATAAGCAAAAAATGATCGAAACCCTAGAAATTAAGGGCTTGTTTGGTTTTGTTTTTAAAAACAGTTTTTTTGGTTTTTAAGAAAAACAAAAAAAATTGTTATTTTTCAAGAAGATGTTTTTAAAAACAAAAAAATGAAAATAAGTTTTTGTTGTTTTCTTGTTTTTGCATTTTTATTTTTTATTTTTTGAAGTCGCCACCTATCCATTATTGGTGATGACCACCGCATGTCACCCTAGCGACGGCCGCCGCCACATCACTTCAAAAACATTTTTTTTAAAAAAAACAAATATCCAAACCGATTTTTTTTGTTTTTTAATTTTCAAAACTTGTTTCCAAAATCAGTTTTATAAAACTGTTTTGAGAAATAAAAAAACAGAGAATAGATCAAACAAGGGCTAAATTGCATGATGAGAGCTTACCAAGAGTGAAAGTCCAGTGCTTGACGTGATCAGGACCAACGGTGTGCCAGTCTCCTTGATGCACCTTAGTTTCATGAACGTCTTCGGATATGTTCTGAAAATTGTGAAGTTCAATTATGAAGAGGCTGAAGAGCTTGGCGGCAGGTGCATGGACCTCAACTTCGCCCTCCAGTTTTCCGGCGAGAGCCATTTCGATCTCGTGATTTGAGGTTAAGAACACAAGCTTAAGGAGAGAGTGATGATATGGATGTGGTTCCAGATGCTTGCTTATTGCAACTTTAAATAGAAGAAAGTTTCTCTACTGTACCTTAATTAAATCTTATTTTATTGCTTCTTTGTTTTTAGTTTTTACTTTCACGTTTTTTAATGCCAAGCTTGTAATGTCTGTGCAATTTTTCTGTATCTTGCTTTATCAGGTGAGAAAACACAAAAAATAATATTTTTTTTTCCAGCTCCTAATATAAGAGCTGCTTAATTAATTATCACTTTGTAAAAGCTATTATTGTCCTAACTTGAATGTCCACAATGCAATCTATATTAAGGATTTTCATTGTATCCTGCGGAAAATACGTCGGTCAATTGAATTTGTACCATATAAAATAGGAATAAATGGGGTGAATTATGTCTAAAGGAAAGTGTTACTTATGCCTTGAAGGCTTTATACTACTTTTTTCTTCATTTCTTCTCTTGAACTCTTCAAATTACTAGTACTCCCACTAACAAAGACGCAGGCCATGTCAGTATCAGCAATGCGGGAGGGTTATAGTTTATGAATTGGGTGTCTTTAACTTGTTCAATCAAGTTTTGATTGTTTTTTATTAAACAATTTTTTTCTGCATCATAAATTAATTTAGTATATCTTAATTAATTTCAATTAGCTTACGCACGATTGCCAATGTTAAAGCTTGAACATCTTAAGAAGAAACATCTGATAAAAATGATAGGGGATTTGGTAAACTTGAAAAGATATTCCATTGACCAGACTTAAGGATTTTGTGAGATTTTGTTTGTGATGGGACTCCAAAATGAATTTCAAAACATTCAGAAAAGCATCGTGTGATAAATGACTCATATAATTTAAATTATCAAATACTATAAATCTCAACTAAACCCACCATCATTTGTTGGTCCTATCATCATCCTTTATTTCCTTGTAGTATCAATGATACAAGTCAGATGTTAGATGTAGAAACATAAGATTTCCCGAATACAATGAAAGAACACCAAATTTAATCCATGTTAACGCAATCAAGACAGCTGCATTAGTAAATATTCTCGGTGCAATGACTAACATAACTATACAAGTGTACAACCAACATTAAATATCTATAAAATTCAAAATATTGACATAATTAATATTGTAACGACTTATTAAATTTAGCTGATATTGTTGTTAACTGAGTCGAAGGCCCGCCTAGATGCATGATTTCACAGTTTGTAGGAACATCTCTTTTACGGTTTTTTTTACCAAATATTTGAATTTTGTCGGAACTGATGAATGTTGTTTGAGCATATAGGTCAAAAGGCGAGGGCTTTGAGCTGCCACTCGTATTGCGTGGTTTAGTTGAATCCCATAATTTTATTTAACCAAAAAAACAATTATTTGAATTTAGACTTTGCAATAACGATTAATAAATAATATGTAATACGTATTTTTTTTTATAATAACAAGCATCCTCTTATTAAAAACAGTACTATTTGAGGTACTGTTAGATACTAAATATAAGCACATGTCCTCTATGTAATACATATTTTATGTTTGTGTATATTAGGAGGTGTTAATTACTTCATTATATTATCATTTCTCTTTCAATTTAGTTGAAAAAATTGAAGAGTCGCATGTAGGGCCAAAGAGAGGCGGGATCGGCAAGGGCCACGGCTCTCTTACAAGTTTTTAATTTTTTTATTTATTCGTATTATATAGATATTATGTGGTTCTTCCCCTCTAAAATTTATATGAATTTTATTTTATATGTGCCTTTAATTTTAATCAATCCGTTTATTTTTTAAATCTTAGCCTGGCTCCCCCTCTTGATATCACGTGAAGTGAAGTTTTGATGGTAATGTTTAGAGTAAGAGTTGATATTATAAATTACAAGTTAATTCAAAGAACTGTATTTATTTTGCACCAGAAAAGTAGTGTTAAATATGAAATAATATTGTGTCGAATTGTATATTCAAAATATTAATCTATTTACTCACTAGTGTATATATCTTACACATTGAATTCATTAAGATAAATAAAATACGATGTCATATGATTATATTATTATATTAATATTTAACAACTAGCCATCACTTTTTTTTTTTTTTTTTTTTTGCCGTTAACAACTAGCCATCACGCAAATATTAAATAGTGCAATTAGTTGTAATCCTACAATCAAAATACATCATCGATCATGATCACTCTTATAGAATAAGCAAAGTCCACTATTTTTAGTTATTATAAAAAATAAACACTTGAGATATGGATTCAAGATAGAAGAGCAGTTTATAATATTTTAATTTTAATTAAGTCAGACGCTCCCCGAACCTTATCCAAAATGAGAAATATACATGAATACTCTTTGATATTTAAGCCAAATTCAGTTCTATTGTATGTCTTGTCTTCCTCCAGCTGACTGCATAATTCACATAGGTATCGGTTATAACTTATTAGGGTGTACGTCCTCTGAAGATAATTATAGAACACGGGACTATTTTCAAATAGGCCTTGGATCAATCAACCCATCTAACTGTTTAATTTAAATTAAGCATTTTTCCTAAGCATATAAATATAGTCTTTTACTGGATGCAATCCTGTTTGAGATACTATTGCACATTGTTTAATAAATCATCATCATTTAACTTTTGGAACTGGTGAGTGGTGAGCCTTAGGGCCAAGTAGAAAGTATTTCGGTTATATCTACCTATATTATTTTTACCAAATAAAAAGATCTGCTTTTATTAGATCTTTTTTTGGCCAAGTTACTTTTATTACATCTATATATAGGATTTCCTAAATATTTAATTTAAGGTCGGCTGTACATATTTAGCAAATATTTGGATTTGGACTTTGTGACAGCTGTAGCCTAATAAATAATAGGAAAAATTACAGTCAGGTCCCAGACAAGAGAAAAATTGAAAAAATGGTCCCTTGAAATCTCAAAATAAAAAAATGGTCCTGTTGACAACTCCAGGTACGGGTCATTGATAACACCAGGGGCGCTATTGACAAATTCTTGGGACCATTTTTTCATTTTGAGATTTCAAGCGACTATATTTTCATTTTTTTTTTCCTGGGACCTGACTGTAATTTTTCCTAAATAATATGCAATATCGTATACCAATACCACAATACCAACAACAATAACAATAATAATATGCGGTCTTTAATTATATATGATTATCCGTTTATTTCATCTTAATGCTAGCAGTTGAACGAGTGGAAACTATTTTTACTTTTTGTCATTGGATTACAACAAGGCTATGATATGAAACTCTGCAAGAGAAATCCAAATTAAGACATAACAGAAAGCATAAATTATTTAATCGAAAAAAAAGAAAGCATAAATTATTTATTATTATGTCCGCATGGGTAATTTCAAGCACGATATCTCAAAAACAAAAATATTTTGCTTCATTTGATTTTATTCTTCTTAATTTGTAAGGGTTCACGGGATATCACTATCAAAACTGGCCCCCACCCCAAAATAAACAAGAATAACAATAAGAAAATAGGGTTAATATAATATTTGGTCAATCAAGTTTACCCTCATTTTAATTTTATTCCCTCAAGTTTCATTTCGTTTAGAATATTTATCCTTATAATTATATAAAAACCGGAATCATTTTGCCACTATAGGGACCAAATCGTAAACCCATAAGAATTTATTTTTATCAATAAATAACTATTGAAAATATATGAATAAATAATTTAAATATAAAAATGAAGAACAATTTTCTTTAAATATATTTTAAATCTAAGTAATTGACATTAAATCCATAAATATTCACCATAATTTGTCATACTCAACTAAAAAAAAAAATTATATAAAGTTATATAAAGCTCATAGAAAAAGTCACTGAATATGATCAAATCTACAAGGCTAACACGAATTTAAGAGCGAGTTGATACAATTTGTTAAGCTAAAACCATAAAAACGGCAAATCTTAGTGTATGAAATCGCAAGCTCAACTAAATTTATAGTTATCATGAGTTTAAGAGCGAGTTGACATAATTTTATCAACTAGAAACCCAAAAACAGTGAACTCGCTAAAAGTGAGATCGCCATTTTGACAACCATGACTGATTCAGATGTGTATATATATTGGAACTCGCAAGCGTACTTTATTTAGAGGTAGCTACGTACAAACGCACGCTTGGTCATGATGACGCACGACATATATATAGAGAAGCTGACAAAGTCATAATGCTTGTTTAGAACATTAACTCGATCACAGGCTGGCAAAGTAAGCATCAACGTCTTTGGAGATTTGAATAACCTCGTTCTTCAACGAGGTTGGATCTGGAGTATCATCACTTGGCTTCTCATATTTCAAAGTCCAGTGGACAACGCTTCCCTTCAGTAAATTTGGAGTGAGTTTCAGAATAAACTTAAAACTGTTGTACACATTCAACACATCTCCCTCTATCACTTTTGTAAGATAAATAAAGAGAATGAGATGGACTAGCATACCGGGGCGAATCCATGTTTGGATCCAGGTCAAAACTTCAATGCTCCATAACTCGAACATAATGGTGCCCACTCAATTATTAGATAACTAGAGCGTAATTAGGATCGGCACAGCAGATCACCAGAATAAGAAAGATGGTAAGAGAGAAGAGAGATTGCCAGGTAGCTCAATGGCAGGGATAGATTATAACTGAAGGATGCATCTCCTATTTATAGTGGTTTATGATGGCCACTAATTAGGAAATAATGTGTACCCTTCTTGCCTTCCAAGTTAGTAATCATTGAGAATTAATTCTCAATTAATTTCCTGAATTATGATGACTTGTTTCTCAATTAACAATCTCATAATTAATACTAAATTATTTCCCAATCCACAATTAATGCTGATTTGTTTCTTATTTAATTAGGTTACTTGTATCCTAATCAAATAGTTCAACCCATCAAGGGCGGACTTGGACCCAAAGTCCAACATCTCCCACTCGCATTTGATGGGCCTCTTATCGTGCGTTCGTTACTCTTTTCTATTTCATACTTGGCGTCTGCAGTAACCACATGAGCAAAACTTCTTCAAAATTTGGTGCTTGTGATACTAGAAATCCCTCATATTGGGTCAGCATCCAAGGACACCCTTTATATATCTGTAAGCTATCTATTCATTGCCTCAGATGCACTAGATTCTCCTATATGCATCATTTATGGCATATCTAATCCTTCTTGAGTTAATATGTTGATTAACTCAGATTGCCTTCCATGCACATAGTATCACTTACAATCTACATATAGAACTAGTAAGGGGTCGACCACAGTCATTAGCACATCTTATATACCTAGGAGCAAATCTTCCTTTTTGACTAAACATCAATCTGTCTTGACTTGGTCTCCTTCCCAATTTTCACTCGTTTGACCGAATCATGTGTGATCATAGAGTTTCAGCTAAAGTAGCTATTACCAAACTAAGCTTTCATGATGTAGTCTAAGTCTTAAGGGCATCATGGAAGGATTCACTACAAAAAAAAAGGTATTTCGTAGCGGTGAACTTGTAGCGGTTATATTAAACCGCTACAAATTATAGTATTTGTAGCGGTTTTTACCTAAACCGCTACAAATTTGTAGCGGCAAGAATATTTGTAGCGGTTTTTTACAAAAAACCGCTACAAATTTGGCGCGAAATTCCCGCCAAAACTTGTAGCGGTTATTTTGTAGCGGTTAATGCACATAAACCGCTACAAAATACCAAAGGTCAGAATTTTGTAGCGGTTCTTGCCCAAAACCGCTACAGAATTTCAAGAGACTCCAAATTTGTAGCGGTTCTGGGCAATAACCGCTACAGAATTTCAAACGTTGTGAAGATTTGTAGCGGTTATTGTAGAACCGCTACAAATTTAATTATTTGTAGCGGTTAGAGTAGCGGTTATTTTGAATAACCGCTACTAATATCCGGCCTATTTAACACCCTCGCCTCTTCCATTTCTCATTTTGCTCATTTTATTTCAGAATTTTCTTATTGTGTTTTATATAATTATATTTATATTATTATATCGCATTGAAATAATTTATAAATGATTTAAATCTAAATTTTAAAAAAAAAATTATATATATCTTTGTAGCGGTTTTAAGTTCAAACCGCTACAAACGTCTATATTTGTAGCGGTTATTAGTAAATAACCGCTACAAATATATAGATTTGTAGCGGTTTTGAACTCAAAACCGCTACAAATTTACTTATATATTTGTAGCGGTTTTCCAAGGGAAACCGCTACAAATATATATGTTTGTAGCGGTTATTTACTAATAACCGCTACAAACACTCAAATGATTTGAATTTTGAAATTTGCCGCCTTTGTGCACATTTGTAGCGGTTATCTTATGTATAACCGCTACAAATTAGAAAATTATTTTTATATTAATGTCCAACGGCTTTAATATTAGTAGCGGTTTTATATATATAACCGCTACTAATTCGTTGAACATTAGTAGCGGTTATATATATAAAACCGCTACTAATACTTAACAAGTACATTTTGAATTTCCCACCAATTAACGGCTTGAATATTAGTAGCGGTTTTATATATATAACCGCTACAAAATTATAAACGTTGGAATATCTGTAGCGGTTGGTGTAGCGGTTTAATAACCGCTACAAAGTTATAAACGTTGGATTTTCAGAATATAAGGTTCTAGGCATTCTTCATTATCTTCTCACTCATCTTCTTCTCTATACTTTCTTCTCTCTCACTTATAGCTATGGATAAATCTTGGATAAGGTTGCCGCGCAATTCTCCTGAATATTTGTACGGATTAAACAGTTTCTTAGATTTCGCATTCACTCACGCCAGCTGTAACGGCAAGATCGTCTGTCCGTGTCGGAAATGCAAGTTCAAGAAGTGGCATCCACGAAATGTTGTGAAGGAACATTTGCTTGTGAAGCCTTTCCCTGAGGACTATACGTTCTGGGCAGTTCATGGTGAGAAGGCCGGCATTAGATATGACGAGGCTCTTCCTCGAAGTTCTCAAGTAGGCGTTCAAGTAGATGAAGATGATCCTGTGAATGATGCTGTGCGTGATGCGTTTGGATTTCAAGGCGACAACTTCAACGAAGAAGTGCACGGCTCTGAGCCGGCTTTTATGGGGAATGAAGCAGCTCGGGATTTTTTCAGCTTGATGGATGAGGCAGATCGTCCTTTATATCAAGGTTGTCGCAAATATTCTAAATTATCTTTCTTGATCAAATTGTATCATATCAAGTGCTTGTGTGGGATCACGGATAAGGGAATGTCGATGTTGCTCGACTTATTACAAGATGCATTCCCCGACGCCGAGATTCCCACAACGTTCTACGAGGCCAAGAAGATCATCAACAGGTTGGGGTTGAATTATCAAAAGATTGATGCGTGCCCAAATGATTGTATGCTGTATTGGGGAGACGATTCCAGCAGGGAGACGTGCAAGAGATGTCACACATCGAGGTACAAGACAATTCGGAAGGGGAAAAAGCAGAAGAAGAAACCCGCAAAGATTCTCAGGTATTTCCCTTTGAAACCTCGTCTACAAAGATTATTTATGTCGTCTAAAACTGCTGAGCACATGAGGTGGCATGCCGTTGATAAAAACGAAGACGGTAAATTAAGACATCCGCGGGATGCAGCTGCTTGGAAAACGTTTGACAACGACTTTCCAGATTTTGCGACTGACCCCAGAAATGTCCGGCTTGCGTTGGCGACCGACGGTTTCAATCCTTTCGGGAATCTTAGCACAAGTTACAGCATTTGGCCGGTAGTCTTAGTTCCCTACAACTTACCCCCCTGGATGTGTATGAAACAAAGCTCTTTCATTATGTCTATGATCATTCCAGGCAAAAAGGCACCGGGCAATGACATCGATGTGTATCTCCAACCGCTTATTGCGGAATTGCTTGACCTGTGGAATGTCGGCTTGGAGACGTACGACGCTCACAGCAAGACTTTGTTCAACATGCGTGCAGCCTTGATGTGGACGATCAGTGACTTTCCTGGCCTTGGCACATTATCTGGTTGGAATGTGCACACTGGGTCGGCGTGTCCGGCTTGCAATTTCGACTCTGACGCACTGCGCCTTCCCCACAGCCGAAAGTGGTGCTTTATGGGGCATCGGAGGTTTCTCGATGGAACGCATAAGTTCAGATTGCAACGGAATCGCTTCAATGGGAAACCAGAGAAAAGAGGACCACCTTAGACTTTGTCCGGTACAGATATCTTACAGCAGCTTGAGCATGTTGATGTCGAGTTTGGAAAAAGCGACGATTCAGCACAAACTCGCCAAAAGACGCGCAGGACTTCGGCGCCTCAGCAGTGGAAGAAGATAAGTATCTTCTTCACGCTTCCGTATTGGAGATCTAATTTACTTCGCCACAGTCTTGATGTAATGCACATTGAAAAGAATGTTTGCGACAATGTGCTGTATACGCTGCTCAACGAACCCGGCAAGACAAAAGATCACCTTCAAGCGAGGAAAGATTTACGCGACATGGGAGTTCGTGAAGACGCTTGGCCAGATGAGCATGACAGATTTACACCGGCAAAGTTTACCCTCACAAAACCGAACAAGGATGTGTTCCTCGCGACGTTGAAGAAAATAAAAGTTCCTGATGGGTATTCAAGCAACATTTCTCGATGTGTCGACTTGCAGGCTCGGAAGGTTGCTGGCCTGAAGAGTCACGACTCACATGTTCTTATGCAGCAGTTACTCCCTCTGGCTATAAAGAATACACTTCCTCCCGATGTTTCCATCGTTTTGGTGGAACTTTGTTCTTTCTTTCGGAAGTTGTGTTCTAAGGTTTTGATCGTTGAGGAGCTCGATCAGCTGCAGTCGAAAATCATTCTTACGCTTTGTCACTTGGAGATGATCTTTCCTCCGTCCTTTTTTACTGTGATGGTTCACCTCACGGTCCACCTCGTTCATGAAACAAAGCTCGCTGGACCAGTACAATATCGTTGGATGTATCCGATTGAGAGGTACTCATTTTAAATATGTGCTTTCATTTATTGTCCGTATTTAATGTTTCCTAGTCGTCCTTTTCATCATTTTATATCAATTTTCTCTTATGTACTTCGTAGGTTCCTTGGGAAATTAAAATCTTACGTGAGGAATAAGGCGTGGCCAGAAGGTTCTATAGCTGAAGGCTATATAGGGGATGAGGTGCTTTATTTTTGCTCAAGGTACTTTGATGATCTTGAGACGGCTTTCAACCGCCCCCCTCGTGTTGACGATTGTCCTGAACCTGCGCCGACATCAGGAGAATTTATCCCTCGTGTTGGTAAACCAGTTGGAGCAACTGAGAACTTCAAACTAACGGCAACTGAGAAGTTCCAAGCACATAGACATGTCTTGATTAATTGCACTCAAGTTGAGCCTTTCATACGGTAAGAATTGTACACTCACATGTATGTTAATCGATCTATATCTTTCGTAACATTTCTCACTTTCATTTCACTAACGCCTTTCCATTATTAATTGCAGGGAATTCAGAAGTCATGTGAAGCGTCAGCTCAGGATCCGTACACAGACATCCTCGGAAGTTGATAGGAGGGTCCACAGAGAATTCCCGGGCTGGTTTGCGCGCAGAATACTAAATGACCACAACCCACACTCACCAGATTTCAGAGCTCTCGCAATCGGCCCTCTTGATCATGCAAAACGGTTTACAGCATACAATGTCAATGGTTTTAAGTTTTGCACGGTTTCACGGGATCAAGGATTGCAAACACAGAATTCGGGTGTTTATGGCACATTTGGGACAAGGAGTTATGCGAGCAGCAGTGACGCCAACATGCAGTTCGGAGGCGTCCCTTACTATGGCAAGCTTCTTGATGTGGTCGAGCTTAATTATCAAGGCCGTTTCACCGTGACGCTGTTCAAGTGTTTGTGGGCAAATACCACTACTTCTCGGGGACTGACAACTGACGACCTAGGGATCACATCAGTCAATTTCTCACGCACGATTCATACTGGTATTTCTCAAGATGATGAGCCGTATATTCTAGCTTCAGAGGCACATCAGGTTTATTACGTCGAGGACGAGCGGCATAGGGATTGGCACATGGTCGTTCATTTAAAGCCAAGAGACCTTTACGACATGGGTGAAGGCGATAACATCGCCTACGAGAGTGAGCCATTTCAGCCAGCTGATTTTGAAAACTACTTCCCTCAAGGCGATGACAATTTACCTCTACTGCGGTGAGTTTTTTTAAGTCCACGTCATTTCAATTAAATTTGTTAAATTTAATAATACATCAATAACAATAATTTTTCTACAAAATTTCTGTAGGGATGGCGACGATGAGTGATCAAATTCAAGTGTAAAAAATTTGTCTTTACAAAAAATGCAAAAAATTTGTGTTAAAATAAAATGTAAAAAAATATTTTAAAAAAATTAAAATAATATTTGTAGAATTCAAGTGCAAAAAATTTTTCTTCACAAAAAATGCAAAAAATTTGTGTTAAAATAAAATGCAAAAAAAATTTAAAAAAAAAATTAATATAATATTTGTAGCGGTTATTAAACCGCTACAAAAATATAAATAACCGCTACTAAATAAAAACCGCTACATTAACCGCTACAAATAATTAAACCGCTACAAAAATATAAATAACCGCTACTAATTAGTAACCGCTACATTAACCGCTATATTAACCGCTACAAATTATACGTGAATCCCTATAAATACCCTTATCACAACTCATTTCAAACACTCCCCAATTTCTTTTCACCTTACCCTTCTTTCATTTCCTCTCATTTACAACTTCTTTCGTATGAGTAGAGGAGCTGAATAATACGATCAAATATGGTAACAAGATTTTCAATATCTTTTAGAATATTTCTTTTCTTTCTATAAAATTTATTCTAACCATTTTTTTTTAGATATATCATAACTCTATCTCATTTTCATCTATTTTTCATATACAATTACATTATATTATAAAACATAATAATTCCTTATTACCTAACTATCCTTAATAATATTATTAATATAAATTTTATACTAATCATATTCAATTACATTTTTTCTTTTTAATTTATTAATAAGTTAAACTATTAAATAATAAACTAATTGAAATAGATAAAATAATAATAAATTAAACTATTTAATATAATATTTAAAAAAAAGAAAAAAATCAACGTATATTTTTTAAAAATTTTTTAAATATTTGTAGCGGTTATTAAACCGCTACTAAATAACGCGCCTTTTCAAAGCTAAATTTAAATTTTTTGGCGCTAAATTTGAATTTCATGAAATTAGTAGCGGTTTTAGAAACCGCTACTAAGTTCATGAAATTCAAATTTAGTAGCGGTTTCTTAACCGCTACAAATAAAAAATGTCATTTTTAACAAATTTTCATTTTTATATATTTGTAGCGGTTATTAAACCGCTACAAAAAAAAAATCTTTTTTAATAAAATTTTTTATATTTGTAGCGGTTATGTAACCGCTACAAATATCTCTTGGTGTTGTAGCGGTTACTATGAACCGCTACAAAGGTTGTAGCGGTTAGTTTTGATTGAGTAGCGGTTTTGTAGAACCGCTACAAAACCGCTTGCAACGTACGATTTAGTAGCGGTTTTCGTAACCGCTACTAACCTAGTTTGTAGCGGTTAGAACCGCTACGAATACCCATTTTTAACCGCTACTAAATCACGTTTTTTTTGTAGTGATTCTTCTTTCCTGGGACTCATATTGTAGTGAATTAGGGATCTTTCACCTACATCCCAAGTTGCAGTCTAACTCTCAAGCACATGCAGTATGAATTGCATGCTACGGTGAACGGTTTGTGGTGTACGTTGATTTCTTTTTCTTTCACCGTACAGACATTAGTTTCAAAAAGTACTCAACATTTGAACCAGAACTTCTTTGCCTGGCTATAGCTCTGTATTTATGCCTTGATCCATTTTCTGTATACATACATATGGATCTCATCTCAGTTTAACTGAGGCGACTCAAACGCAAAGATTCTTTTTCACCATCTTATGGTGATCATTTGCTCGTCTTACCCTCCCTTGCCCCTCCAAAACATGGGAAGACGGTCGTTCGTGTGAGTGTACCAACCTCTTCTGACCTATACGACATACAAAAATTGTATATCTAAACTGTATTTACTCATAACATACATACTATTTCTTTTATTTTCATATAAAAGAAGTTCAAGACCTTATATTTTATTTGTGCCCCAAGATCTTCACTAACTCAATGAATATCAAGGCATGGGCTCAGTAAGGGGATCTACCAAAATTCCATTAACAGATGATCATTGAATTGTTGCTTTCTTTTTCTGAAAGTATATCTCTTATAGAGATACATCAAATGTATGCTTCGCCTTGCTGTGATACTTAGGATCCACATCATAAGATGTTTTTGTTTGGATTCTTCTATCCACTATTCATTCCCAGTTACTCATGGGAAATTCTCTAGCCTTATGACCCCTTGAATGATGGCAGAACATGCTTTGTGTACTAATTCCATGGATAATATAAATTCATTATCTATTTCTTTACTCCATTATCATTTACCTAGGCCTTGTATTGGAGTATCCTATTAAAGGTAAGTTGTTGCCTTGACAACTCAATCCATGATTATTCTCATAACCTTTTTTTACAGTAGGACCAAAAATAGCTTCCAAGTCCGACCAAAAACATTTGGTCTTGTATACACCAATGTGTACATTCATATTACCAACCATAGTTTTACTATATGACTCTATTCACTTTTTCTATGTTGGATTCCACTTAGGACGTGTAACCTCTCTAGGTTTGTGCCTTTAACTTTAGGGGTGTTCATGGGTTTGTAGTTTAGCATACAAAGATACCTAAGAATAACACTTATACATGTCTTAGGTGGAAAAAGACTGTATCTTCCTTGTGCAATCTCCATTTACCTTGTCATTCAAGATATTATATGTTTAATCCATGATTTTTAACTCAGAATTTAAGATTATCTGATCCTTTATTCCTTTAACTCCGTTAACACTTGTTTTAGTTAAACATATGTCATTTGACAAAGGATGACTTCACAAAGAATCATCTCAAGACTGTTTGGCACTCATGTAGTTTTCTCCGATTGTCTCGAAGTTGGTGAGGCTTTCACTTTATGAAACCTCATATACTACTACCTGGGTGATTGTTTCTACGAAGCCTTTAAGCTGCTTCATGTAGAGCTTATCATTTAATTCCAAATTTCCAAACTGGGAAGCAGTCCTCACATTATCTTGATATAATTTCAAGACTAAGCTTGTTGTCATATCCAAAATTGGTTGTTTAGAGTTATAATGCACAATAGGCAATCTTCCCATTGTTGTACCCCTTAACCACTAGATGTTTTAGGTTTTATATGCCCCTTATAGATTTGAGAACCTACTTATTCCCAATCTCCTTTTGGCTAGTTGACAAATCGTCCAAACATATGCTTGGCTAGTTTCAAAAAGAATCCATATCTTCTTGCATGACACTTTGCAATTCTTCTTAGTAGGTCCTTCTAGTGTCTTATAGACACTTATAGGTAGTTATCATCACCTTCTAAATCATGAAGAGAGCAATCAATCCTTAGGGAATCTATCCCTTTATAGTCATTTACTAGATGACAATTTACTCCCAGGTGGATTTCATAGGATTCTTTTCCTATATATGGGTGAGGTAATTCTCTTGTAACTTACCTCTTACCTCTTCCATTATGAAAGTGGTCTCAATCCTCCCACTTAAATAAGTGAACTTAGGAACAATTGGTTATTCCTTGTTACGGTTAACCTCTTAGAGAGATTCAGTATGATTAATGCTCATTTTCTGATAGAAAATATGAGTTTTATGAACGTTGTGTCTCTCGGTTCTCTCTCAGTCACTGAGCCGCTGTCATTTTCACTAACAAAGACGTGTCTTGTCAAATTCTCAAGTAATCTCACAAAGAGATATCTTGTATACCTAGGCCCCAATCTTCCTTACTCATAGAAAGAATTATGGATATGAAGTTCCTGACCACCCTTGTGGTCTTAACGAGCTTGGGCATGTTTTAAGGCCTATCCATGATTCACAGGGCAAGGTCGTGACTGATTTAGAGGGCATTTGGTCAAGTGTGTAAACAATAGCTGTGAGTTTACATGTCAACATATGACTGATAGTTTCACTTCTGCTTTGTTTACTCAACCATATGAAGGAGAGGGCTATCTCTCTATTTCAACAACTCTATTATGTTGAAGGGTTCTAGGTATTGTTAGTTGCCTAACAATCCCTTTGTACACAAAGCATCTTCAACTGATCACATGGGTGTTCTTAACCCTTGTTAGTTTAAAAAGGTTTTATCCTTTTAGTTTAATTGATTCGTGACTAGATTTAGCCATTATCTAATAGCTTCACACTTACTAAAAAACAAGTAAACATAACTGTATTTCGAGTAAACGTCCATAACGTTAATGAAACACCAAGCTCTGTGTTGTGCCCTCATGTTCATTAGTTCACAAACATCATAGTTTGCCAATTGCAGAGGAGATATTTTCAAAATGTTTCTTTGTCTTTCTTGCCAGTTAGATTAAGTCCTCAACTACTCATAAGCGTATTAACCCTTTAGCATATGTTATTTAGCAAAATCTCTTTTGCTAGTTTGATCATTTCTTTTGATCAATGTGTGCATGTGGCAAGAAATAGATTTATTATCCCCAAAAGAAAACATCAAATCCAACACAGGATTTGAGAGTCACAGTCCCATCGATCTTTAACTAAAGAGATAACAAAGATGTGATTTTATCAGTTGCAATTGCATGGAGTGAATCAAGGTGGTTTATCTATACAGAGTTAACGCGCAAGTTCCAATCCTTTGAATCTTTCTCTTTTCTTGCTTTGCATCCGACATGAAGTCATATGCTTTTGTGAAACATCCACTACTCATATGGATTGTTTCTTCTACATTCCTTAAACGATTATCAATGTAGCCTTTCATCTTTGTAGAAACCATTGACCTTCTTTAGATCAAGTTTACCTCATAGGTTTCTTGCCCTTAGGCTTAGAGGATGAATCCTCCCACTCTTTAGCTAAGTTTATCTGACTGATGGATCTTAGATCCTTCAATCTTTCATACTCAAGTTCAATGTGGTGACCGACGAATCACATTGTCGAAGGTCAAAATATGCATATTAGAAGTAGTATTTGCTTTTGTATACGCCCACTCACTGGAAGACATGGCTTACTCCCACTTACTAGGAGACGTCTTGTCACAACATACACTTGTTGTTTGTTAGAAAGAGCTTGACATTTTAGTTGTCTCAACTTGGTTTGACATTTGCCTCAAGTGTTGCCTAAATAACATGTTAGGACTAAGTACACTGTGTTAAAACTTAACTTAGTTTTAACTTTATGGAAGAAGATCATCAATTTCACTATCTTCCAGCACTATCAACACAGCTTGGATAAAGTTACATTACTCATACCATCATAAATTTGAGCAATCTTGTTCTTTCTATGCTTGATAGATAGCATAAACTTTCAGTATCATTCGGTTGCTTCAGCCTCTAGATGATGAAGACTGATTGGTAAGATGTTCCTTGACACCTTATTCTTCCTGAATGTAAGAGATTTGGGAGTTTCTAACTTTATAGATATCTCTATTGAGCTTGTCGTCATAAGCTCATTCAAATAGACTTTGTCATAATTGGTCACTTAGACGATTCGGGTACACATATCATATTCATTTGTTCAAATGAGACATAGGACAATTAGATAATAAGTTGACTAATTTCATATTCAGGAGACAACTATGTTGACTCCCATCCCACTCATGCTAGTTAGCCCATCACCCTTTTAACCATAGTCTTTATTGAACACATTCCCCTTTGGATTTCTAGATACATTCCAGAAACTGCCACTCAATCAAAGACAAACAACATAATATCATCTAATCAACATAAGTGAAAAGAAGAGAATATTCTTAATTCAATTCCAAAAACAAAGAATTTAATCATAAATTCAATGAAAAAGAACATTCAAAATTTGTAAAAACTTTGCCTCATATTGATGTCTCTTAACTAGGTTCTTCCTCTCATAAGCCCTTTTGACCATATGAACTTATGTAGTGTCTATCTATAATGTCAAGCTCCTCTTAGCCATGTTTACATCCACTCACTTGGATGTATTTGTAGCCTACCTTCCACTTGATGAGATGATTCCTACATCTCTATTTGTCTTATCCTTTGTCACAACACTTATGAAAAAGGGTTGACTTAGAAGCCATGCTTCAATCCCAATTGATTCAATATGGTTAGAAGCATGGGAAGACTTATCATTATTTAATAATTTCAAATTGCTGCAAGTTTCAGAATTAATCTAAAAAAAATGAGTCAAGGTTGGATAGGGTCTTATATTCAAAACTTAATTGAATAATTCCTTATTTTAAAGAATGTTTCAATATTAACCTTATGTTGCAGCTAAAATACTCTTAATAAGTAAACCAACTTATCCCAAAATAATAGAATCAACATAGACTCAATTTCAACATTTTTGGGAATCTCTAAATGCATATAAACACCTTTTTGCCTCAAATTAGATTCAGACATGCTTCAAATATATGTAAATTATATATCAAATTGAAGCCATTGAATTTAAGGATTTTTAAGAATAAACCGCGTCTCAATCAGGGCTCCCAGGCTCCCCTAAAAGGTGTTTGGATCAAAAAATTGGAAAAATCCAACAAAACCCATTCTCAGAGGAAGCGCGTGCACGCCACGAGGCGCCTTACGCCCATCTGTCGGTGTCATGCGCTTGCTTTGTGGACTCCACGCGCCATCTTCTCTTCTACGGTGTCCGCCTCGTGGCAAACAGTGGCCCCACGCAGAGCCCCACGCGCCACATGTCATTTTCCTTTTTTTAAAAAAAGAACAACGGTCAACGGTTGACTGGTCAAAGTCAACCGTTGACTACTGACTAGGCAACACTTGACCGATGACGTGGCGTGGTCAATGGATGACGTGGCTTAACATTGACCGGTGATGGAGTGTAACTGAATGCTGACGTGTCACATTTTCATTGGTCCACGTTGTTTGGTTGACCAATGATGTGGCATGTTGACTGCCACGTCATAATCTTCAACCTCCAATCAGGTCAACTCGACCCCGTTGGAGCTCTAGCGGGTCAGTGTGACCTGTCAACTTCAGAAGGCCATATCTCCTCATTTTAGCTCTGTTTTTGCGTTTTTGGTGTCGTTGGAATGTCATTAAACGAACTACAAATTCATGACTTTTATTTGATCTAAAAACATCATTTTCATTGATCAAATCATGAGTCAAGTGACGGCAACAACAAGCGACCTGCCAACTTCTTTCCTTCGTTTCTCCCTCATTCGAACTCCGTTTGACGCGTTCCAAGTGTTGATGGAATCATCTCTTCAAGCTCTGCACATCTATGACCTTACCTTGGACAAAAACACTCAGTTTCAAACACCTAATTTTTCCCGACGTCGTCGGCAGTCCGTAACTTGACTTGGATGTGTGTCCTCTATGTTTCAAAGGCTTTTCTAACTTTTGAGGGTTAAAGTCTCTTGTTTTTTTATTCCACACAGGTTTCAAAAAACTCAACTTTGAAGAGATCAAAGAAGAGAGGAGAAGAAGAAGAATGAAGCTTTGTACACAAAAAACTTTAAACTTAGGAGCCGAGCATCATTCATGCACATATGAACAAGAGAACACACATTATATAATCTTATTTATATATAAAAGTACTGAGAGGCAATAAACTTGCATACATGTACATGCACATACACTATGTGATACAGTTTTAATCCATTGCAAAATGAAAGAAAAAAAAATCTCTATACGGCATGCTTAGATAAGCGTGCATGTAAATGAGGAAAGGATGAATTCAAGAGCACTAGCTAACATGTGTGTTTATTTATATGCATGCGACGGTGCGGGAGAGGTAGAAAAAATGCATATATTAATATCATATATTCATATATGAAATCATGCTTGGGACATAGCATATAAAATTATTATCATATAATATATGGTAGCACAGCCGAAATAAAAAAAATGTGATAGAGATATAAATAAATTATATCATTTAGTTATTCACAAAGAATAAATCACAACCATATGATCAACATTCCTTATTTTAAAGAATGTTTCAATATATGGTTGATTTGTTGTTGGCGGAGAATATTAACATGGGGTTGATAGGAGAATTTCTATGAGATGCACCTCATGGAGTATGTAGAAAGAGGTGAATCGAGTGAGGCAGAAGCACGGTGGTCGCTCTCCAAGCCATAATCCATAAAGGGGCGGTACTCCAAATCTTCGTCGTGATCGTACACAAACTCCGGCAGCTCCACCTCGTTCCTTTTCACGTGCTCCCACAGGTAATCAAGCCTACTCAGGTACCTCAATTTCCCGTACAACCTGCACCGCCACCAACTCAATAAGACAATATATAAATCGTGGTCTGATTTCTGAACCGACCTTTTCTCGGCTCAAGTTAGCATCCCTACACAGATTTAACTAAAATGGGCCAAAGCGGTTAGTTTAGTTTAGTTACCCCGGGGTGAAGAGAAAGCGACCGAAGGTGGCCAGAAAAAGCCGAGACTGAAGAGCCGGGTGAATGAAATAAACTGCCTCTAGATTCTCCTTCACAGTCATCGGGATCGCCTCATAGATCAATCTCAGAGCCGAGATTCCCGGAAAATTCTCGCCCCGGTCAACCCCGCTGTGCACGTACAGCACCGAGAAGGTTCTCTTCTCCAGCTTGGGAAAATCCTCTCCTCCAGATACTTTCTCACAACATCTACGCTCACGAATCGTGCTGTTTCGTCCAAATAAATATAGATAAATCATTACTCAAATTCACAAGATATATTATAGATACAGAAATAATTTGAATACAGCTTAAGATATTGAGGTCGCAGAGAAATATATTACTGGGGAAGAATTTTCCAATAATGCGTAGGATCTTGCGGCCATGTTTGTCTTTGCCTTTGATCTTGAATACCTCCAACTTGAGAAGCAATTCTTCTTGTTCGAGCTCGGAGATGGAAGAAATCCCATTCATATTCCTCGTAGTTCTTGAGGCGGTGGGGGAGAGAATTGGTCGGACCATGATTGAGACTTGATGGTTCGTGTTACTTAGGGCTTTGAGGATTTCTGGGTTTGCATCGTAGATTTTGATGCGTTTGGCTTTCAGAGATTTGATTAGCTCCATCGATTTCAACGGCGACGGCAGATTGTTCCTTGGAATGCTAAAAAATTCTGCACCTGTGAAACCAAAAGGGGTTATACACATGGCCAAAACGAACAAACCCAGATCGCCAGTTCAACGATTTTGAGAATAAAATCTGAAAACAGGACTTACTTGACACAGAGACGAGGAGGAAGAACACGAACAGAGAGAAAACCCATAGCCATTGTAACCGAGTCCGTGAAATGAAAATGAGAAAGGGGAAGACGATAAAATAAAAGAGAAGCATGGCTCAGGAAAGGAAAAAGCTGCCAGAGGAGAAAAGGAGAAAGGGGAAGACGATAAAATAAAAGAGGAGAAGCATGGCTCAGGAAAGGAAAAAGCTGCCAGACTTATTGAGAAAAGCTGAAAACGTGAAAAGTTAAGCGTTTGAAATTCAAATACTGAACATCAAGCCCAAGATAAAGTTGGCACTGTTCTTCGACTAAACGGCTTATGAACAGTACTGTTACATCTCTAAAAAAGAGAAGAGAATTATATTATATATTGATTCAGTTAATTTACTTCTAAAAATACAATTAAATTTCTTTTAATTTGGATGGGGGGAGCCCATACAAATGGGAATTCTACAACTCATATAAACGACACCAATAATAAATGCTACAAAACTGATAGCGATTTCAATTATTAATATGTCGGAAATCAGCCTATCTAAATTTAATTTGCAAGATTTTTTCTTTTGAAGTTGCCTTTCCTTTCATCTTTCTCTTCAGTCTTCACTAACCCTTCCAATACGTACAAATACATCTCAATTATTAAATCAAATTTTCAACAGATCAGATTTGATATTTTACAAAATATTTGTTTTCTTCCTCATGATCATTTGTTCCAACGCTGTTAATTGAACTTAATATTAATTATGATTTTATTTATCTTTAAATATGAATCACTTAACTCTTATCTTCTTTGGTCTCAAAGCGAGTATGAGAACAAAGCGCACCCAACCGTTTGAACTAGAGCAAGGATTATATGGGAAAAAACAAAAGCTTAAGTCAGGAAGGGATGGATATATGGAAGACACGGATGTCAATCAAATGGTTTCAAAAGAAAAGGTAAAAATGGTGGCCGGCAAGATTAATGGTTTCAAAAAACATCATTCTAATAATCTTATCACCTGAGATAATTTTAGATGGTAAGATTAATCACTTGTGTGTATTATTATTTGTTTTGTCAGTTGACATTTCCAAAGTGAAACCATTCAATTGTTTTCAAGACTAAAAAAAAAAGAACAAAGGAATTTGCCTATCTCCTCAACAATATCTTTCAACCTGATAAATTTAAACGCTTGTCATATACTTGTTCGTGCGTGTCTCTGTTTCCCAATATTGGTCACATATACAATTGTGAACTCCTTGTTTGTTTGGGTCTATATATCCATCGGGCACATATATATAATTGTTAGAAAATAACTAGAGGAAAGGAGACATATCAGATTTGGTTTTAAGGCAATCTGTTGGATGCACTACGCAAAGAATGGATCGAGAGAAGAGGGATAAAAGAGAAAGGGTTAGTGTGTTTTTACTCATGATAGTCACCCTATTTATAGGATGGGTAAGTGAAAAATATTTACAATATGTGGAAACAATAGGCATTAGAGAAACATAATAGAGAAGATGAAGAATCTTGAATTAACCACAAGGACAACATGATCATACAAACTATAACCCATTTGGGTTTAACAATAATCATCCCTCACTTGAGGGTGATTAGCAATTAACTCTAACTTTAGGGATCTAGGAGGGACTTCCTTTTCTAGAGAGAGAGACTCCCATTAACCTCTCTCTTAACATGGTATAGATCTCACTATCCAACACACCTAACATATTAACCATGACCCTTTATATAGACTAGGGTCTTAACCAACTAACTACTCATTTAATTTCACCTTAATATCTTTAACACGCCCCCTCAAATTGACACCTATTAGACTCATAAAGTGTCTACATGCTAACATAAACTAGGGGTAAGGTGAATTAAAATGAACAATTTCCAATCAACAAAACAATACAAAGATTTCTTCATGACAATCTTCTCCCATTCACTTCTGGCATGCTTCTCCAGGCAACACATTGAATACTCTTTGCCTCTCTCATGTGCTTAACCATGCATCTGATTACTTGAACCCTTCATTTTTGTCTCTGTTCTACAATTCCAGATTGACCAAAAACAAGCTGCCACCTCTTTTAACTATTGCTTCTAATGTTGCATTCAGCGCTTCTTTCTCCATTCCTGAAATTTGCAGGCTATCTCGAATGGTCATTGCTTCATCATTTATCTGCAATTTATTTGTAGCAGGAGCCGTTTATTCAGGTTCATAGTGCTGTAGACATATTTCACAGATTGTATTCCCTTTCTCATTGCCCCATCTCTGTATGCAATATCTGTGAGCAAACTTAACAGTTCCAGCCCAAGCACAGGAAGCTTCAAAACCTTTTGAGCTCTCAAATTCTTCTTCATGACACATATTCTGCCTTTGATGAAGTTTCTTCATTCCCCTATTTACATGACAATGTTCTTGAATTAACCATTTGCTCCTTTTTACAGGCTCTCAATGGGACAACCCAATAGCTGCAAATATTTCCCTCGCCAAAAGGAGTGAAAACTGCTCTGGCCTTGCTCTTCACATCACTGAGGTTGGCTTCAATGTTGATAAATCCCTAATTTTATTATATATTTTTACACTTTATTTGGGGATTTTGCTATATTAAGTAAGTTTAAAATGCTTTAATTGTGCTTAATTGAGATTAAGAGTAAATATATTAAATTATGACTTAAAAGGGTAAAATTGTCAAAATAATTATAATTACTCTTAATCATTGATATCTTGAGAGCATTTGATCATGATTAAATTGTTTTCAATTGAAAATACTTGAAAATTGGATTAAATATGAAAATGGTAGTTGGGGCTTGAATTTCACAAATGACAGATTAGTCTCATGAAGTTTGGAAATGTCAGTTCAGTCCTCTCAAAGTGACAGCGTTTTTGGCATCTGAATTTAGGTCAGTGGATGTTAATTGAAACGGAGACCCGAGTTGGTCCGGGCGAAGCTGAGACAGAACAGAAAAGGAGAGAGCAGGGAGAGCTGAGAGGCGGAGTCTAACAGAGGGAGCAGCGGCGCAAGGCTCTCTTCAACACACTTCATCACCGCCGCACTTCACCTTCACCTTCCTTCTCCGTTTTTGACCACCACCGTTCCACTTCTATCTTCCATCGGCAAGCATTTCACGGCAACAACCTGAGCAGCGCCGGAGACCCGAGGCAGAGCTGAGAGTTCAGAAGGGGCGGCGATTGAGAGTTCAGAAGTGGCGGAGATTGAGATCTGAGAGTTGAGGGCGAAAGCTGAGAGGGAGAATCGGAGCTGCCCGCGACTGTGAGTTGAGAACCGAGTGAGGAGGAGCTTCAGCCGCGTCTTCAACAATCATCAACTCACATCTACCATCATCGTCATTCCCTCACTGCCAAGTTCAGCTGCTGCAAAGGGAGAGCAGAGAAGCAGATTCCAATTTTTCTCTCTTCTGATTTCATACTATCATAACCGTGGCTTGCTCTTTTCTGCTTCTGGAAATATTTTAGCCCCCAATTTCATTGTTTAGTGCTAATTGGATAATTCATTTAGTATTTTACTTGGCTGGAATTGTGAATATATTTGGGGAGATGACAAATTGCAGTGGCTAGAACCTCTCAATCATTTATAGCAAGGGCAATGACATGAACTTGGAATTTCAGGAGGAAAGTTTTTGCTCTTTCATTTATCTAATTCTACATTATAACTGTGATTCCTAGGTTTTAGGATAAATTTTATGATGTTAAATTGATTTATTTTGATGTATTTTGGAGAATTGGATGTGGTTTGAACCTTTGTTAGATACTTGTTATTGTGCTTAATTAGCTTAATTATCATTTCTTTGTGCTGGTTAGTCATTGAATTGATGATTTTGTGAACATTTTATGCTAATTTCAAGATGGCTTGGTTAGTGGATCAATGGTATTTTGTGTTTGCATTGATTAATAGAATGTGAATTTATTAATTGTATTTAGCATTGGGTTTTAGCAACATTAATCTTTATTTTTCATATGGGCAGCCATTGTTAAATAAGATTAATGAGAAAATCAAGTGGTAATGCTAGGTGGCTCGGTTATTGGATCAAAAGCTAAATATGATTTTTAAATTCATTTAATTACTATAGTGCTTAATCAACCTAATTTAGAGAGATTAATATGCAAGGTGGTTTGGTATTAATCAATCTATGTTAGGTCTAGTCTAAGGGGTTACCTTTATAGTCATTTTGAAACTAGCATGATTAAATATCCCATAATTATTTTAAGTGAGGATTGCTTGCGCCATTACTATGAGGGATTACTTATTCCATTGTTGATTTCTTTGTTTCTTTCATTTCATTAATCTTATCATCATTCCTTTACACTTTTATCCCAAAAATCCAAAAATATTAGTTTTTAAAGATTTTAGTTTAATTGCAATTTAGTTGTTAGATAAAAAGCTCAAAATCATTTTTAACTTGTTTTATGCCAATCATCACACTTAGGTTCTAGGTAATTAATAAAAGGCTCCTCGAAAGACGATTCGGATTGCACCTTATTTTATAATCCTTGATTTAATTTTTGAAAAAGTTATCAAGGCATAAAAACCGACAACATTTATTCTTCAAATGTGCTTGCACAAACACCAGGGTCATGGCCTTGAAGGAAGAGCATTCTTCTTCCCCACCTTCATCATTATGCCATACTTAGTGAAAATGTATTCTTTAGCATTGCCTTTACTTGTGGAACTGAGCTTTACTCTCTTCTACCCCAAGCCTAAGACTTTGAACTTACGAATGATGTTGACAATTCCAAGCACAGACAATTCCAAAACCTCATATGAACATGAATCGCATGAATCATTACAAAGAAATCAAAACATATATAGTGACAAGATGTTGTGAGTCTGCACTTTCACAACAAGATACCCACTAATTCTCTTGTAATATTGACCTCCTTTTTTTTTTTCTAAATAACAGTAGTAAAATCCTTCAATGATTTATTCAATCCAGAAGTTTAAGTGAGAAAAATGCACCTGACGCACCATCCTTCACTTGTTTCTTTGACGACGTCAGACTAAAATCCCCGCCTGAAGTCTCCGGATAAAGTTTTCTGGCGACGGCAACAATCTTGGTCCGTGTTTCAGAATCAAGGAGGCAAGGACCAAGAATCGGATTGTCGAATCGTACCCCCATTTCACCGACGAAAATGCAAGAAGGCAAAATTGACGATTTCCGCAGGATGTGAGGGCACACAACGGTTAACGCCAAATCTAACTCCGAACGCTGTGAGGGAAGAAATACACAAACGCAAATCTTTGATACAAACGTGAACGATGTCAGTGAAGCAAGATTTCGACGGCGAGTTCTCTTGAACTGTGAGATCGCTAGACGGCGATTGGAGAAGAACAAATACCGAATTGTGAGACAATCAGAGAGACTGTGGACGATTATTTTCGACGGTGAGGCAAGTACTCTAGGGTTTGGTGACAAGAGGAACAATCTTTCATGGCGACGACAGTGAGGATGCTCCACCGCTGGGTTAGCACCAGAAGGCTGGATCAAAGAATCAAGAACTCAGGGCAAAAACAACGTTCCCAAGATTGCGCTATGTTTGGCAGAAGCACAACCAAGAATCGTGTAAACTTGGTAAGGCAGAACCCCGTCGTATGAGCTTTGGTGGGCTGAAACTCAAGAAAAATGTTAGGTTGCTAATTAAAATTAGCCCCAAAAAACAACATGGCTTTAATACCATGTAAACAATAGGCATTAGAGAAACATAATAGAGAAGATAATAGAGAAGATGAAGAATCTTGTATTATCCACAAGAGCAACATGCTCATACAAACTATAACCCACTTGGGTTTAATAATAATTATCCCTCACTTGAGAGTGATTAGCAACTAACCCTAACTCTATCTAGGGATTTAGGAGGGACTTCCCTTTCTAGAGAGAGAGACTCACATTAATCTCTCTCTTAACATGGTGTAGATCTTACTATCCAACACACCTAACATATTAACCATGACTTTTTATATAGACTAGGGTCTTAACCAACTAGCTACTCATTTAATTTCACTTTAATATCTCTAATAATATGAAATATCTCATGTCTTATTCACCTTTTAATTAAATAACCGATTTGTGATAGTGGTCGATATTTTGAATATCTCTCAATCACTTAAAATATTTTAATTAAACAAGATATTTTTGATTTGGATAAGATATTTTTTTTAAAAAATATGATATATATATTCTATTCAGTTAAAATTCAAAACCAATTTAACTGATATTAAATTAAATATCTCAACTCATCAAGGACGTGCCCTACTGCCCCGTATCCAACAATAATAAATAAAGCATTAACTTGCTTGTACATATAGTATTGAAGAGGTGGCTGCTCATGTGAACGCGTTAACCCCATTTTCTTATAAATAGGAAAACACAAAGATACTACATCCTGCACGCATAGTGGAAAAGAGAAGCTGACAAAGTCAACTTTTATTTGACACACGAACTTGTTCAAGTAAGGCCAGCATAAATAAATACAGGCAAGAAACCAACGCACAATAATTAATCAAGGTCTCTAAATGAGGTTGCTAGCATAAGCATCAATGTTTTTGGAGACTTGAATAGCAGCTTCCATCAACGAGTTTGGATCTGCAGTACTTGAACTTGGCTTCTCATATTCAAAGGTCCAATTCACAACGCTGCCCGACAGTACTTTTGGAGTGAGTTTCAGAACAACGGTGAAGCTATTGTACACATCCAACAGATCTCCCACTATCACTTTGAATGTGAATGATAGGTCTATTAGGTTTAAGCTTGCCAACTCCAACTTAGCTACTTGTGCTGTCCATCTATGCGATTTAAAATTAAGATTTAATGTTGAGATTAACTGCAGGTTAATTATAGCTTCATGGATGAAAAGTGTTAAGATCCATAAGAGAAATCACATGTTGAGGTTGGGTCTATTACCTAGCAGGGTATAGTGAGCGAGGAAGACCAAGCCTGCAGAGCCCCATTCACCAGAAACAATTTCAATGCTTTGTATAATCTCTGGGGATGTTGTGAGAAGCTCATATATTTTGGTCGAGAATACTTCAAGAAACTTCACTGCTGAAGTCTTGAGTTCGACATCAGCCTCCAGACTACTAACCACAGACATCTCTCTCTCTCTCTCTGAACTTTGATTTCGCAGTCAACTTGTATATGTAATAAGAAGACAAATGGTTGGGGAAGATTGGTGTTATTCAAAGTCCCTTAAATAGGAAATTTGTGATGCATTCTGGTCATTGGGAGGATATATATTATTCCGCGGGCTAGCTTAAGATGATGGGGGAATGGCATTTCATATATTTTTACTATTATTCGTTTTTTTTGTGTGCAAATTGTTTGTATAAAATATGTGACGTGTGCGTTAGAAAAACTTGTTTGATAAATCACAATTATTGAAGTGGATATCATCAAATTTTAAGAAAACCATTGACATTTTTTCATTTGGTTGAACGAGTCCAGGGCCACTAATTGGAATAAAACAATATTTGAGTAATGACTTTAGTAGCACCTGAAAATAAAATTGTTGCTCAAAGAATTAGTAGCTGTTACAATCGTGAGTGAAAGAATAATGAGGGATTCACATCCCTGACCATTTCCCCAAATTTTTCTCACAGTAGCAAAATAAATGAAAAAAAAATAACAAAGTTATATGACCTTTTTTTGAAAGAGCAATCATCAAATAGAGTTCAAGTTAAAGGATAATTATATACATGGGGCAATGTCTAAAATTAATTATAAGCATCGCTTGGGAGAACTTGCAGGAAACGGTGTAACCCCAACGTTAATTATATAATCGTCAATAGAGTTGAAGCTATCTTGTTATGCATGCTTAATTAATTGTGGGGATATAATACACACGTACAGATGGGAAACCACAGGTGGTGAAGGTGGTGATGGAAAGTATAAGCATAACAGACCTATCAATCAAATTCAAAGTGATAGAGGGAGATCTGTTGGAGATGTACAAATTGCTTCAAGTTTCTTTTGAAACTCACTCCAAATGTTTTGTCGGGAAGCGTCTTACATTTGACCTTGGAGTACGAGAAGCCAATTCAATAAAAAAGTTGACTTTGTCGGCTTCTCTTTTCCATATCTTTGCATTGAGGTACTTTAGGGAGAACAATCAAATAACTCAAAGTATTAATGCGTCACTCTATATTTTGAATGACTTTTTGAATTTATTTTCATATCTTGCTTTAGTTCATAAACGGAGTATTAATTAGTATGGTTTTTGAGGATATGGATCCTGAGAAGTTGGTTAAAAAATAAAATCGACTTATATATAGAAGCGGAGGGAGTATATATATATTGGAGTTCCAAATTCCCACTTTCCTTTAATGTCCTTCGATCTCAAAACTAAAATGGAGAACAATTGAGCCAAGCATCTGTGAATTTACACAGAGAGGAGCTTGCATCTATTAATATTAAATTATACAAGCTTGCGCATGTTCATGTCAAGCGCGGTTACAAGTAACAAGCAGATCATATAAACATAAACATAAACATAAACATAAACATAAACATAAACATAAACGCATAAGCAACAGCTGACAAAGTCAGCTTTTATTTGACAAACCAACATTAATACATACAAACAAACGTATTACATGATTTAAGGTAATATAATGAACCTCTAGATGAGGCTGCCAACGAAAGCTTCAACGTCTTTGGAGACTTGAATAACCTCTTTCATCAACGAGGTCGGATCAGGAGTGTCATCACTTGGCTTCTCATATTCCAAAGTCCAGTGCACAACACTTCCTGACAGCATATTTGGAGTTAGATTCAGAATATATCTGAAGCTGTTGTACACATCCAACAGATCTCCCTCTATCACTCTGAACGTGATCGATAGGTCTATTAAGTTTATGCTCTCCACCACCTCCTTAGCCACTTGTGGTACCCCATCTGTATGTGTGCTTATGTATACATGTTAACCACTTACCACACATATAATACTAATTTAACCACTACATTTTCGCTTCTGTTACATGTGGAACACAAATATTAACTCCGCTCTTAAATATAAGACCTCTTTATGTAATTTTGGGAGATTAAAAGCTAGACAAATTGTTTAACTATAACGTATGTGACATGATCTATCTTAAATACTTATATGTAACGTTATACTATATATTAGTTTATAAGTCAATCAAATTAGTTTGGAGAAAAATAATAAATATAATAAGTGAAATGGAAAAAATATCTCATATTTAGAACTAAAATTCACTTATAAACTAGATCTTATATTTAGGAACGAACGTAGTTGTATTTAAGTTGCAAGGTATAACAATCTCGATCTGTTCTTTTTATGATAGACGTGGAAACTATTATTTTCTACTACTGCTATTGCTATTACATCACGTACATATGCAGTCGCCAAAATGCATTTTAAACATATTTATGGTAAAGGTAGAATAAAGGGATAGCTAATCAACCGGAAAACAAGATTTCATATTAATCATATATGTATATAACTGGTTCCAATTTTAAGATCGTATTAATTAGACAGAAAAGAAATCATAAGCGAAGCAGTAACTTGAAAAGTAAATAAATATATATATATATATAGAGAAAGAGAGAGATTGAGATGTTGGCTGCCCTACGGTGTAATGGGTGAGGAAGGAGAAGCCGACAGTGCCCCAGTCATCAGAAGTAATTTGAAGACTTTGAATGATGTCAGGGGAGATAGTGGCAAGCTCATATGTTTTGGTCCCAAATATCTCCAGAAACTTCACAGCTGAAGTTTTCAGTTCCAGATCTTCCTCCAAAGTACTCACCATCTCTCTCTATCTCAAAATAGATTGCAGTGAAAACAATACTTGGAAATTAAAGTAACAAGCAAGATGTCAAATTCTTGTGGAAAATATTGGTGGCCTGCATTGACCTTTATATCAAAAAAATTTGTGACGCGTGTTGGAGGATATGTTTTTGTAGTTTACCTGAAGATCGTAGTTAATTAGCTATTCTTTTCAAAATACTAAATAATTTGAGATACTTTATCAATATTTTGTTATCATCGATGAAGACCAATTATTGCTTGGTTAAGGGTTTAGTCCTAAGTCCTAATAATTCAAGATCAATCAAATAATTTTGGTGCTACATAATCTTTTCAGGCTCAAGAAATATCTCTGTCCCTTAAATTCATGTGTGACATGTCTTCTTTTGGGGGAATTACATACAAGTTTCAGGGAAGAGAAAAAATCACACATAGATCTCTTAAAATCATCAATTCGCATTGAAGTCCTATGAGACATGGGCTAGATTAATTCGAATTGAGAAAAGACCACTTTGCCGTTAATTTAAATTGAGAAAAAATTTCTTTGCCTTTACTAATTTAAGCAACAAATGATAAGTCAAAGTGTCACAATGATAAGTCATTGAGCAACCAATGAAAAGTAGTTCTCAAGTCATGGCACCCTGACTTGTGATTGATTACTCAATGACTTGTGATTGATTGCTCAAATTAACAAAGATAAAGTGGTTAATTTGTACAATTTGAATTAATCTAAACCAGATTTCATGGGACTTCAATAGAATTTGATGATTTTAAGGGACCTGTTTGTGCTTTTTTCCTCTTCCTTCAACCTGTATGTAATTCCCCTTTTTTTGGTTTTAAAAACATTTTTTATCGGGGTCCATTTTATTTTTTTTACTAGCAATGCTCGACCAATGTGAACTATTGAGGTTATTACCCATACGATAGTCGTCGATAGATCATAATCTTAATTTAGAAATTTTAAAATTTTGTAATGTTCAATATTTGTAATTGTTGGTCAGGCCAAAAAAATATTTGAAGTTATTATTATAATCAAATTAGGTTTTCGCCACATCATATGCAATATTGAATTCCAAGCAATTATTATACACGAAAAAAACTTTTTATTTAATTTCTTGACCAGATAATCAGAATGCAGTTTCACGTGAGATGAAGTTCCATCGTTGATGTTGGCCACATGAGAAAGTTTCATCACTGATATTGTGTTAGTTATCATTATCGAGTGATTATGCAATAACTCACGCAATTTATTTCTTAAAAAATTATAAAAACTGAGATTATTAAAAAGCAGACACCTGTGTTCATTCTTGAATTTGTATGCCATATTTTTTTCATAGAGAAATTGGTTGGCGGTTTGAATTTCGTTTTCGAATTTAATAGCACGCGAAAGTAATGTTTGTGTCACTTGATAATGATTCATTATTATACTCTAAGATATTACTAATTTATAGTTTTTTCATTTATTTATGCCTAAGTATGATAATAAACTCAGACAATTGAATCAAGATATTTGATTTAAGCCGGATGGTGTGTGGATGGATAAAATACCGTAACCGGCCATGACCGTGGCTGAAGAGCTGTACTGTATCTCATTTAGAAATACTAATTAATATTTAAATTTAAATTGATAATAGTTGCTAATTATCACTCTGATCCTATTTATAAGTCTTTTTTGACTAAAAAATTTGGTCCTATTTATAAGTCCAGTTTCAGGGTAGTAAATGCATTTTGTACTTTTTTACCCCTATTAATTGCAATAAATAAAATGAACTTATTCATGTTGATTTTTGGAACCAATCATAGATAAGGGCGAAATTGCAAATTTAGCCCATAGTTAATAAGTTAACTAACTCTCTTTGGTATGTGAGAATTAGTTAAAAAGGATTTATAAATAGGACCAGGGTAATATTGTATGAAGATTGGATAAGATTGATTGTGTGGTTTAGTTAGAGGAATCAGCCATGAAAGACACTGAGAGATTTTCCAGATATAGTAGTTGAATTTTAAAATGCTCAAAATTCGCATAAAATTAATGCAAGTACTGGGCTGAAAGGGATGAGATGACACCAAAATCTGGACTAAATCCACGGTCATTCACAAAAAGACAAATTAATGAATCATCGAGAAATAGATTTGTCTGAAAAACGACATCACCAGGAAACAAAAACATAAACGTGCGTAGTAAAATACAAAAGTCAAAGGCTCGAAACAATGGCCAATGGACAAGCCTCAACGAATTGCTAGTGCAGGGGATCGATTTTATTGATCACAGAACGGCGGGAACGGGTGATCAGAAGCAGGATTAAATGCATGACAAATTGTTAAAATAAAATCTTTTTAAAAAAATCTCCACATCTTCCAACTTCAGGATCGTGGGAGATATTAATTAATGCAACGGCTAACAAGTCCATCTTCTTGTAACCTAGTAGCTCTCACAATCATGTAAGTGATAGCTCATGTTCGATTTCGCTTGTAGCCTCATACTACTAGTGCTTGCTCATTTAATTCAAAAAGTAAGGTTTACAAAAATAATGCGACAATATCTAATAATATGGGTAATACAGTTAAACGTGCATACAGATGATTCATAGTGAGTGAAGTAAACAACAAGAAAAGGCGCGGGTAGCTAAATACATTTTCCAAACAAGCTGGAATATAATGGATGAGCAGGAGGATTGAAGATGATTGGAACAAAGGGATGGAAATGATATATTTGGACTAAATAAAAAGAGTAACCACACTTTAACAAGACTCCAAATTTTTCATGTATCAATTGAAAACCTTGGTCTTTTATTGATATTTAAAAACTTTACAGAAATACGCTTGTTTATGTGTAAGTTGGGGATTTTTAGGATGGAAATTCGAAAGGCTCAGCTGAAATCAATTTCAATTAATTCATATTTTAATAATAAAAATGATAGTTGCTAATTAATTGAAAAGGCAATGTATATAAGTTGAAAATTCAGTCCCAAAAAATATAAGTTGAAAATGTCAGAAGAATGAATATAAAGAAGTGTTTAATTAAAAACCATTCCAAATAAAGCTTTCGGGGTTTAATTTTTCAACTTATAATTTGCAAAAATCTCAACCCAAATTTTTAGACTCCTAATTTACATGTAAGCATGAGCGTTTTTGTTAAATTATATATTAGTTTCTTGAAGTCAGTAAAAGACTAATAAGGTGGTCCTTAAATGAATAAATGATACTCCCTATACTCCCTCCTCAGTTCTAACGTAGTCCCAAGTTCATTTTCTCTCCTAAACTTACACTTTCCCCCCTCAAACTATTCCTATTAATTAATTGCATCTATTAAAGAAGGGTTTTCATAGATGAGCATTTTCCATTACAAATGATGAAAGCGTTATTTTAATTAGAAAAATCAGTACACATATTCTTTTTTAACAAATAGTTAACTCAATGAATTTTCTTATAATTCTGTAAATTACTTGTCCAACCTCTACATTTAAGTGTTGATGAGAGAGTATTTCGTTTAATGAAAACTCTTAAATAATACTCATTCAGTCCTTAGTCTTTAATATAAGAGCTATTTATATAATCTAGAGAGAATAAAAAAATTAAATAAATTACTTAATTATAACATATGTGATCAATTCTTCCGAAAATACTCCTAAGCTACATTAAATTATATGTCAGATTATAAGTTAAACAAATTAGTTCGAAAAAAATGAAAAATATGAGAGATAAATTGGACTAGGGTTTTATAGCCAAGACGAAAACACACCTCCTGACTAGGCCAGCATTTCGCACAAGAGGAGTCTGCTTCTTAGATATCCGTTCGCCCACATCTCTAGTTAGTATGCACCCCAAAAAGAATCTTTTAGACATGACTGAAACTTAAAGATTCCTTTGCAAAATCTACACACATGTATTATTCTTTCCTTCAATCTCAAAATCTAGGATCGAGAGTTTCAGAGTTGAGATCATTGAGCCATATCTATAAATTTAGAGAGGGAATTATTACTTGCATTGAAATTACATTGTATCACAGCAGGCAACGACATAGAATTGCTCTTGCTCATGTATGTATATGTCAAGCGCCACAACCCCATTCTGAAAATAGCAGCAGAAAGAAGAATATATAAAACATACACGCATACAACATAAGCTGACAAAAGCCAACTTTTATTACACACACACACACACACACACACACTTTTTATTAACTACTTGAAGAATTCAAGTCTAGATGAGGCTGCTAGCATAAGCATCAATGTCTTTGGAGACTTGAATAGCAGCTTCCATCAACGAGTTTGGATCTGCAGTGTCTGAACTTGGCTTCTGATAAATCCCTATTTTATTATATATTTTCACATTTTATTTGAGGATTTTGTCATGATATTTGAGCTTAAAATGTCTATTTTATGATTAACTGTGATTAAATGTTTTTAAATGAAATTAAGGGTTAAAAAAAGGGCAAAAATGTCATATATTTTATGATTCACTTTAATTGATTAATTTTTTGGAATATAAGGAATTACATTTTGGGTTTATTTTAAATTGCAGATCAATTTGGGAAAAATTGCAGACAAGAACCCAGGATTTCTGGAAATTGCAAGCTAAATGAAGAAAGGACTCAGAGCAAATTACAAAGAAGGGAATAAAAGTTTTGAAAATTATAGTTTAACTCACAAAATATTTCAGGTTTACATTACAATCCTTCCTAAAAAGACTTTTCAAACTTTTCACTTTAGTCCCTTGGTCAAAAGGTGCGTTTTGACCAAGGACACAGAAGCTGAGAGCAGGAGGCTGGAGACATTAGAATTAAGAACAGAGAGATCACAGGGAGGCAGAGCGGAGAGTTTGGTGGGAGCAGTACTGAAGGCACTGAACGAGAAGCTTAATCACCCTCACTACCTCTAACCTCACCGGCGACCTTCACTGCCTTTTCCTCCTTTATTTCTGTCGCCGGTGAGGTTCAGTTTGGGAGAGTACAAGAGAAGCACTGTGGAGTTTCTTCAGGGAACTAGAGTTCAGAGATTGACCTTCGTCTTCCTTCTCTCTTTCCCTTGCTGTCGGAAATCAGATAGGAAGCTTTAGTCCGAATTAAAAGAGTGAGAGAATCAGTGCTCCATCTCCACCACCATCAAGTTTAAAAGAGCCAGAGAGCTTTAAGCGCAGTGAAGGAAGGAGGATCTGGATCTTCTTGAGAGCTCTTCACCGATTATCATTAGCTTTCCAGCATCATCATCGGCTCTTTCCCTTTGTCCTTCATTGACCACACTGGCAAATTCCAAACAGATTTGATTCGCTTCTCTGGCTCCCTACTGTCTCTAGCCGTGGTTCCTCTGCTCTGTTTGTGGATCCATTTGAGATCATTGATTTATCTATACCCATTGTTAATTTGTCAAGTTTAATTGGTGTTCTAATGGCTGAGGTTTTGAAATTGTCTGCAGATGTCTTGTTGATGGTTGGCAGTGGCTAGAAGATTCAATTCTTGGAGATGAATTGGAGATGGCTTGAGCTCATATCTACTTCAAAGGGGAGTTTAAATTACCCATAGCTCATTATATTTGTGATTCTTAGGTTTAAGAATTCATTTATATATTGAGACTATGATTTTAATTATGTTTGATTCTATAAATTGAGTTCTTGTAATTTAGGATTAGTAATGAGGATTTGCACTCATCAATATATATGGTTATATATATGTTTCCCATGATTGTATTGATTTCTATCTATTTAACATGGTATTGTCGGATGATTTGATTGAAATAGAATTATAGTTGAACCTAATGCATTACTTATTCTATAGTCACTCTCTAAGAGGTTTTAATTATGCTTAAATGAATGGGTTCATGAGTTTAAGTATTAGATTCAATGGTAATTGAGGTTTGGTATATTAAAAAATTTAGAGAAACTCATTACACTAAGAAGGCTTAATAGTATTTCAAGGGTAGGGGTTCCTCTCTTGAGATGCTAGACTCATTGGTTAATGAGGTTTGGAATATTGAAGCTTAGTGTATTAACTCCCCAAATATCTTAATTGAGCAAGGATAGCCATTGAAAACCATTTCCAAGAGCATCTTCATCACTTGCATTTTTAACCCATTTCCATTCCTCTTTATTTGAAAATCCCAAAAATATCTATTTTAATTGCATTCAATTCATAGTTTTGAAAATCAATCAATTATGTTTTACCCTTGTCAAATTTGCATTATAATTACTTAGTTTATTAGGAAGTAGTTTCATAATCGGCTCCTCAAAGTAAACGACTCGAGTTGTGTTCTATATTGCATTAATTCGGTTTTATTCTTGATAACCCTAAGGTGACTAAAGGACTATTTCAAGTGGCGCCATTGCCGGGGATCAAACCCGGGTCGACCGCGTGACAGGCGGGAATACTCACCACTATACTACAAATATAGCATCAACCCTCTCATCTCCCATATCATCCTTCATTCCAATCGAGTCACCCACTACTTCATGCACCTTCTCCTTCACCTCACTTTGAACCTTCACCTCATATTCATAACACACAACTTAGTGGATTGAATACCCTCTTCTCATCCCACAACATGGATTCCCTAACAGGTGCTTTGACAAGGAAGTGTGAAACACTCCAAGAGCAATACCTTCAGTTACTCTTGTATCAAGGAACAATTGGAAGCTCTAGGAAGATAGAACAACAATTAGAAGACATTGATGAGTTTTTCAAGGTATACTATGATCATATGCTATGGTTAAAGATGAGAGGTACAGATGGAACCCTTGGCCTCATGACCTACAAGAAGAGGAACAAGGAGTCCAAGCTCAAGAGCTAAATGCCAATTCTCAAGTGGAAGATTTCAAACTTCAAGTACCTATACCTATAACCCCCTTCCCACCTTAGGCCGAGATTAAGTTCTTAAACTCATAATTAAAATGTAATTAGAGACCATAATGAAATTTGGGACTTAATAAGATACTCTTTTGCCCCAAAAATCGGATTTGCAAAAACATTTCTCAAAACTTTTTCACAATGGTCTCAAGTTCTCAATACAAGATAATACTGGCCTGAACAGGTGGATTCCATTTACAAATATCAGAGTGCAAATAAATTCCTGACTCACTCGGGTTCCATTCATTAGATAAGGGATTTACAAAGGCATAAAGCCATAATTCAATAGCCTTAACTTGGGGATTACACAAAATCATGCTACAAATCCCACTATACATAATTGTTTCCCAAAAACATCCCAAAATATACATGATAACCAAAATCAAGTGTTTCAAGTTAATTAAGTCTTGGAATAGAATATAACTCTTCGTCCCTAATCATGATTCTAGGATACGACATTTGCCTTCCTCGGGAGAGACCGGCGCTAGGACACGCCCAGAAGGATCAAGGTAGTGACTTTTCTCTCATATCTTGTATGATGTTTTGATATGCATATCTTGTCATTGAACTTGTGAAATGTGTGCCATGGTCCATTACGGCGTGAGCAGGTCAGCGTGAGCCGTATAGGGAGTGACAGTGGTCATCTCTAGTTCAGCCGTTGGACTGCCGTCATAATCGACATGGATCTTTGTGAATCCGACCCGTGAGGGCGGCGTATGTGAAAACCAGCCGTGGGCTGTGTGTGTGTATCTTGCCTATGTGGCTTGCGAATATGATATGCTTTATATGGATCCCAGCTGTGGTGAATTATACTGTATTGACTGTTGTGATGCAATACAGCGTGAGCAATTCAGCGTGAGCAATCGTCAGGGATGACATGTGTCGTACTAACCATTGCCGCTGTAACTGCCGTTGTAGATGCTTGTGTGGATGATGATTTGATTACATACATTATTGTTGTACATTATATGATTGACTTGTTACTACGGGGATTCCTTAGAATCTCACTCTCCCAAAAACCATGTTTTAGACAGGGCCGAAGGATCGAAAGGCAAACGGGTGACGAAGAGCGGATAGTGCTCTGGTTTAGAAGTATATTTTGGTTATAATGGTTATCATGTATATTTTGGGATGTTTTTGGGAAACAATTATGTATAGTGGGATTTGTAGCATGATTTTGTGTAATCCCCAAGTTAAGGGTATTGAATTATGGCTTTATGCCTTTGTAAATCCCTTATCTAATGAATGGAACCCGAGTGAGTCGGGAATTTATTTGCACTCTGATATTTGTAAATGGAATCCACCTGTTCAGGCCAGTATTATCTTGTATTGAGAACTTGAGACCATTGTGAAAAAGTTTTGAGAAATGTTTTTGCAAATCCGATTTTTGGGGCAAAAGAGTATCTTATTAAGTCCCAAATTTCATTATGGTCTCTAATTACATTTTAATTATGAGTTTAAGAACTTAATCTCGGCCTAAGGTGGGAAGGGGGTTACATTTGTGGTATCAGAGCTATAGTTCCTGGCAAGGTGAGCATTTGCTAGGATAGCTCCTTAGTTGACCTTAATCCTTGAGTTTAGGGTAGCTTATTGTTTGATAAGTGCTTGTTGTGTATACACATGAGTATATCTACTAATTGTGGATTGAGATGAATATTATGGATTATGTGTATACATTGGCTAAGGTACTGACGTGGTGAATCATTTGTAGTGATAAAGACGAAATGGTTCGCCCTATTACTAGAGTCAGGCAACAGGACCCAGAGGTGGAGGAACTTAATGACAATCCTCCTGACCCTATGCGAGAGATGATGGATCTCGTGCGTGAACAAAGAGATATGATCCGTGAGCTGAGAGAAGAGCTCCGGGAGGAAAGGGCCAAGCGAAATGAGGAAAGGGCCCAGTCGACTCGTGAGGAGACTCAAGCAGAGACTCATCATGAGGAGACAGCTGAGGGGTCCAATCGGTCCCATGAATCTCTACCTCACACGGTGCCTAACCAAGAGTCTCAAGGGGTACTGGTTCGTGAGGGAAGAGGCTTACAATACTGGGTCTCTGAGTTTTGCAAGCATCTACCTCCAGTGTTCAGGGGGAGGTTTGAGGCCCAAGTCGCTGAAGACTGGTTGAATCGCCTAGAGAAGATCTTTGAGGTTCTTGAATGCTCTACGGAGGTAAAGGCGAAGCTAGCTGTGTATAAGCTAGAGGGGGATGCAGACCGGTGGTGGCGGAATATCGCCATGACACTTCAAAGCCGGAATGTGCCATTGACTTGGGAAGTGTTCCAAGAAAAGTTCAATGAGAAGTACTTCCCTAAGTCGGTGAGGTTGGAGAAAGAGTCTGAGTTCTTGGCTATCCGGCAGGGAGATACAGAGAGCTTTGATGAGTATCTTTCCCGATTCGTCCGGCTATCTCGGTACTCTACACATCTCCGGGAAAAGGATGATGAGGAGTGGAGCTCTGATATGCTTATCAGGGGCTTGAGGCGAGAACTAAAGAAGAGATTAGCCTCTCACCTGTTTACTGACTTCAACAAGGCGGTGGAGCAGTGTAGGATTGTTGAGAACAATCTGAGGGATTGGTACCCAACTAAGGGTAAAGACAGTCGCAATGAGCCTAGCAAGGCTAACACTTCCCAAAAGCGTAAGGGGCAAGGATCCTCTTATGGGGGTGGTAGCAAGAAGCCCTATCAACCGGGGAGTCGTAGTGACCAGAGACCTCCAGCAGGACCAGTATGCAATCAGTGCAGAAAGTACCATCCGGGAAGAACTTGTGCTGGAGAGATGATTTGCTTCAACTGCAAGCAAGTGGGTCACATTTCTGCTAAGTGCCCACGACAGCCGGTAGAGCAAAGGCCCAGGAATCAGGGTCGAGTGTTCGCGATGATGAGTTAGATACTTTGTTTGACTCGGGTGCAAGTCATTCGTTCATAGCTTATGACTGTGTAAAGCGCCTGGGATTACATGTGCATAGATTACCATTTGATTTGGTTGTGTCGACACCAATGGGTGTTAAGGCTGTGATGGCCGAAGCCTGTTTAAATTGTGTGATAGTTGTTGAGGGTCGTGAGTCTACAGTTGATTTGATCTGTTTGCCACTTCAACAATTAGAAGTTATTTTGGGCTTTGACTGGTTGACAGCAAATGATGTATTGCTGGATTGTGGTAATAAAAGGATCACTTTCCGTAGTGCGCAACGGGATAGCAATGTAAATGCCAGTTTGAACTTGCTTTCAACGGCTAAAACAGAGAAATATCTTGAGAAAGGATGTCAAGGGTATATGGTGTTTTTCTCCGTTCAGGGAGAGTCTAGTGAAGCCATAGAGAGTATACCTGTGGTAAATGAATTCCCTGAGGTATTTCCAGACGATCTTAGTGGATTGCCTCCGGAAAGGGAAGTAGAATTCCCAATTGAGATTGTGCCTGGAGCTGGTTCGATATCGAAAGCCCCATATCGTATGGCCCCTAATGAGATGGCGGAGTTGAAGAAGCAAATTGAAGAATTGCTTGAAAAAGGGTTCATCCGACCCAGTGTATCACCGTGGGGAGCTCCAGTGTTATTTGTGAAAAAGAAAGATGGAAGCTTGAGGCTTTGTATTGATTATCGAGAACTTAACAAAGTAACTGTTAAGAATAAGTATCCACTCCCAAGGATTGATGACCTGTTAGATCAATTGTCTGGCTCGTGCATATTCTCCAAAATTGATCTAAGGTCGGGATATCATCAGTTGCGTGTGAAGGCAGCGGACATTCCGAAGACTGCTTTCAGAACGAGATATGGGCACTATGAGTTCCTTGTGATGCCCTTTGGGTTGACGAATGCACCGGCGGTATTCATGGATTATATGAACCGCATCTTCCGACAGTATCTTGACCAGTTCGTGGTTGTGTTTATCGACGACATCTTGATCTACTCCAAGAGTAGGGAGGATCATGAGCAACATCTGAGAATTGTGTTGAGAATCTTGCGAGAAAAGCAACTCTATGCCAAACTGAGCAAATGTGAGTTTTGGCTTACGGAAGTGAAGTTCCTTGGCCATGTGATCTCTCGAGACGGGGTATCAGTGGATCCCAGTAAGGTGGAAGCAGTACTTGATTGGAAAAGACCGAAAACTGTTTCTGAGATTCGCAGCTTTCTGGGTCTTGCTGGTTATTACCGAAGGTTCATTCAGAACTTCTCGCGTATTGCATTGCCGATGACCAAGCTCACGAGGAAGGATCAACCGTTTTTGTGGGATGAATGTTGTGAGCGGAGTTTCACTGAGCTGAAGGAGAGATTGACTACGGCACCAGTATTGATTATACCTGATCCCAGTGAGGCTTACGTCGTGTACAGTGATGCGAGTAAGCAGGGGTTAGGGTGTGTCCTGATGCAGCAGGGACGTGTGGTGGCCTATGCCTCTCGACAGCTGAAACCGCATGAGATGAACTACCCCACTCATGATCTGGAGCTTGCGGCAATTGTGTTTGCATTGAAAATTTGGCGTCATTACCTGTACGGTGTGACTGTGGAATTGTACTGCGACCACAAAAGTCTCAAATATCTGTATGATCAGAAAGAGTTGAACATGAGACAGCGTCGGTGGATGGAGTTGCTGAAAGATTACAACCTGGAGATCAAATATCATCCGGATAAGGCTAATGTCGTCGCGGATGCTTTGAGTCGGAAGGCGGTGCTAGTGGCAATGATGATGATCCAAGAGAAGAAATTGATAGAGGATTTTCTGGATTTGAATCTCTCGAATGATATCCTGTGTGCCAGTTATGGTGTGGTCCAAGGGGAGAATGACCTGAGGATTGAGATTGAAGAGGCTCAAATGCATGATGAGCTAGCCCAGTCAATCCGAGCTAAGATTGAGCAAGGAGAGACTCGAGACTATGACTTGTCACCGAGTGGACTGGTACGTTATCAGAAGAGAATCTATGTACCACTGAAGGCTGAGTTGAGATTGAGAATTCTTGATGAGGCTCATAAGAGTCAGTATACTCTTCACCCCGGTATGACCAAGATGTATCACAACTTGAAGTCTATGTATTGGTGGCCAGGGTTGAAGAGTGATGTGACAAAGTATGTGGCGCGGTGTCTTACCTGTCAAAAGGTGAAGATTGAGCACCAGAGACCGCCAGGTTTGCTTCAGAGTCCAGAAATTCCAGAATGGAAGTGGGAGAGTGTGACCATGGATCTAGTGGTGGGTCTACCCAAGATCAAGAACTACGATGCGATTTGGGTGATTGTGGATTGACTCACGAAGTCGGCGCACTTCATACCTATCAACTCTAGCTATTCTCCTGATAGGCTGGCTGAGATCTATATCAAAGAGATTGTGAGACTCCATGGTACACCGAAGAATATTATCTCCGATAGAGATCCTCGGTTTACTTCGAGATTCTGGAAGGCTTTGCACGAAGCTATGGGTACTCAATTGAGGTTTAGCACGGCCTATCATCCTCAGACAGACGGACAGTCAGAGAGGACTATCCAGACTTTAGAAGATATGCTGAGAGCGTGTGTCCTAGACTTCAAAGGAAAGTGGGACTACTATCTTCCATTGGCTGAGTTTGCGTATAATAACAGTTACCATGCGAGCATTCAAATAGCTCCGTATGAAGCACTGTATGGAAGAAAGTGCCAGTCACCGTTGTGCTAGTCAGAGCTATCTGAGAGGAAGTTGTATGGGCCGGATCTTGTTGATCAAACCGCTGAGCATATCCGAGTTATCAGGAAGAGGCTCCTTACAGCACAGAGTCGTCAGAAGAGCTATGCTGATAAGAGGAGAAGACCTCTTGAGTTTGAAGTGGGGGATCATGTTTTCCTGAGAGTGTCTCCGGTCACAGGCATCGGGAGAGCGATCAAGCGGAAGAAGCTAAGTCCGAGATACATTGGTCCATTTGAGATTCTGGCACGAATCGGACCTGTAGCATATCGGATAGCCCTACCCCCGATTTTGAGTAGATTGCATGATGTGTTTCATGTCTCACAGCTCAAGAAGTACCAACCAGACCCTGAGCATGTCATTGAGTATGAAAAAGTGGAATTGCAAGATAATTTCACCTATGCGGTAGAGCCAGAGCGTATAATTGATCGAGAAGAGTGGAAGCTCAGGCATCGAAGCTTACCATTCGTGAAGGTGGTCTGGAAGGGTATGTCTACAAGAGAAGCCACTTGGGAGGCGGAAGCGGACATGAGGAAAAGATTTCCTGAGTTTATGCCCCAAGATGTGTAAAAAATTTTGAGGGCGAAATTTATTGAACGGGGGGAGAATTGTAATATCCCAATTTTTGATTATGGGTTAATCATGATTATTATGGATAATTATGAATTTAATTGGGATTATTATGTGTTTTATGGCAATATTAAATTAAGATGTCATAATTATTGAAAAATTGGAATAATGGAATTATTGGCCATAAGTGGTAATTAATGGAGAAATTAATTACTAACTAAGAGAAAATGAGATGTGTGATTTAAATGGCTAATGGAGAGATTAAAGTAGTTGATTTGTGACTTATTTGGTGAGAGCCAATGGTAGTGTGACAAGTGGCAAAGAGTGGGATGTAGGAAAAGTCAAAAGAGAGTTTAATATGATTTTTTCTCTCTCTTCCTCTCCATATTTTCGCTGCAGCTGAATGAGGGAGTAATTATCACTATTTTCTTCATCTTCCTCACTCCATCTCTCACGTTCTCTCTCTTCTCTCTCTAGTCCACCATTGTTGAAGGAAGAAAGCTTGATTTTTGGGTAAGTAAATGCCTTCCTTTGCTCAAAATCCCTTCATTAAAGTTGATCCATGAGTAATGGGCTTCATTTTGGTGTGTGTAGTTTGGTCATTTGGTTGTGATTTGTGCCACACGAAAATTGATTGTTGGAGAATCAAAAACTCTCTTTGGAGAAGTTGATAAGGTGAGTGAGACCTATCTTTCTATCTAAGTTTCATACCATTTGAAATACCTTGATTTTTCTAGAATTTTGGGGGCCATTTTCGAAAATGAAGGCCATTAGGAGATTGGTATGTGTTTGGTATGAAATTTGTATGTTTGGAATGCATTTTGGATAGATAGAATGGATTGGGTTTGAAATTTGCTAAGTTTGGAGATTTTGGGAGTTTAGTGTTTAATGTTACCCAAAACCAAAGCATGATAATGGAATAGGATTTTGGTGATTTTGACATTCCCATTGGATTCCTTGAGTGATTTTGTGTGGGAATGAGCTTGGTTATTGATTTTGGGTTCATTTGGATCACTTTGGAAAATTTGGAAAGTTGTCTAGTTTGAGCTCTGTTTTGCACAGTCCGTTTGCATGAGCGTTTTGAGTGACCAAATGGTATTGGAAAATTGTGAAACTTTCCAGTCTTAAAGTTCACTTCCCAAGCTTCAAAATGAGCATATATTTGGTGTCATTTCGTTAAGAATTCTGTGAGTTATAGTTGTCCAAAGTTTAGGATGAAAACAGAACTCTGTTTTGGAGTAGTGTTTAGTTTTTGGAGATTTTGTATTTGTGTAGTGATTCCAAGTGATGGGCTATATTTTTCCTTGAAAGAGGACTCATATACCTTTCATTTGGCTTTGGAATCACCTCGTTTCGATTTTTCTAGAATTAGTTATGTTTTTTCGAAGTTCAGCCCAGAGTCAGAAAACTTCTGGGCCGCGGCCCAAGCCTTTCTGGTCTGTTCTGGGCCGCGGCCCAAGAGTGGTGGGCCGCAGCCCAAGACTTTCTGACCTGTTCTGGGCCGCGGCCCAAGGATGGGTGGGCCGCGGCCCACCCTTGTGTTCCAGCACTTTGTGTTATCGAAAGGGGATCTTTAACCTATTGTTTCCCAACCTTTTAGGGCTTTTATTAGAGGCATTTGGGGCCTCTTAAGGGTCAATTATGATAACCAAAATCAAGTGTTTCAAGTTAATTAAGTCTTGGAATAGAATATAACTCTTCGTCCCTAATCATGATTCTAGGATACGACATTTGCCTTCCTCGGGAGAGACCGGCGCTAGGACACGCCCGAAAGGATCAAGGTAGTGACTTTTCTCTCATATCTTGTATGATGTTTTGGTATGCATATCTTGTCATTGAACTTGTGAAATGTGTGCCATGGTCCATTACGGCGCGAGCAGGTCAGCGTGAGCCGTATAGGGAGTGACAGTGGTCATCTCTAGTTTGGCCGTTGGACTGCCGTCATAATCGACATGGATCTTTGTGAATCCGACCCGTGAGGGCGGCGTATGTGAAAACCAGCCGTGGGCTGTGTGTGTGTATCTTGCCTATGTGGCTTGCGAATATGATATGCTTTATATGGATCCCAGCTGTGGTGAATTATACTGTATTGATTGTTGTGATGCAATACAGCGTGAGCAATTCAGCGTGAGCAATCGTCAGGGATGACATGTGTCATACTAACCATTGCCGCTGTAACTGCCGTTGTAGATGCTTGTGTGGATGATGATTTGATTACATACATTATTGTTGTACATTATATGATTGACTTGTTACTACGGGGATTCCTTAGAATCTCACTCTCCCAAAAACCATGTTTTAGACAGGGCCGAAGGATCGAAAGGCAAACGGGTGACGAAGAGCGGATAGTGCTCTGGTTTAGAAGTATATTTTGGTTATAATGATTATCATGTATATTTTGGGATGTTTTTGGGAAACAATTATGTATAGTGGGATTTGTAGCATGATTTTGTGTAATCCCCAAGTTAAGGGTATTGAATTATGGCTTTATGCCTTTGTAAATCCCTTATCTAATGAATAGAACCCGAGTGAGTCGGGAATTTATTTGCACTCTGATATTTGTAAATGGAATCCACCTGTTCAGGCCAGTATTATCTTGTATTGAGAACTTGAGACCATTGTGAAAAAATTTTGAGAAATGTTTTTGCAAATCCGATTTTTGGGGCAAAAGAGTATCTTATTAAGTCCCAAATTTCATTATGGTCTCTAATTACATTTTAATTATGAGTTTAAGAACTTAATCTCGGCCTAAGGTGGGAAGGGGGTTACAATACCCACACAAGATGTAGAGATAATGCAAGTGCATTCTCAACTACTAAAGGAGTTGCATTCAAACAATGGTAAAATTCCTCCTTTTCTTGAAAATGTTGACCCTCCTCTTGCTACTATTCTTGATAATGTGAGTGATGATGAGGTGGATGATGAAATTGTAGTTGAATCTCCTCAAATGCTTGATGTTAATAATGCTCACTATGATGTGTCCAATAGTAGTTGTGTAGTTGATGATGTTACTTATACTATCTCTGTTGATGATGCATATTCTTCTCTTTCAAGTGTTGGTAAGCATGATTTAGAATTTTATAATGCTATTGAACTTGATGAAGAATTCATTTTTACCTCTTCTTTAGACTCTTCTTTTGTTTGTTCATGTGAAAGGGAAATGACATGTGTTAATTGTTTGAAAATTGATAATTGGCTTTCTTCTTCACATGACATTGATTTTTCATCTAGTTCAATTGATAACATCAAAGTGCATGCTACACTTTGATACACTCCGCAAGTATACGGGTCGTGCCAAGTAATAAAGTGATAAGTAGAGTATCGTCCCACGAGGAATCAATCAATTAATTTTTAGGTATTAAAATCTCAATTTCTTTTAAGTCAAACGAATCTAGTTATGAGAAAATTCATAGGAAATTAATTAACGAAAACTATCAATGTCAAACACAACCTAGAGTTACTAATCCCTCACTAGCGCCCCAAATCTTAAATCCATTTAATTTGTTAATCTAAAATGTTAATTTTGTTAATCTCGAGTATAAATAGTTATAAGTGCCTGTCGGTCTACTCACAACCCTCTCTTAAGTATAACTGTTATGTCTAACCTGATTGCTCAAGAGACAAGATAACTCAAACACACTCTTCAATAATTATATGGGGCTATTAGGTATATGTCTATCCAAATTGTAAATTAAATCATAATTTAATCCCATATTACTTAATCTTAGAGCCTAATTAAAATTTCCTTCGTCAAGGTAAATCTTAATACTCAAATTCACATCTAATGGTGGCCAATCATCAAACGGACATATCAAAACAAAATTAAGTAACCAAAATTAACATAAATCATAACTAATAAATCATGGAAATAAAATCTCGTTCACCAGTGAGTTCATAGTTTCCCTAGGTCTAAAAAGAAAATTAGCCACTGATGGCTAAAATAAAATCCATAATGAAACAAAAAAATTCAGATTCAAAAAATAAAGAGAAAGAAGGAGAGAAATCAAATCTGTTGAATTTCACTGCCCCTCCTTTAATTCTTCGTTCCTCTTTCCGCTGGATCTCCGCTGCTGACTTTCTTGTTCATCTCTGATGTGTTTTGGTTTGCCACTCTCTCACTCATTTTATAAATCTTCGGATGGTACCAAGTCTTATCTTTTTTTTCTTTTCAATAGATATATTGTATCCCTTTTTCCACCATCATGTACAAATCTTTCTCTGCAGCAATTGTTGTTTTTATCTTTTTCCAATTCGTGGACCCCACATCTTTATCTCTTCACAATAATATATCTTTGATCATTACTGCCGTGGGATATATTGCATTTGAATCTTGCTCTCCTTCAATTACCGTGGGACCCATGTATGGGTAATAGCTCTTGTGCTCCTACTTTTTTATTTATTTTGATTCCCCCTTTTTTATCTCTTTTCTTCGTATAATATCTTATACATCATAAAATAGGATATAAATAGATTTTATATCAAAATTTCTTTTTATCATAAACTTAATTGAAAGATAGAAAATATATAAAAGATAATTAAATAGGTAAACAATATTAATAAATTTAATCAATTATGCCCTAAAATCTATATCTATTTAATAATAAAATATATATTTATCAAATTCCCCCACACTTAAACATTTGCTTGTCCTCAAGCAAAAGAAAGAAAAGTCATTATTTGATTAAAAAGCACATTACTTATGAAATTCCTAAACAGAGAGCAGCACACCACCACACTTAAATCATGCTATCAAATTCTATTAAGTTTAATGTCTTATAAGAATAGTCACTAAGCCAATAGCCTTAAACAATTGTAATAATCTCTTAATGTCCCATGATCAAAGGCTTGGCAAGTAATAAGTGCAACAATAGGATTAGTAAAGGAATATTATGCTGCTAAACTCCTCCAGAAAAATTCAAATGCCCCTACTTAACCAAGCTTTTCATTTAATTTACTAAAGATCCTCAGGTAGAAAATTGATTCATTTATATTTCTTTGATTCCTTCTATTTTTTTCATCTTGGGCTGTTGTAGGTCCCCTTTTGACATGACCTTACACATGGGTGATGTATCACCGGTTACTTAGTTACTCCAACAGATACCTTAAGAGGCTTTTAGCCTAACTCATAGCCCTCTTTGACTTTACCGTTTGACGCGAGTGCCAACATTGGTGATGAAGTGCCTCCGGTTACTAAGTTAAGTCTAGAGAAGCCATTGGAGCTGTGTTTCTTATTCTTTGCTTTTTTTTCCTTTTATATATTGTTTTTTTTACCTGAGTAATGTCCCTAAACAAAATCTTACTTAGCTAGCAAAGGTCATAATCTAATTTCCTACAAAAATCAAGTAGCAAAATATTCATAAACTAATCATTTGTTGATCATATTACAAACTACTCCCTATTCTCATAGTCTATCTCAAGATTCACTACAAAAAATCTGTGATTTAGTAGCGGTTAAAAGTGAGTATTTGTAACGCTTTTAACCGCTACTAATATGATTAGTAGCGGTTCAATAAACCGCTACTAAATCCACTGTTGTAAGTGAATTTGTAGCCGTTATAAATAACCGCTACTCAAAGGAACAGACCGCTACTATATTCGTAGCGGTTAATAATAACCGCTACCAAAATTTAAGATAAGAGAAACCTTTCTTGCTAATTTGTAGCGGTTATCTAACCACTACAAATTGTAACAACGAATATCTTTTGGCGGGAAATGAAAATAAAAATTTGAAGTGATATTTGTAGCGGTTATTAAACAGCTACAAAATTGAATATAAAAATCGCGGGAATATTTAGTAGTGGTTAATTAACCACTACAAATTGGAATTTAAAAAGGGCAGGAATAATTAGTAGCGGTTATATAACCGCTTCAAATTTCAGAAAAAATTCAAATTTCGCGCGCTGATTTTAAATATATATTTGTAGCGGTTATAAAATCGCTACAAATTTCAGAAAAATTACAAAAAAAATTTACAATTATCTGTTTCCTTCTTGTTAATATTAAATTAAATAGTTTATTATTTTAATAGTTTAGCTAATTTAATTAGCTTATTATTCATGAGTTTAGGACATTTATAATTTTAAAGGAATGATTTAATTAAATTAGATAAGTTTGAAAATTGTATTGATAATATTATTGGGGATAAGTAGCTAATAGGGAACCATTATGTTGTCCGCTTTAATGTGAATATGATTATGTAAATAAATATCTGAAAAAAAACAGTGAAAATAAATATTATACGAAAGAAAAATAGTATTGAAATAAATAATTTAAGAATTTATTACCATATTTGATTACCTTGTTAAGCTCCTCGGCTCATAGAAAAAAAGTTGAAAATGAGAGAAGATGAAAAAGAGGTAAGGTGGAAAGAAAAGAGGGAGTGTTTGAAATGAGATGTGGTTAGGGTATTTATAGGTATCAGCGTGGAACTTGTAGCAGTTAGTGTCACGTGTTTGTGGCGGTTTTATTTTTGTAGCGGTTTTTTTAACCGCTACAAATATTTTTTTAATTTTTTTTTTAATTTTTTTGAAAAAACAAAAACATAATTTTTGTTAAAATAAAACATAATTTGTTTGATCAGTCATCCGTGCCATCCCTACAGAAATTGTATAGAAAAATTGTCAGCGATGTGTTTTTTGTTAAAAAAATTTAATTAAAATGATATGAATTTAAAAAACGAACCGAACTATAGCTAAATTGTGATCGCCTTCAGGGAAGAAGTTTTTGAAATTGGCAGGCTGAAATGACGCACTCTCGTAGGCGATGTTATCACCATCACCCATGTCATAAAGGTCTTGAGGCTTTAAATGAACAACCATGTGCCAATCCCTATGTCTCTCGTCCTCAACATATTAAACCTGGTGTACCTCTGTGGCAAGAATATACGGCTCATCATCTTGAGAATGATCGGTGTGAATTGGCCGCGAGAAATTTATTGATGTGATGCCTAAGTCGTTAGTTGTGAGTCCCTGGGAAGTAGTGGTGTTTGCCCACAAACACTTGAATAGCGTAACTCTGAAATGGCCTTGGTAATTAAGTTCCACGACATCAAGAAGCTTTCCATAGTAAGGGACGCCTCAGAACTGCATGTTGGCATCACTGCTGCTCACATAACTCCTTGTCCTAAAGGTTCCATAAACACTCGAATTTTGAGTTTGCAATCCTTGATCATGTGAAACCGTGCAAAACTTGAAACCATTGACATTGTAAGCTGTAAACCTTTTTGCATGATCAAGAGGGCCGATTGCGAGAGCTCTGAAATCTGGTGAGTGTGGGTTATGGTCATTTAGTATTCTGCGAACAAACCAGCTTGGGAATTCTTTGTGGACCTTTCTGTCAACTTCGGAGGATGTTTGCGTATGGATCCTGAGTTGACGCTTAACATGACTTCTGAATTCCCTGCAATTAATCATGGAAATGCGATAGTGAAATGAAAGTGAATAATGTTACGAAAGATATAGAATAACATGTGAGTGTACAACTCTTATTGTATGAAAGGTTCAACTTGAGTGCAATTAATCAAGACATGTCTATGTGCTTGCAACTTCTCAGTTGCTGCTAGTTTGAAGTTCTCAGTTCCTCCAACTGGTTTGCCAACATGAGGGATAAATTCTGCTGATGTTGCTACGGGTTCAGGACAATCATCTACATAAGGCGGTCGGTTGAAGGCGGTCTCAATGTCATCAAAGTACCTTGAATAGAAATACAAGACCTCATCCCTTATATAACCTTCAGCTATAGAACCTTCTGGCCAAGCCTTATTCCTTACATAAGATTTCATTTTCCCAAGAAACCTACAAAGTGAAGATGGGCAAAATGATACAAAATGCTCAAAAAGGTGACTAACTATAATAAGAACTTTTAATGACGCACATATATAAAATGAGTACCTCTCAATAGGATACATCAATTGATATTGAACTGGGCCAGTGAGCTTTGTTTCATAAACAAGGTGGACTGTAAGGTGAACCATCACAGTGAAACAGGACGGAGGAAAGAGCATCTCTAAATGACAAAGTGTAAGAATAATTTTGGACTGCAACTGATCGAGCTCCTTAACAATCAAGACCTTGGAACACAACTTCTGAAAGAAAAAACAAAGCTCCACCAAAATGATTGACACATCTGGAGGAAGTGCATTCTTTATAGCCAACGGAAGTAACTGTTGCATAAGCACATGTGAGTCATTACTCTTTAGGCTAGCAACCTTTCCAGCTTGCATGTCAATACATCATGAAATGTTGCTTGAATATCCATCTGGAACTTTTATTTTCTTTAACGTCATGAGGAAGACTTCCTTATTTAGTTTTGAGAGGGTGAACTTTGCCGGCTGAAATTAGAATTCCTATATGGAAGAGTGAAGAAAATGCTTATCTTCCTCCATTGCTGAGGCGTAGAAGTCTTGCCCCTCTTTCGGCTTGTGTGGGCTGTATCGTCTCTTTTTCCGAACTCGAATTCAACATCCTGAAGCTACTGTAAGATGTCTGCACTGGATAAAGTTTGAGGTGGCCCTCTTATTTCTGGTTTCCCATTGAAGTGATTCCGTTACAATTTAAACTTGTGCCTTCCATCGAGAAACCTCTGATGCCCCATAAAGCACCACTTCTGACTCTAGGGAAGGCGTAATACGTCAGAGTTAAAATTACAAGCTGGACACACTGACCCAGTATGCACATTCCAACCAGATAATGTTCCAAGGCCAGGAAAGTCACTAATCGTTCACATCAAATCTGAACGTAAGTTGAACAATGTCTTCCCGTAAGCGTCGTACGTCTCGATGCCGACATTCCACAGGTCAAGAAATTCCGCAATAAGCGGTTAGAGATACACATCGATGTCATTACCAGGTACCTTTTTGCCTGGAATGATCATAGACAAAATGAGGGAGCTTTGTTTCATGCACATCCAGGGGGTAAATTGTAGGGAACTAAGACTACGGGCCAAATACTGTAACTTGTGGTAAGATTCCCAAATGGATTGAAACCGTCGGTTGCCAAAGCAAGTCTAACATTTCAGGGGTCAGTAGCGAAAGATGGAAAGTCTTTGTCAAACGTTTTCCAGGCTTCTGCATCTCAAGGATGTCGTAACTTACCATCTTCATTCTTATCAACCTCATGCCACCTCATCTACTCCGCCATTTTAGACGACATAAACAACCTTTGTAAGCGCGGCTTCAAAGGGAAGTATCTGAGAATCTTTGTAGGTTTCTTCTTCTTCTTTTTTCCCCACTGAATTGTCTTGTACCTCGATGTGTGACATCGCTTATAAGTGTCCCTATTGTTATCGTCTCCCCAATACAGCATACAATTATTGGGGCATGCATCAATTTTTTTATAGTTTAAGCCCAATATATTAATAATCTTCTTGACCTCGTAGAATGTCGTGGGAATCTCCACGTCAGGGAATGCTTCATGTAATAATTCCAGTAACATCGACATTCCCTTATCTGTGATTCCACACAAGCATTTGATATGATACAACTTGATCAAGAAAGTTAATTTAGAGTATTTTTGACAACCTTGATATAAAGGATAATCTGCTTCATCCATCAAGCTGAAAAAATCTCGAGCAGCTTCATTCCGCATGAACACTGGCTTTGACCCCTGCACTTCTTCATTGAATTTTTCGTTATGAACACCAAATGCATCACGCACAACATCATTCACATGATCATCTTCATCTAGTTTAACTCTTACTTGCGAACTTCGAGGAAGAGCATCATCATATCTCATACTGACCTTCTTACCATGAACTGCCCAGAATGTATAGTCTTCCAGGAAAGGCTTCAGAAGCAAATGTTCCTTAACAACATTTTGTGTATGCCACTTCTTGAACTTGCATCTCCGACACGGACAAACGATCTTGCTGTTATAGCTAGCGTAAGTGAATGCGAAATCCAAGAAATTGTTTAATCTATATAAATATTCCGAAAAATTGCGTGGCAACCTAATCCATGATTTATCTATAGCTGCTAGTGAGAGAGAAGAAAGTATAGTGAAGAAGATGAGTGAATAGAGAATGACGAAGGCTTGGCACCTTATATTCTGAATTTCCAACGTTTAATATTTTGTAGTGGTTCAGAAACCGCTACATTAACCGCTACAGTACTACAAATTTGTAGCGGTTATATGACTTAAACCGCTACTAATTTTCAAGCTGTTGGAATCAAGTTGAAGAATTAGTTTAAACCTTATAGCGGTTATATGACAAACCGCTACTAATATATATTTGTAATGGTTATACATTGTTAACCGCTACAAATTTCTCGTGGTAGAATAATTTCAAATTTGAAATATTTTACCTTTGTAGCGGTTAAAAAAAATAAAACCGCTACAAATAATTTATGACCGTTGGAGAATTTTAAATCAAAAATTTGTTTTCAATTTGTAGCGGTTATTCTCGTAAACTGCTACAAATTTCCACAAAGTAGGGGGAAATTCAAAATTGAAATGTTGAATCTTTATAGCGGTTATTTATGTAACTGCTACAAATATTCAACATTTTAATTTTGAATTTCCCTCGCACATTTCTTTAAATTTGTAGCGGTTTTCACTCATAACCACTACAAATATAGAACTATATTTGTAGCGGTTTTTTGTATTAATCGCTACAAATATAGTTCAAATTTTTTTTAATATTTGTATCGGTTTTATTATAAAACCGCTACAAATATATATAATTAATTGTTTTTTTAGTTTTAGAAATATAAATAATACTGTTGCAATTAATTCATAAATTTAACAATGCGGTCTAAAAATATAAATATAACTATGGTAAACGCAATAAGAATTTAAGTTTTGAAATAAAAATTATATATATTTATTTACAAATGTTTCACCAAGAAAAAATAAATATGTCCTAAACTAAGTAGCAGGAGGCTGATTATCTGGTCCTCCCTCAGGTGGGGCTCCCTCAAGTGCTGTTGGATCAGGGCGCTGGACAGAGTTAACAGCACCATCATCATCAGCAGGAGGAGGAGGAGGAGAAGGAGGCTAGATGACGAATCGAGGGACAGGGGGAACCTATGGATGTTGCTTATCCGGGAACAGGTGACTATAAGAACGCTCGAGCATGCTGTTCGTGATATCATGCCACTGCGTCTGCTGAGCATAGTAGAAATTGGCCTGCTGCTGCATCTGCTACAGATGCAGCTGCTGCATCTGTTGCAGATGCAGCTGCTGCATCTGTTGCTATTGCTGAGCCACTGCAGCCTGTGTCCTGGCCAAATCTGAGCGCAGCTCCTCAACAGACTTGTCCCTCGGTCTGACCCAGGATGTCTGTGCTTTAGAGCTGCCAGCCTCAGAGGCGGCACTCCTGCCGTAGACCATGCCAAGTCTGGCGCCTATCCCCATCCCTCGCACGCATCCGGGGTGCTCAGCCTGACCCAAACCCGCCTTCAAATGAGTTGTGGGGTCCACTGACCCCTGTGACTCCTCGGCCTGGGTCTCTCGCAGCTCAATTACGACTGCTGCATCCACTCCTGCCATTTTATGAAACAATTACTTATTAGCATTTTTCATAATTAAGTTGGTTTTATAAAAAGTATAATAATGAAATCACTTACAATGGTCGCCTCTACCAGCTGAGAGGTCGGAGTCTCGTCACGGTGTCTATGTGTGATAGCGAACAACTCCCCATAATCCGTCTGACGGTTCTCCTGCTGTGCCTTCCTCTCCTAAAACAATTACAAAATTCAATTAGTATTATCAAAACATATACATTCTTTATAATATGAAATAACCAGCTAAAAGTAATTGATATTATGAAAAGTTACCAGCTCGTTGTAAGTGACAGCAAAGGTCTTCGATCTTACTGTATGGTGGATCGTCTGCTGCCCACGGTACCTCATGTTCCTCTGAGAAAGTTCCTAGAAAAAAAATAATATAAAATGTATTAAATATATAAATAATCTAATAAATACATTACCTGCCCCTCAGTGCTCCTCCTGAACTGAACGAAACTCGCCCAGTCGTTCTGCGGGACGCCGTCTGGGACGCTCTCGATCAGCTGCTCCAGAGGCATCATCCCATCCTTATCCACACTGTGGAAGAGATGATTCCTCCTGTTCCTCTAGCCGTCACCCATCTTCATCAGCGTGTACCTCTTCCGGTTGGCCCAGACGGCAAACCTCAGCTGTAAAAAGATATTTAAATATGAATAATTACAAATATCATATTAAAAAATATTAATTAAATAGAATTAATTATGAAAAATATTAATTAAATACTATTAATTACCTGCACCACCTCCTCCCACACTAGGTCCTTCAGAATGTTCCTCCACGTCCTGAAGTGAAGGGGGAACCATATCCAATTCAAGCCCAGCTCGTTCAAGAAGCGGTTGAACAGGTGACCCCCATTGTCGATGGGCTGGTTTGTGCCCTCATTCCATGACACTACAACTCGTAGTGTCCGGTCTATGCTGTTCAGACCGGCCACGTCCAGCCTCCTCGTGGACACGTTCCCCTACTCATCTGCATAATTTACCGCAAGTTAGATAAATTGTAATTCAAATTTAACATTTTGAATTTAAAATATATAATTTATTGAATAAAAAAAATTTATTTACCTTGGACATGCACCTCAAACCCCGTAGACCGCGAAGACGACCCTCATGGGTTGTTCTGCTCCCATGCCTCCTCCTCATCGAGGAACTGCTCCATCTCTCTGATCCCAATCGGGATCTCGAAGTCCTCGTTCACATCATAGTCATCAACACTGATATCTCCCTCTCCCAGATCAGACACCTCTAGTGTTGTTGTCTCCTGTGGGACGACTGTTTGCGGTGGCTGTGGTAGGGCTGACTCCTGTGGCTGCTGTGTCTGCCCCCTCCCATTGCCCCCTCCTTTACTGCTGCCACCCTGCAGAATCGGCCTGGGGACCATAGGCTCCTTCCCCTTGTTCATCCCTGAAGCCATACAAACTACAAAAATTTAAAAAAAAACAGATTTAGTCACATTTATATGTAAAATTATAATAAAAATAAAAAATAAAATAAGTATTGTTCGTACCTCAAGTGATAATGAGAAATGCTAGAAAGAAAACTCTCCGACAAACGTCAGAATACTCAGATCTGAAGGAAAACTCTCAGAGAAACTTCAGAAAATAAAATGGCAAAATGTGAAAAAGGAGAGGTGGCGCAGCTTTTATAATTGAGGATTTTGTAGCGGTTATTTAAAAAACCGCTACATCATCAACCACTATAAAAAAGTTAGGGCGGCCAAACTTTGTAGCGGTTCGATACAAATGTTAAGACCCTTCAAGTTCTATAGCAGTTATGTTTCTATAACCACTATAAATAGGCGACCTTTCTTTTTTGGTAGCGGTTCAATTCGTAGTAACCGCTACAAAAAAATGATACACTATTGGTACGACTTGGTGGTGCCAAGTGGCGTGAACGTTTTAGCGGTTTATTTCTGTAACCGCTACAAAATAACCGCGACAAAGTTTTAACGGGAAACTAGCGCCATATTTGTAGCGATTATTTCCTATTAACCGCTAAAAATAATGATGCTAATCTGAGTGGCGCGAGGTTGCCGCTACAATATTGTAGCAGTTTATGTTGAAACCGCTACAAATGTCAACATTTATAGTGGTTGACATTTATAGCGGCTAAAATTAACCGCTACAAATTCACCGCTACGAAATCTCATGTTTTTTGTAGTGATTTATACAAAAAAAATCAAGGCTTAGAGGCTTACTTGAAACATTCTTTTTTATTTAAATCTTTTTTTTTTCAATAATACTCTCCAAGATGGGGAAGGTTCAAAGTTAAGCTCAATCCTAAGTAATGCAAAAATTTCAAATTTTAAAAATCTTGCAAAAAAAAAAAATCTTTTCAATTGCATAAGGACAAGCACAAGAAAAAGAAAAATCATATCCCTCCCCCACACTTAAATCAAATATTGTCCTCAATTTTACAAAAATTAATAAAGAGGGAAAGGAACTAGTATTCCCCTGGTTTAGGTCTTTGATTCTGATGTGGAGTTCTTCATCTAATACCTTCCTTCATGTTTCAACTTTTTGAGGGCGAAAAGCATGCACCAGCAAGAATTTGCAGCCACAAGAGAAGCGATCATCTTTAAACCTGAATAAAAATGAGGTAATAATAATAATAATAATAATAATAATAATAATAATAATAATAAATGAAAACTAAATCATTGGGTTGCCTCCCAACAAGCGCTTGTTTTATAGTCTTCAGCCTGACTATGTTAGAAGGTCATGGAGGTTGAAACAAGTAGTGCCAATGTAATGCAAAGAAGGATGTAGAGGTGTTCAAAACTTGCTCTCTTTGCCTATAAGCATTCTCCACAATATTTTTTTCAACAATCATTGTTGTTTTAAGGGGCTCTTTAGTGACAAATGAATCCAATTCAGTTGGATTGAGGTCATCCATTACAACAACCCTTGCACATTGTCTAAACTCATTTTGATACTCTATTGCTTTATCCCTCTTAAACTTGACTTGCTCATCACCAAGTAATAGAATTATCTCTTCTTGTTCGACATCTACTAATGCTCTTGCAGTAGCTAGGAATGGTCTCCCAATAATTAGTGGAATGTCTTGATCCTCTTCCATGTCAAGAACAATGAAGTCAGTATGATATATAAAAGAGCCAACTTTTACCAGCACATCATTAATGATACCGTATAGATAAGAGAAACTTTGATCAGCTAGCTTGAGTGTAACAGTTGTAGGATTGGCCACCCCTAGCTGAAGCTTCTTAAAAAGAGATAGGGGCATAAGATTCATAGCAGACCCTAAATCACTTAGTGCACGACCTTCAAATTTGTCACCAATCACACATGGAATAGTGAAAGAACCAGGATCTTTACACTTTAAAGGAACATTAGGCTTAATGACACTAGTGATCTCCTTGGTTACTGCTACAGTTGCAAACTCAGTAAAATGCTTCTTTTTACTCAACATCTCCTTTAGGTACTTAGCATACTTAGGTATTTGCTCCAAAGCTTCTATCAATGGGATGTTAATGTGTTATTGCTTGAAGATATCCAGAAACTTCTTGTATTGCTCATCAAATGCCTTCTTTTGAAATCTTTGAGGAAATGGTAGAGGGGTCTCCATTTAGGAGTCTTAGTAGTTGTCACCTTTTTCTTTACCTCCTTCGTTTGGGAGTCCATATCTTCATCTAATCCCTTAACCTTTTGTATCGACCCTTCATCATTTTCTACAAGAACCTCTGGAGTTTCTTTGCCATTAGAACCTGAAGGATTCATTGTTGGTTGCTGTTCTTCAAGTAATTCTTTACCACTTCTAAAGGTAATGGCTTTACATTCCGCTTTTCCATCTCTACGAGGATTAGGCACGGTATTACTTAGAAATTCTCTTTGTTGTAATGCATTTACAGCAGTTGCAAGTTGTCCCATTTATGTCTCAAGATTCTTGATTCTAATCTTGCATTAGTAGCAGCTTGATCCTGAGTACTCTTTAGTTGAAAACTCGTGAGCTGAGATATTATTGCCTCTAGATTAGTGTTGGGCTCTTGAGTAGGAATGGATTCCGTTTCCAATTGATAGAAGCCAGAAGGTGAAACTTGCTTTGTATTATAAGTTGATGCTTGATTAAGAGTGACACCATATTTCTAAGAGAAGTTAGGATTGTTACGCCACCCAGGATTGTAGTTATTTGAGTATGGATTACCTTGATTATTACCACAGTAATTTCTTACATAGTTTACTGGCTCTATCCATTGAGATATAAGGCATTATCCATTAGCACGGCTATTTCCACAGTAATCACAAGGCGCATAAATAGCGTTCACTCCCATGTGTCTATCATTGGATCTATTTATTTGAGCTTCTAGTGGTCAAACCTCTTATTGATAGTATGTAACATTATCATTAACTGTGAAGAAGGGTCCTCAGTAACTTTGTTTACTGACCTTCTTTCATTGTTGATAATGGATAAAGTCAACTGACCTAAGAAGGGTCCTCACTAATGGATAAAGTTAGCTGATAAGTCATCTAAACATTTCCAGACATGATTACTGGTTGCTTTGTAATTCCTCCATTAGTGATGATGTTCAATTCAGATTTAGATTCAAAATTGTTGGTTTGAAACTCAGGTACTCTGATTCTTGACTGATAACCTTGAGATTACCTTCTTAGAAAATCATTGACACCCAACGTATCATTCTCATTCTCAGCCATCTCTTTGCCTATGGTTTCTTCTTCCTCATGATCTGAATGCTGAGGTGGTGTTGTCTCTAAAAGTTCGCTAACCTTCCTTGTCTTCTTAGATGTTTTCTTTATTGTCCCTGACATATAATGTAAAACACTACAAAGACAAAGAGACAAAGATCGAGTATCAAACCTAAAAAAATGCTTAAACTTAAAATACTAAAGGTCCTCTAATACTAAAAATTAGTTGCCTTGATTCCCCGGCAACGGCGCCAAAAACTTGATGCACTCTGCAAGTATACGGGTCATGCCAAGTAATAAAGTGATAAGTAGAGTATCGTCCCACGAGGAATCAATCAATTAATTTTTAGGTATTAAAATCTCAATTTCTTTTAAGTCAAATGAATCTAGTTATAAGAAAATTCAAAGGAAATTAATTAATGAAAACTATTAATGTCAAACACAACCTAGAGTCACTAATCCCTTACTAGCACCCCAAATCTTAAATCCATTTAATTTGTTAATCTAAAATGATAATTTTGCTAATCTCAAGTATAAATAGTTATAAGTGCCTGTCAGTCCACTCACAACCCTTTCTTAAGTATAACTGTTATGTCTAACCTGATTACTCAAGAGGTAAGATAACTCAAATACACTCTTCAACAATTATATGGGGCTATTAGGTATATGTCTATCCTAATCAAAAATTAAATCATAATTTAATCCCATATTACTTAATCTTAGAGCCTAATTAAAATTTTCTTCGTCAAGGTAAATCTTAATACTCAAATTCACATCTAATGGTGGCCAATCATCAAACGGACATATCAAAACAAGATTAAGTAATCAAAATTAACATAAATTATAACTAATAAATCATGGAAATAAAATCTTGTTCACTAGTGAGTTTATAGTTTTCCTAGGTCTAAAAAGAAAATTAGGCACTGATGGCTAAAATAAAATCCATAATGAAACAAAGAAATTCAGATTCAAAGAATAAAGAGAAAGAAAGAGAGAAATCAAATCTGTTGAATTTCACTGCCGCATCCTTTAATTCTTCGTTCCTCTTTCTGCTTGATCTTTGCTGCTGACTTTCTTGTCCAGCTCTGATGTGTTTTCGTTTACCACTCTCTCGCTCATTTTATAGATCTTCGGATGGGCTGGTGCCAGATCTTATCTTTTTTTTCCTTGTAAATTGATATATTACATCCCTTTTTCCACCATCATGTGCAAATCTTTATCTGCAGCAATTGTTTTTATCTTTTTCTAGTTCGTGGACCCCACATCTTTATCTCTTCACAATAATATATCTTTGATCATTACTGCTATGGGATATATTGCATTTGAATCTTGCTTCTCCTTCAATTGCCGTGGGACCCATGTATGGGTAATAGCTTGCACTCCTATTTTTTATTTATTTTGATTCCCCTTTTTTTATCTCTTTTTTCATATAATGTCTCCTGCATCATAAAATAGGATATGAATAGATTTTATATCAAAATTTCTTGTTATCATAAACTTAATTAAAAGATAGAAAATATATAAAAGATAATTAAATAAGTATAAAATATTAATAAATTTAATCAATTATGTCCTAAAATCTATATCTATTTAGTTATAAAAAATATATTTATCACACTTGATAAAAGCCTTGAAAATTGTGCACGTTTTGACTCCTCTGAATCACATGTTTTAGGTAGTTTAATAAGGAAAGATTCGATGATTTTGAATGATAAAATTGTAAATGAAAATGAATCTTTCCATTTAGTTCTTTCTTGCGATTTGCCACCTGATATAGAAAATACAAATACTTATTTTGAAATTTTAGGTGGTGATCGCATGAACAATTCTCTTTTTTCTTCCACTGTTTCACCTACCAACTCTTGTGATTGCAAAAGTGATGTAGTGCACTCCAACACTAAGTTGGATTCCGCATTTCCCCTTTGCAAGCTCAAGAAAATTTTGAAAATATGACCACTTGTTCGGTTCCTATTGAAGGGAACCAAATTGACTTTCTTGGTTGTGAAGTTTACTTGGAGAATCTTGTTCCTATAATGCCAATATTTTATTTTAGATCTCTCCACATATTTATTCCTGGACTAGATACTGCTGCTGGTCTGGTGTTTCTTTTGCAGGAACTTCCACTACCAAGAGGGTACATTTTAGGAGAAGTGGTTACAAAAAGGAAATGCATGTTTCTCATCCGGGATGAGAACTTCTCCTACAAGAGTCTAAGGAGATTTAAGCATTAGGTTGTCTCTTTCCTCACTTGCTTTCTTCTCATTTTTATATATATCTTGAGCTTAATTGTTATGTGAAGAGAATAAGTGTGGGGGAGACAATACCATTAGTAAAAGGTAGACTTCTTTGTTTTTCTTTTTCTAGGAAGTAAATAAATGCTCCATGTTCATATGCCATTCTCACTTTACACTTAGTCTTTACTACATTTTGAACTTCATTGTTAAACTCACTTCACTTGTTCTTTTTTCTTCCTTTCATGGTGATTGTTGAAGTGTTGTGCTTCAATCTTGAATTGGATTTCACAACTTACTACTTTACCCAAGAAACAAGTCAAGTTAGTTGCTATTTGTTATTTACATTGAGGACAATGTAAAGATTAAGTGTGGGGGAGGGATTGCTCTAGCTACAATGTTTCGATGCATGAAATTTGAGTAAAATTGAAAAAATTTTTAACTAGAGAATTTATTTTGTGAAGTGCTTAATGGTCCCCTATCTTTACTTTCCTAATGCAACTCCTTGGCATGTTTTTATGAAAATTTAAATGCATGATGATTGTGAAAGTCAAGCATTTCCAAGTGTGATTGCATTAATATTGAGTAATCCCTTTGCTTGATTCAATTAAGTGATTGGAATGTCTTTAATGCAATTTTATTAATTTGGATGCCTAGCTTGATTTGAGGAAGTTGATATGGTAGAGAAAAGCCTTGTTGGAAGATTTTTGAGCCTTGATTCTATTTTCTCATCATGTGTGTGTATTCACCTATTCTCTAGTTAATCTCTAGAACTTGTCTAGGTTCTTTTTCAAAGCTACATTAATGCCTTGAAGTTGTAGTATGATAGGGGCATTCATTTCTAAACCCATTTACCCAAATACAAACAATTCATCATTTACCTTTGTTTAGCCCCTTGAGCTCTTCACTTTCGTTTTTAATTCATTATACAAATGCTATGTTTGCATCCTTTATCAAGTTCTTCCTATCGCGATTGAAAAAAAAAAGAATACTATTGTATATGTCAAAAGAAAAGTGTCATATGAATAGTCAAAAGAAAGAAATGTAAAAAAAATAGAAAAAAAAAGAAGAGAAAAGAAGAGAAAACTTGTAAATAGTAAAAAAAGAAAAAGGAAAGAAATCTTTCAAAGAAAAAGAAACAAATAAGGCACTATGATAAATATTTGAATTAAGTTTAGTTGTATAGTAGTAATCTATCAATTTCTTAAGTACAAGCATAGTATTTTGTTACATTTTCCATCCCACGTAGCCTTTTCAACATTACAACCCTAAGAAGTCCCCTTGACTATGGATTCATGGCAAAACTAGTGGTAGAGATAGTAGAACCTTTATAAGCCTATGGTAGATGCTAGAATAGGTGAATTGAGTGAAATTCCCTATGATTTGAGAGATGAGAGAAACATTTATTCCCTTGAGAGCTCTATCATGTTATTCTTTCTTGGTTTTGTTATGTATTCAAGTTGGTTTCTTTGTATTAAAAATTCCATGAGCTTTAATTGATTAGGAACTGTTGTTATTCAATCTTTATGTAATTGTACTTTTGAATTATTTGATAATTACAATATCAGGCATATTTTTTGAAACATTAGTTTTATTTTGCCTAGGAGTATAAAAGGCTAAGTGTGGGGGAATTGACAAATCCCTATTTTGTTATATATTTTCACATTTTATTTGGGGATTTTGTTTTGATAATTGAGCTTAAAATGTCTCTTTTTGTGATTAAATGTTTTTAAATGAAATTAAGGTTGAAAAAAGGGCAAAACTGTCATATATTTTATGATTCACTTTAATTGATTAATTTTTTGGAATATAAGGTATTACATTTTGGGTTTATTTTAAATTGCAAATCAATTTGGGGAAAATTGCAGACAAGAACCTAGGACTTCTGAAAATTACAAGCTAAATGAAGAAAGGACTCAGAGCAAATTACAAAGAAGGGAATAAAAGTTTTGAAAATTATAGTTGAACTCACCAAAGTTTTCAGGTTTACATTTCAGTCCTTCCAAAAAAGACTTTTCAAACTTTTTACTTTAGTCCCCTGGTCAACACGTGTGTTTTGACCAAGGGTTATGGGAGACACATAAGCTGAAAGTACGAGGCTGGAGACATTAGAATTAAGAATAGAGAGATCACAGGGAGGCAGAGCGAAGAGTTTGGTGGGAGTAGCACTGAAGACACTGAACGAGAAGCTTGATCACCCTCACTACCTCTAACCTCACTGACGACCTTTACTGCCTTTTCCTCTATTCTTTCTGTCGTCGGTGAGGTTCAGTTTAGGAGAGTACAAGAGAAACACCATGGAGTTTCTTCAGGGAACAAGAGTTCAAAGATTGACCTTCGTCTTCCTTCTCTCTTTCCCTCACTGTCGGAAATCAGATAGGAAGCTTTAGTTCAAATTGAAAGAGTAAGAAAATTAGTGCTCCATCTCCACCACCGTCAATTTTAAAAGAGCCAGAGAGCTTTAAGCGTGGCAGAGGGAGGAGGATCTGGATCTTCTTGAGAGCTCTTCACTGATTCTCACTAGCTTTCCAGCATTATCATCGGCTCTTTCCCTCTATCCTTCATCGACCACACTGGCAAATTCCAAACAGATTTGATTCGCTTCTCTGGCTCCCTACTGTCTCTAGCCATGGCTCCTCTGCTCTATTTGTGGATTCATTTAAGATAATTGATTTATCTATACCCATTGTTAATTTGTCAAGTTTAATTGGTGTTCTCATGGCTGACGTTTTGAAATTGTCTGGAGATGTCTTGTTGATGGTTGGCAGTGGCTAGAGGATTCAATTCTTGGAGATGGCTTGAGCTCACATCTGCTTTAAAGGGGAGTTTAAATTACCCATAGCTCATTATATTTGTGATTTCTTAGGTTTAAGAATTCATTTATATATTGAGACTATGATTTTAATTATGTTTGATTCTATAAATTGAGTTCTTGTGATTTAGGATTTGCAATGAGGATTTGCACTCATCAATATATATGGTTATATATATGTTTCCCATGATTGTATTGATTTCTATCTATTTAATATGGTATTGTCGGATGGTTTGATTGAAATAGAATTATAGTTGAACCTAATGCATTACTTATTCCATAGTCACTCTATAAGGGGTTTTAATAATACTTAAATGAATGAGTTCATGAGTTTAAGTATTAGACTTAATGATAATTGAGGTTTGGTATATTAAAAAACTTAGAGAAACTCATTATACTAAAAGGGCTTAATAGTATTTCAAGAGTAGGGGTTCCTCTCTTGAGATGCTAGGGTCATTAGTTAATGAGGTTTGAAATATTGAAGCTTAGTGTATTAACTCCCCAAATATCTTAATTGAGCAAGGGTAGCCATTGAAAACCATTTCCAAGAGTATCTTTATCACTTTCATTTTTAACCCATTTCCATTCCTCTTTATTTGAAAATCCCAAAAGTATCTATTTTAATTACATTCAATTTATAGTTTTGAAAATCAATCAATCATGTTTTACCCTTGTCAAATTTGCATTGTAATTACTTAGTTTATTAGGAATTAGTTTCATAATTGGCTCCTCAAAGTGAAACGACCTGAGTTGTGCTCGCATTAATTCGGTTTTATTCTTAATAACCCTAAGGCGACTAAAGGGCTATTTCAGCTTCTCATATTCAAAGGTCCAATTCACAACACTTCTCGATAGTACAATTGGAGTAACTTTTAGAATAACTGTAAAGCTGTTGTACACTTCCAACAGATCTCCCTCTAGCACTTTGAATGTTAGTGATAGGTCTATTAGGTTTATGCTTGCCAGCTCTATCTTAGCTACTTATGCTATCCCATTATGTCATCCATCATATATGGAAAATACAAGTTTGTCAAAAACCAAAAAAAAAAAAGAGAAAAGAAAAAAAAAGGTTGATGAAGATGATGATGTTGTCTTACGTACATACCTATGGTATAGTGTATGAGGATGGCGAGGCCTACAGAACCCCAAGCACCATAAACAATTTTAAGGCTTTGAACGATGTTTAGGGAGATTATGGCAAGCTCATATGTTTTGGTTGAAAATATCTCCAGAAACTTCGGAGCTAAAGTGTTGAGTTCAACACTGGCCTCCAGCGTGCTCACCATCTCTCTCACTCCAATTAGATTTTAGATGAAACAATACTTGCAACGTCAAAGGTTGACAAATTCTTTGTGCAAAATTGGTGTCCTCCAATCACCCTTATATATAAAATTTTGTGATGCTTATTGGAGGTGTAACAGAAGTATCTGAATACTAAAAGATTTGTGTATTTTCTATTCTCAAGAAGGTACAATATGTAACGCCCCAAATTTCAATTAAGGGCTAATGACGACTAGTGTGAATAATTTTGTGAATTAACGTGAATTTGAGATCGAAATTATTATTGGGAATGCTCAACACCCTGTATTTTAGCATAATTATGTGACAAATAATTATTTGGGCTAAAATAGGGGTAAATGGCGCATAAAGAAGAGGAAAAGAATTAATTATGTGTTATGTGGCAATTTTAATTAATATGCCATAATTGTTGAGAAATTGGAAGAATGGAATTATTGGGTAATTAGTTGGTGATTAAAGGAAAAATTAATTACTAACTATGAGAGAAATGAGATGTGCAATTAGAATGGCTAATGGAGGGATTAAGGTGACTAATTGGTTGATTACTTTATGAGAACCAATAGAATTCTGACATGTGTTAAGTGGAGATGAAGAGAGAGGCAATGGAAAGTCAAATATCAATAAATAATTCAGTTTTTCTCTTTCTTTCTTCCCTCCATTTTGCTGACAAGAGGGTATGGAAGTGTGTGTGCCATCATCATTTCATCTTCAACCTCCTTCTCTCTCTCATTTTCTCTCTCAAATTCATCCTCCATTTCTGCAGAAAAAGGAAGAAGAAGCTTGGTGAAATAGGTAAGCTTTTGACCCTCTAAATGGCTTCTAATGGAAAAACTCTCTTCTATAAACTTATTCCTTGTGTTGAGAGCTTCAATTTCATGGTTTTAGATTTTCCATTGGTGGTGTTTTGTGGCCACAAGGAATTCTAGAAGTTGGAAAACCAAGGAACTTCTTTGGGAAAGTTGTTGAGGTGAGTGAAAGCTTCATTTTCATATAAGTTTTGTGGCCATTGGTTGGGCCTTGAATTTTTGGAAATTTTGCCCTAATTTTCATGATTTAGGGTCATGGGGGAGTATGGTATGTTGTTGTTATGGAAATGGTGCCTTGTTTAGTGTTTTGAATTAATAGAATTGAATTGAAGCTTAAATGTAAAGTTTGGCACCTTTGTGTTGATTTTGTGTATTGGTCAAAACAGGGCATGTTGATAGGTTGTGATTTTGGTCATTTTGAGGTTGACATTGTGTTCCTTGTGGAAAATTGTATGGGAATAGGTTTGGTTATTGATTTTGGTAGTCATTGGACACTTTGGTAGAGAATTGGAAATCTATCCATGTGAACTCTGTTCTGGGCAGTCAGATTGCATGAAATTTTCGAATGACCAAATGGTATCTAAAAATTATGAAACTTTCTAGTCTTAAATTTCACATCCCAAGCTTCAAAATGGATATATAATTTGTCTCATTTCGTTTTGTGTGCTGGGAGATATGATTGTCCAAAGTTTGAGATGGAAACTGGACTTTGTTTTGGAGCAGTGTTGAGTTTTGGGAAATTCTGTATTTTTATGGTGATTTTTAGTAATTGGCCATATTTTTCCTATGAATAGGACTTAAATTCCTTTCATTTGGCTTTGGAATCAACTAGTTTTGATTTTTCTGGAATTAGTTATGATTTTTGGAATTTCGTCCAAGAAATAGAATTTTCTTGGCCGCAGTCAGAAGGATTCTGGGCCGCGGCCCAAATGTTTCAGACCTGTTTTTGGCCACAGCCAATGGATTTGTGGGCCGCGGCCAACCTCGAAAAATGACATTTTGGACTTCCAAAGATGGTTTTTGGTATAGTTGTTTCCCAACCCTTTAGGTATATGTTTAGGCTTCTAGTAGCCACCTAAAGGACATAAATGATAACCAAATTTAAGTGTTATGAAGTGAATTAAGTCTTGGAATAGAGTATAACTCTTCATCCTTAATTATGATTCTAGGATTTGACATTTGTCCTACTCGGGAGAGACCAGTGCCAGAGTACGCCCGGAAGGACCAAGGTAGTGACTCTTCTCTCATGTTGTGTATGATGTTTTGGTATGCATGACTTGTCATTGAGCTTTATGAACTGTATGTGCCATGGTATATTACAGCGTGAGCTATTTAGGGATTGACGTTGGTCATCTCTAGCTTGGCCGTTGAACTGCCATTATAATCGACATGGATCTTTGTGAATCCAACCTGTGGGGTGGCATGTTGTGAATCTATCCGTGGGCTATGTGTTGTATATCTTGCCGGTATGGCTTGCGTATGAAATACTTTATATGAATCCCAGCTGTGGTGAAATATATCGTGAACTGTGTTATGGTGTAATACAGCGTGAGCACTTCAGCGTGAGAAAACGTAAGGGTCACGCACGTCATACCTGCCCTTGCCGCTGTAACTGCCGTTGTAGTTGCTATGTGTGGGTTATGATTTGCTTTCATGCCTTATTGTTATGCATACTATGAGTGATTTGACACTACGGGGATTCTTTAGAATCTCACTCTCCCAAAACAAATTTTCAGACAGGGCCGGTAGTTCAAAGGAAAAGCAGGTGACGAAGGGCGGTTTAAGCTCCTAGCTAGGAGTCTATTTTGGTTTTGGTTATCATAGTTTGATTTTGGAATATTTTGTTAGGAAACGATTGTATATATTAGATTTATGGTTTAGTATTGTGTAATCCCTAAGTAAAAGGGAAAAATTTTATGGGCTTTGTGCCTCTGTAGAACCCTTTATTAATCAATGGAACCCGAGTGTGTCGGGAATTTATGTTGTACTCTGATATTTACGAATGAAATCAACCTGTACAGACCAATTGAATAATTGTATTGTGCATATGAGACCATTGTGAATAAGTGTTGTAAAAGTTTTTGAAAACCCTGATTTTGGGAAATTTTATTTTGTCTAAGTCCCAAATCATACATGGTCTCTAATTGAAACTTAATTACGTTTTTACGAATTAATCTCGGCCTTGATCATGAAGGGGGTTCACAATATATATACAAAGAGTGAGGAGCCAAGGTATGAAAAAAACTTCTTCAACTCTTTTCGCCTCCATGCCTTGCTCCAATTGGCGTAGATATGTCTTGTGCATAATCAATGCTCAGCCAGCGGTAAAACATCAGACACATCACTAATCAACCCCTACAAAAAGTTAAATCTTAGTGTCACATGTAAAACACAGAACCACTTGTATACACACATGAAAAATCAGAACCATCCTTATCATTTGAAAGAACAAAGCTACATAGATTTAAATTAAAACAACTAACCTTCAGCATATCAGACATAATAGTCACATGCTCACCATTGTCCAAGTCCAATGACCTCCTCAGCCACTGGAAGAACCACTTCCAATTATGAGTGTTCTCCTTTTGTGTGATTGTAAAGGCTATCGGGTATAAAGAATCATCTGCATCCAGTCCAATGGCTGTTAGTATAATGCCTTTGGCATTTTTCTTCAGAAATGTTCCATCAACTCCAATGATCGATAAGCCTGCAGCCAGCCTTCCAGCCAGTCTAGCAAGGAAACAATGATTTCAACATTTAAGTTGTATTAGATATAGTAATCATGATTTAAAGAAGGATGTGACATAATTTATTAACTAATGCCAACTAAATAATAAGCATGACATAATTGACTCTACACTTTGGAACTCTTAATTATAAGGTAATAAGCAGTGATTTCAACAAATTATTGTTACAAATCACAAGTTATAAGCACTATTTTTCAACTCTTAGTTATTAGGTAATACACATATAGTAAATTACAGATTACATACATAACAAATCACTAACTTCAACAAGTAAAATTCATACCTTAGTAGCATTGAAGTACACATACATGTGGCTGAACACTCTCCTTCAATCTTCAAGCGCCTCCTTGCTAATTTCAACTGAGATATTAGATCCGGGATCAGAAGTCTTCAACTTGTGACAATATGCCTCTAGCTTCTTGAACTCATCCACATAACTCCCTTCCATCTCTTCCATAATCTTCTTCTTTGCCCTTTTACATTTGCAAATACTGACATGCAACATCAACTCATCTCGACAATCCTTCTTCATGTCGGCCACCTTATACTGTGGCTTCTCTTGCACCTTATTCTTGAAGTACCCAGCCAGCCACTTTACAGAAGCCCTCGGATTCTTGAAAACCCTACTGCAGCTATGCTCCAAATTTAAGGTCTTCACAACAAGGCCTCAGTTGGATCCATCTTTAAAGGCAAAAAGGACAACCCTTCTCACATCGGGCCCTAACTCTTAATGTCTCACTTTTTGTTAGGTGCAAATTAACTCTTGCCTTTGTTGCATACTGATCTAAAGCTCCAAGTAACTGCTTTTTATTTCCAAAGGTCAACTCTAACCTGAAAAAGGGTCTTCTATATGGCCCAATGTTTTTTGATCTCCCTCTCACTTTAGGTAAAGGCCCATGTCCCCTAAATTGGCCCAATTCATCATTAGACTCCTCATCCTCATACTTAGTCCCATCCTCACTATCATCAACTAACATCTCATCATCTCTTACGACAAATTCTTCATCACCACAAGCACTACCACTTTCACTTTCATCACCTTTATCAGACTCCTCACCCTCTTCCTTTTCACCTTCACTTGCAATTAAATTATCATTGTCCCCATTGTCATGTAATGTTTCCACCACATCCACCCTAATTGCATCACCGCCAACACCCCCAACTGCTTCATTGCAAACTGGGATATCAAGCCCCTCTACACCAACATGCTCAGGTGCTTCATACCAAGCTTCAACATCAATTGCATCCCTACCAACACCCTTTAATGCTTCCCTTTCAGCATCAACATTTATTGACTCCACAACAACATCTTTTATCTTCTTCAAGAAGTCACATAGGTTTTTTCTCATTACATCCAAATAACTTTTCTTCTCTCTCCAAAAAGACGCATCCCCGCCATCACCTTCATCCCAACTAGCCACCTCTATGGCATCACCCTGTAGATTCATTTTAGTTTCTGAGACCATCTTTTTTGCATTGTCAACCTCACGATAAAATGTTTCCACCACCCACTATTTTCCCCGACTGCCCCCACCGTCGGGACCACCATAGGGTCCCCCAATACCTTTCAAAGTCGTCTCACCCAAACCCTACAGTATTTAGAAAATAAACCCATTTACCCATAAAAAAACAAACCAAGGGCCATATTGTGAAATTACTGCGAAGAATCATAACATACATCAAATACACACACTTCCCTAACAATTTTAGATTCCATACCTCTTCAATCCGGACAAATCTCTGCTCTGCCTTTCTTTCCCCAATCTTGTATGAGACTTACCAGCACATGCAACCCACTTCCTCTGTTGCTGTCGCCTTTTTTGAACCCTAACTCACTAACTTCACCTTCTGATATGAATTCTATTCGGGAATCCCCATGGTTTTCTTCTTTTTGTTTTTATCCCAAACCTTTTTATCTAACTTAACCTCAATTATTTTTCAATCCTCCTACTCAGCACTCCTTCTCCATGTGTAACCCAACTTAATTGACACCATGTTGTTGTTTGGATGCCATGCTGTCAATTTAACTGTCAACGTGTTGTCAACGTTACCTAAGGGCAACATTGCTCCGTTTTACAACTTTCGGGGTGACATTGAGACCCAAAAAACTTTCGGGGCAACATTGAGACCCAAAAAACTTCCTGGAACCATACTTTCGGGGCAAAACTGCTACTTAATCCTTGAATTTATTATGAAAATGACAGCGCGCGTGCTAAAATAAGCATATACTCTCGTTTGTGTATCTCTATTTCTTTCCTTTTATATAATGAATTGATTAAAATAATAGAAATGATTGGCTAAATGTAACCCTCCTCGTGTCAGTTTCCTTTACGTTATAAGGCAAAACAAGATATAAAAAGCAAGTTGGAGGCCTTTTCTAAGAGCACATGTAGATGGAAGGCATATTGTACAAGTTATTGGTTGAAGTGGTAAGCGGCTTCCTCCATAAAAAAAGAATACAAGTTCGACTGAGAAGTTAACTTATTAGGAGAGGCAAAAACCTTTGCTCTCTAAATCTAAAAGTGATTATACTCTTGATCAAATAAAAACTAAGAATAATCCAAGATATGGCCTTTAAAACTTATTTATTTGGATTGGTTCGAGTGGAAAAGGCAGCACTCAAACTAATTGCCTTTCATAGTAATTTTTTTTCCTCATAATTTTATGATTTTAATTTGTTAGTACAAATCGTATATATTAAATTAAAAGTGTTAAAAATTCTGCAACCTGTAGGGATTTAACAGAACCAACATTTCATTACCGAGCACAATAATACTACATCAAACCACTGCAAAATACATACAAGAGTATGCATTCTACTTATTCTTGGCACACCCAATATATATTATAGGTGTACACACACATAAAACCCTGATAAAAACCACAATTCCACAAGCCAAATCCGTACACACACATAAAACCCTCATAATTTTATTATTTTTAATTTTTTAGTACAAATTATATTATGCTTTAATGAGATGAGCATCAGCCTCTTTAGTAACCTTAGTGGCAAAATCCAAGTAGGCTTGTGGAAGAGGCACATCTGGACGAAGCTTCTCATATTCATAAGTCCATTTAGCTAGGGCACCAGTGCCCTTGTCCACCACTTGAAGCTTTGTCTTCAAGTTTTATACTTTTCTGCAACAACTCCACCTTCAAGTTTTTATACTTTTCTGCAACAACCAGTTTTTAGTTGTTTTCTTGTTTTTAATTTTTTATTTTTTATCTTTTGAAGTCGCCACCTATTCACTATCGACACTACACTACCGGCGATTTTGAAAACAAATATCCAAACTGATTTTTTTGTTTTTTTATTTTTAAAACGTGTTTCCAACAACAGTTTTATAAAACTGTTTTGAGGGGAAAAATAGAGAATAGAATCAAACAAGGCGTACATTGCATGATGAGAGCCTACCGAGAGTGAAAGTCCAGTGATTGACATGATCAGGACCAGCGGTGTGCCAATCTCCTTTATGCACCGTAGTTTCATGAACGTCTTCGGATATGTTTTGAAAATTGTGAAGTTCAGTTATGAAGAGGTAGAAGAACTTGGTGGCAGGTGCATGGACCTCAACTTCGCCCTCCAGTTTTCCGGCAAGAGCCATTTCGATCTCTGGATTTGAGCTCAACAACACAAGCTTAAGGAGGGAGTGATGATATGGATGTGGTTGGAGATGCTTGCTTATTGCAACTTTAAATAGAAGAAAGTTCTCTACTGTACCTTAATTAAATCTTATTTTCTTCCTTCTTTGATTTTAGTCTTTACTTTCACTTTTTTTCAATGTCAAGCTTGTAATGTCTGTGCAATTTTTCTGTATCTTGCTTTATCAGGTCATCCAATTAAGAAAACACAAAAAATAATATTTTTTTCAGCTCCTAATGTAAGAGCGATTTAATTAATTATCACTTTATAAAAGCTATTATTGTCCTAACTTGAAAGTCGGGAATGCATTCCATATTAAAGATTTTCATTGTATCCTGCAGAAAATACGTCAATCGATTGTATTTGCACCCTATAATATAGGAATAGGTGGGGTGAATTATGTCAAAAGGAAAGTGTTGCCTATGTCTTGAAGGCTTTGTACTACTTTCTTCTTCATTTCTTCTCCTTGTACTCTTCAAAGAACTAGTCCCACTAACAAAGACGCAGGCCATGTCAGTATCAGCAATGCGGGAGGGTTATATTTTATGAATTGGGTGTTTTTAACTTATTCAATCAAGTTTTGATTGTTTTTTATTAAACTATTTTTTTCTGCATCAGAATTTAATTTAGTATATCTTAATTAATTTCAATTAGCCTACGCACAATTGAACGTTAAAGCTTGAACATTTCAAGAAGAAACATCTGATAAAAATGATAAGGGATTTGGTAAACCTGAAAAGATATTCGATTGACCAGACTTAGGATTTTGTGAGATTTTGCCCGTGATGGGACTCCAAAATGAATTTCAAAACACTCAGAAAAGCATCGTGTGATAAATGACTCACATAATTTAAATTGTCAAATACTATAAATCTCAACTAAACCCACCATCATTTGTTGGTCATATCATCATCCTTTATTTCCTTGTAGAATCAATGATACAAGTCCGATGTTAGATGTAGAAACATAAGATTTCCCGAATACAATGAAAGAACACCGAATTTACTCCATGTTAAAGCAATCAAGACAGCTGCATGAGTAAATATTCTCGGTGCAATGACTAACATAACTATATAAGTGTACAACCAACATTAAATATCTATAACATCCAAAATATTGACATCATTAATATTGTTACGACTTATTAAATTTAGCTGATATTGTTGTTAACTGGGTCGAAGGCCCGCTTAGATGCATGATTTCACAGTTTGTAGGAACTTCTCTTTTACGGTCTTTTTACCAAATATTTGAATTTTGTAGGAATTGATGAATGTTTGTTTGAGCATATAGGTCAAAAGGCGAGGGCCTTGAGCTGCCACTCGTGTTGCGTGGTTTAGTTGAATCCCATAAGTTTATTTAACCAATAAAATAATTATTTGAATTTAGACTTTGCGATAACGATTAATAAATAATAGGTAATACGTATTTTTTTTTTATAATCACAAGCATCCTCTTATTAAAAACAATAATCTTATTTGAGGTACTGTTAGACACTAAATATAAGCACATGTCCTCTGTGTAATACATATTTTATGTTTATGTATATTAGGAGGTGTTAATTACTTTATTATATTATATTTCTCTTTCAATTTAGTTGAAAAAATTGATGACTCGCATGTAGGGCCAAAGAGAGGCGGGATCAGCAAGGGCCACGGCTCTCTTACAAGTTTTTAATTTTTTTTATTTATTCGTATTATATAGATATTATGTGGTTCTTCCGCTCTAAAATTTATATGAATTTTATTTTATATGTGCCTTTAATTTTAATCAATCCCTTTATTTTTTAAATCTTAGCCTGGCTCCCCCTCTTGATATCACGTGAAGTGAAGTTTTGATGTTAATGTCTAGCGTAAGAGTTGATATTATAAATTACAAGTTAATTCAATGACCTGTATTTATCTTGCACGAGAAAACTAGTGTTAAATATAAAATAATATTGTGTCGAATTGAATATTCAAAATATTGATCTATTTACTCGCTAGTGTATATATCTTACACATTGAATTCATTAAGATAAACAAAATACGATGTCATATGATTATATTGTTATATTAATATTTAACAACTAGCCGTCACGCAAATATTAAATAGTGCAATTACTTGTAATCCTAGAATCATAATACATCATCGATCATGATCACTCTTATAGAATAAGCAAAGTCCACTATTTTTAGTTATTATAACAAATAAACACTTGAGATATGGATTCAAGATAGAAGAGCAGTTTATAATATTTTAATTTTAATTAAGTCAGACGCTCCCCGAACCTTATCCAAAATGAGAAATATACATGAATACTCTTTGATGTTTAAGCCAAATTCGGTTCTATTGTATGTCTTGTCTTCCTCCAGCTTTCTGCACAATTCACATAGATATAAGTTATAACTTATTAGGGTCTACGTACTCTGAAGATAATTATAGAACACGGGACTATTTTCAAATAGGCCTTGGATCAATCAACCCATCTAACTGTTTAATTTAAATTAAGCATTTTTCCTAAGCATATAAATATCTTTTTACTGGATGTAATCCTGTTTGAGGTACTGCTAGAACCTATTTAATAAAGCATCATCATTTAACTTTTGGAACTGGTGAGTGGTGAGCCTTAGGCCCAATTAGAAAGCACTTCGGTTATATCTACCTATATTATTTTTGCCAAATAAAAAGATATACTTTTATTACATCTTTTTTTTTTTTGGCCAAGTTACTTTTATTACATCTATATATAGGATTTTCTAAATGTTTAATTTAAGGTCGGCTGTACATATTTAGCTAATATTTGGATTTGGACCTTGTGACAGCTGTAGCCTAATAAATAATATGCAATATCGTATCCCAATACCACAATACCAACAACAATAACAATAATAATATGCGATCTTTAATTATATATGATTATCCATTTATTTCATCTTAATTATAGCAGTTGAATGAGTGGAAAGCATAGATTATGAAACTCTGCAAGAGAAATCAAAATTAAGACATAACAGAAAGCATAGATTATTTGATCCAAAAAAACGAAAGCATAAATTATTTATTATTATGTCCGCATGGGTAATTTCAAGCACGATATCTCAAAAACAAAAATATATTGCTTCATTTGATTTTAATCTTCTTAATTTGTAGGGGTTCACGGGATATCACAATCAAAACTGGCCCCCACCCCAAAATAAACAACAATAAGAAAACAGGGTTAATATAATATTTGGTCCATTAAGTTAGTCCTCCTTTTGGTTTTGTTCTCTCAAGTTTCATTTTATTTAGAACATTGGTTCTTATAACTTAATAAAAATCGGAAACATTTTGGCGCTATAGGGACCAAGTGTAAACCAATAAGAATTTATTTTTATCAATAAATAACTATTGAAAATATATGAATAAATAATTTAAATATTAAAATGAAGAAAATTTGCTTCAAATATATTTTTAATCTAAGTAATTGCCATTAAATACATCAATATTCATCATAATTTATCATATTCAATTAAAAAAAACTACATAAAGTTCATACAAAAAGTCACTGAATATAATCAAATCCAAAAGGCTAACACAAATTGAAGAGTGATTTGATACAATTTGTTAAGCTAAAACCGTAAAAACTGTAAACCTTAGTGTGTGAACTCGCGAGCTCAACTAAGTTTGTAGTTATCATGAGTTTAAGAGTAAGTTGACATAATTTTATCAACTAGAAACCCAAAAACAGTAAACTCACTAAAAGTGAGATCGCCATTTTGACAACCATGATTGATTGAGAGTGTGTATATATGTGGGAAGAACTCGCAAGCGTACTTATTTAGAGGGAGGTACGTACAAACGCACGCTTGCTCATGATGACACACGACATATATATAGAGAAGCTCACAAAGTCATAATGCTTGTTTAGGACATTAACTTGATTACACACAAGGCACAAAAGCAATTTGGAGTAATTAATGAATGTCTAGATGAGGCTGGCAACGTAAGCATCAACGTCTTTGGAGATTAATTTGAAAAACCTCGTTCATCAACGAGGTTGGATCTGGAGTATCATCACTTGGCTTCTCATATTCCAAAGTCCAGTGGACAATGCTTCCCTTCAGTAAATTTGGAGTGAGTTTCACTGTTTCAGAAAAAACTTAAAGCTGTTGTAGACATTCAACACATCTCCCTCTATCACTTTGAATGTGATTGATAGGTCTGGGAAGTTTATGGTTTCCGCCATATCCTTAGCCATTTGTGCTCTCCCATCCACGTTTGCAATATATAGTTAACCTTTTTTACAGTATTAAGATAAAACTCGTTTCCCTGCTAAGCAAATTTGGTTAGTAGGGAGAGTTAGGTAAATTTGGGCTGCTAGATCTGATAATTGGAGTGTCCAGATATGATTTCTTAAAAGTCTATAATTTTTTACAAAAATATTTTAATAGATATAAAATCTAAAATAAAGATAATCTATCAATCATTATATGTTCAAAAAATGTTTTTTATTTAAAAAATCATCATTTTAAAAAAACTCAAATCTGGAGATCTAGACGGTCCAAAACTGCTTAGCTCTCCTTGCTTAGCAACACTTTGCTCAACAGGGAAACCAGGTCTGGACTGGCTGGGGGAAAATATCATAAGCGAATAAGCAGTGTAATTTAAGAAAATGAATTAAAGCTGACGATGTTGTCTTAATTACCTAGGGTATAGTTTACTATGATGGTGAAGGCGACAGTGCCCCATTAGCCAGAAACAATTTGGAGAGTTTGAATGATGTCAGGCGAGGTAGTGGCAAGCTCATATGTTTTGGTGGCAAATACTTCCAGAAACTTCAACGCTGAAGTTTGGAGTTCCACATCAGCCTCCAGAGTACTCGCCATCTCTCCCTCTCACTCGACTATATAGATATTGCAGAGTAAATAAAACTTCAAAGAGATGATGACAAGTTCTACTGCTCCAACTTCCCTTATATTACAAAATTGGGGCGTATGGGAGGATGTATTATTGTAAGTTAGATGTTACAAATTTGGCATGAGCTGCAAGGGCTTTTGTTAGATTAATTTGAAGCTTGTTTTTTCAAGGTACTAGATATACCACAAAATATGTATTTTAGGATACTAGATACACCTGATAAAATATTTCACGATGCTGAATGCAACTTGACCTTTAAGTTAATGTCGGTAGCACTTATTTAGTAAATATTTTGATCTGGACTTTGTGACAGGCTGACAGCTATAGCCTAATAAATAATATGCAATATTTAATTACATCACTATCCATTTATTTGAACTTTTTTTGGCCAATAATCCATTTATTTGATCTTAGTGCTAGCAATTGAATGATTAGAATTTATTTTTATTTTTTCATTAAGACATATCCGAAAGCATATATGCATTCTTCTTCTTCTTATTTTTATTTTTTCGTTAAGACATATCGGAAAGCAATTAAACTAAACCAATGAGGAGGTAGTACTTCATTTGATTTTATACTTCTTAATTTGTAAGGGATCATGGGTGATCACCATCAAAACTGGCCCCACCCAAAAATAACAACAACAATAAGAAAAAAAGTATAGAACATAGGATAAACTACTGTAACACATGAAAGCTCAAACTGACTTTAATTTGAAAGGGATGAGTCATAGCTTTCAATTAATATATAGTCCCCAATGTTTTACTTCAATCTCAATAACTATAATCGACATCATTGAGAGTATATATTATGTCATATTCTTAATATAAGAGTTGGTTGACTTCTTTTGGAGAGACTAAGAAAGCTAAGTTATAATTATTCTTCAAACTAATTGTCTGATTTATAAACTGATATATAATTTAATGATACACAATAAATACTATGATTAAATAACTTATTTTGTTTCTTTAATCTTTCCAAAAAATGTCAACTGTATTTTATATTAAGGTTCAGAGATAATATCTAGGAACATGTCCCGTGTTGTATTTTGTTCAGAAGTAGCTATATACAAATGCACGCTTTCTCACGATACACTATATATATATATATATATATATTATTTTGCAATAATAATCAACAGGTTCTTTCTAGTTTAGTGGTAAAGGCATGGCCACACAAAGAGGTGGTCTTAGGTTCAAACCTTGGAGGGACCATAAATAAGTTGAGTTTCACACAAATGTGATGCAACGAGGTGGCGACACGTGGCACAAGGTGAGGTGGTGAGGGACAAGTCGACATGTGGGCCTTAGTGATGACGTGGATGGCCGGTGACGGGTGGTTGTTGACCGCTGGAGTAATTTTTTTAAAAAAAAATAAATTGACACTTTCAACGGCCACAAAAGTTGCCGCTAGAAGTATTGAGTCACAGCTGAAAGTATAGTTTCTTTTTGTCGCCAATAAAACTTTCAGCGACGGTCGCAACAGCGGCGACTTTTTGTCTCCGTTGAAAACCTTCAACGGCGACTTTTAGATTTTCCGCGGCGAATTTTGTTGCTATCGAAAGTCATTTTTTTGTAGTGTAGAAACTTCTGTTCATTGAGGACCAATACCCCAAACACTGTTCTGACAGTTCACCATCGGTCGATGTTCTTCGTACTTATCCACATCTATTTTTTATAAGGAAAATTATATTTAGGTCCCGGAGAAGAGAGAATATGAAAAAATTGTTCTTTAAAATCTCAAAATTACATTTAAGTCCCTGAACTTGTCAATGGATGCCCTTACACTTGTCAATGAGGCACCCCCAGACTTGTCAACGACATGCCCATAGATTTATCAGCGGACGCCCATGGACTTGTCAGCGGAATTAGAATTTATTGTGAAAAAAAATCCCATGGGACTTAAATGCAATTTTAAGATTTCAAGAGACCAATTTTTAAATTTTCTCTTGTTTGGGACCTAAATGTAATTTTTCCTTTTTTATATTCTTCTTTATCATGCCACAATACCATCCCCCATTCGTTTCGTCTCTTTATATCTGTTCATCAGTTCCATATGATGATTTCACATCTGTATATCCGGGTAAAAATAGTTCCCCCCCCCCCCCCCTAAAATCATGTACTAAAAAAGTTGCATGAACAAGGAAGTTTGTGAGCAACTTTCAAGCATTTTGGAGCCGTGGAGGGAACTTGAGACGGGTAGAATGGACTCAACCTGGTCGTGTTAAATCTGTTCTAAATATGAGAAGATTCCTGTAGAAGACAACGAAGGTGAAAATATTAAAGGATGAGTTGAGAGTTGGTGGTTTTGGAGATAGAAATGAACAAAATGAAAGAAAATCTTTTTAACATAAAGCAAATTAAACCATTGAAAATGACAACAAAAATATATTGATCAAAGTAAAATAGAAGAAAGAAAAATTCCATTTAAACTTGAAAATTATTAAAAGGTCTGTTAAAATATGGAAAAGGGAGAAAGGTGATATGTAGGAATCTAGGATTTTGAAGTTTGTGTGTTTTTATCAAAATATCCCCCAACTTGTTTTTCCCTTCTAAAATAAAGAAAGAACCCTCACTGGCATTGGAGGCTGGAGCTTCGCCACCCAACGTGGGTCAGCCTTCGAAATTTTGGTGACAACTTGAGTAAAGTAATTAACTACTTGGGTGTAGAGATTGACAACTTGAACTCGTTAAGCTTTATCATACATCTTTGACAAGTTAAATAAAGACAATGACAATTTGAATATTAAAAAAAAAAATCAATAACCGTATGTTAACGTTTTCCCAAAACAAACTCGACAACCTTATGCTCTTAAAATTAAACCTTGTCAACGTAACGACTTTTCGTAAATATTACCAATGGAAACAATTTTATCATGTTGATAAAGAAATATTAGTGCATATTATCGTATCTATTCCACGTACTCAAATTGTGAGCAGTCAACACTACTTTAGTGCATATTATCGTATCTATTCCACGTACTCAAATTGTGATCAGTCAACACTACTATACTAAAGGCTTGTAATTTGCAACGTCGGTCTTTAATGTTGGTTAAATGATAAAGTGATGTTAAAACAAGGCAAAAAGAAATCAATTATGGGTAAGCTTGATATAAAAAGGAATTATATTATTTTGGGTAAAGTGAAAGTGTAAGAGGAGAAGCCTCTTATCTCAACAGCATGGCACACCCCCATAAAATACCAAAAAAAAAATGACAGTTGAGGGTTCTAACTCATGTAGGACTTGTTTAAGTTGGCGTTTGAGAAGCATGTTCAAGTAAATAGAGACAAAACTCCTCTTATATACTTACCTCGATAAATCATATTGTAAAAGCAGCTTCCACCGCTAACCCAAATGAGCACTCAGAGAGTTGGGTATGCATGTGTCACCCTTTGAAAGGATTAGGGCGTGTTTGGATCTGTAGGGAAGTTTCCACTTCCAGCATAGTTGAGGTGGTCACAGAGTTCCATGGATGTGATAATGAATGCAAAATCTCAATAGCCAACCTTCTAGATATGCAAGTCATTAATTGAAGAATTCATACTCTGTATTGGGAATTTCCAAGATCCTTTTTTGCCAGCGGAATTTCTGAGATCCTCGAGAATAGTAAGATTGCAGTTTCTTCATTGCTTGGAAAAAGAAGAGTTACAATCATATAGAGTATTTATGACTTTTCTTGATGCGGCTATATTGGTGATTTAATATAATAGAGAATGCCGTTGAATATTGCTCAATAAACATGACAAATACTACTTGTTGATGCTACTCGTATGTTCAATGAACTAACAATTAATTAATTAATTAATTCAAGCAATGGATCTCAACCACTTATGACTTAATTTTGCCGTCTCATCTCCACATTCATAAGCCATATTACTTATTCCACTAGTTGCTTCATCCGTTCCGCACTTGACCCACCCAGTTGCGTTGTTGGTTTTCGGGTTTTTGATTGTGCATTAGGATGAAGAATGAGGAAGATAAGGATATAACATGCAAGAAAATAGCATGGACTATTAGGCACTTCACTACATTGAAGACCAATGGCCGACACTGTTCTGAGGTTTTCACTATCGGCCACTGTGCTTGGTAATTCAAAATATGTTATTTTTCACTCCTTTCTCATTTTGTTTTAAAGCTCCTCTCCACTTTCAATTGTTTAGTAGTAATTGTTTCTTCTTTCTTATTAATTCTTTCGTATTCCATATATTTTCACATTCTGTAAAAAATTGACCGACTGTACGAAAATATAATGAACAAATGAAAATGTATATATGTATATATTATCAAATATGTGATAAACATATTAATGTAATTGTGGTAGGAGGCTTATTATATACAGAGGAAGAACAGACACCAAGAATTCATTGGCTCTATATTTTGAGGCAGCCGATGCTTCGAATTTGCCTCAAAGGGTGAAGTATACTCGCAGCCTTCAGCTTAACAATCGTTAATCAAGTTTCTATGAAAGAATCTCTAACAAAAGGAGGTGTCATTACTTGCATATTCATTATTATATCTCTAAAAATTGATCTCACTTCGGTTCTGTCATTTGAATAATTTGTAGGTGCAGATGCAAATGTACCGGGTAAGTTCTGTGCAGATAGTTTTAGTTGGGGTTACAAGATGTTTATGCACCTAAGTGAACTCGAGGACCCATCTCGTGGATGTATTTCGAGTGACAAATGTATTGTTGAAGTTGAATTCTTCTTGGTCACATTTGAAGGCATTCCCACAAGTCTCTTGACATATCCTTCCTTATCCAAAGATGTTTGCTCAAAGGACGATGATTTTGTTGATTTCAAGGATTTGGGACAAATAGAGGAAGCATTGGTTCCATTGCTAGAGGAAGTTTTTTCGTGGCATCCTTTGCTGATAGATTGTACAAGAAAAAGAAGTCGTAAGTGTTAGAAGTCAAAAGCGTACCCCTCCACCGTCAGGAGTATCTCCCGCCGTATATAAAAGTCATAGTGTTAGGAAATGAATGTTGAATTCAAATTGAATCTTTCAAATGTATTACTTGTATATATACCTCTATGTAACATAACAAGAATATTAAATAAAATTTATGTTCGACTTCATGGTATCAGAGCCTTTCTCGTTTGCATTCTGAATTCTATCTTCATCTTGTTCTTTCTGGCCAAAATTCTCCATATTTTCCTATGAACAAAGCTTCTTCACATTTTCATATCTCCCTTACTCCTAGCATATTTGATCAACACGCGCCTGTCTATAGTGTTCAGCGTCTCCAGATCGACTGGAACCCAGAAGACGGCGTCATTCCGGCAACGAGTGTGAGCTCAAGGGCCGACACACTCATCGCCACACTCACACGTGCGCCACGGGTGAAGGCAGATCTGGCCTCCGTTTGCGATAGAGATTTTGGCGCCCTGATTGACTTCTTATGCCCTGTCTACCCCTAAATTTTTGTGGTCATCCGACCACGTCTAAATTTTAAGCTTTGTTCTTCGCCTCCATTTAAAGTTCTCTGGTTGCAATTTTCCACTGATCTTGCTACTTTTGAGTTAGTATTTCTGCCTTTATGGGTCCCTTGTTCCTTTTGTGACATCACATATTTGTTTTGTTGATTGGTTCAGTGGTTCAGTAATCTGTGATATTTTGTGAAACTTTGCCACTCCTGATTATTCAGAAATTTGTAAACACTTTGCTATTTTACGAGCATTATCTGTGTGACCGTCTTTTACTGCTCAACTTGTATCGTGATTGGTTATCTTTTAAGCATTATCAATGGCAGACTCAAAGAACTCCGATATGTTACCTATATCTGCTAAGATTACTGTTTCACAGTTGAACTGGACAAATTATAGTGATTGGAATAAAACCATTAGAGTATATATTTTGGGCATAGAGATGGAAACTTATTTAACTGAGGATCCTCCTTCTAGTGATGAAACAAAACTTTTTGCATGGCAACAAGCGGATGCTCGACTTCTGTTTCAAATTCGAAATTCTATTGAGCCACGAATTCTATCTTCTGTCAGCCATTGCAATACTGTCAAAGAAATCCTGAGTTATCTTGAACTTATGTTTTCGGGCAAAGGAAAATTAATCGGGTTCATGAAGTCTGTAAAGGTTTTTATTGTTCCCAACAGCAAGGCCGTTCATTGAAAGATTTCTTCTTGGATTTCAAGAGGATGTATGAAGAAATGAAGGCACTCATGTCTCCACAAGCAGGTCTCTCTACTCGTATCAAGAACTTGGAACTTCAGGCTATCATAAGTTTCCTTGAAGCTCTTGATCCGTCCTATGAGATTATTCATTCTCAAATTCAATCTAGTCAAGAGCTTCCTTCTCTTGAAGATATTTTCTCTTGGGTTCTTCATGCTAATAGCTTGATTCACTCTTCTGTTGATCCAACTGCAAGTGCTTTAGCTGGACGTGGCTTTTTTTAGAACAGGAATTACGGGTACAAACCAAATAACAATCCCTTGACAATGACTTCTGGCAGTATTATCTGCAATTATTGCAAGGAACCTGGACACATTAAGAAAAATTATCAAAAATTGCAAAATAAATAGCAGCGTGATCAATAGTATGGCCTTAATCATATTGCCCAGACACCTGGTCCCTCTTATTCTGGATCTGGATCTTCTTCTGCAAGGGCTCTAGCCACAGATACTCTATCCTCTGGTCTGACTATTGCTTCAACTAAGTGGGTCATTGATTATGGTGCTACTGATCACATGACAGGTAATTATCACTTATTATCTTCATATGCCCCCTATGTCAACCTGTCATCCTTATTTGTTGCCAATGGTTCTCCCGTCCGTGTTACTGGCTCAGACACTGTTAAACCAACTACATCTCTCTCGTTATCCTCTGTTTTTAACATTCCTGATCTCACCTTTAACCTTTTATCTCTAAGTAAACTCACTCGTAATTTAAACTGTTTTATCTCACTCTTCCCTGACTATTGTTTAATTCAGGATCTATCTACGAAGTATATTATTGGTAGAGGCTATGAATCTGGTGAGCATTACATCCTTGATGATCAGGTGCCATGTTCTATTACTTGTTCTGGTGGGTCGTCTCTCTTTGACATCGTCTTGGTCATTTGTCGATGTCATCTCTCTAAAAAATGTGTCCTCAGTTTTCTTTTGTGTCTACTTTAGATTGTGACTCATGTCAGTTTTCCAAACACCATCGTGTTCATTTGGCACCTCGCATAAATAAACGGGTTGCGTCCCCCTTTGAGTTAGTACATTCTGATGTTTGGGGTCCTTGTTCAGTTCTGTCTCAGACTGGTTATCGTTATTTTGTCACATTTGTTGATGATTTTTCCCAAACCACTTGGCTTTACTTAATGAAACAATATTCTGAATTGTTTACTCATTTTCGTTATTTCTGTGCTGAAATTCAAACCCAGTTTAACACTCCTGTGAAAATCTTACGAAGTGATAATGCAAAAGAATATTTTTCCACCCCATTCAGTGATTACATGCAAAGTCTAGGTATTCTTCACCAATCCTCTTGTATTGATACCCCTGTACAAAATGGTGTTGCCGAAAGAAAGAACAGACATCTCTTAGAAACTGCTCGAGCTCTTATGTTTCACTCCTCTGCCCCTAAAAGTTTTTGGGCTGATGCTGTATCTATTGCTTATTTTCTCTTCAATCGAATGCCTTCAGCTATTTTTAATGGGGATATTCCGTATTCCGTTCTGTTTCCCAACTCTAAGTTGTTTCCTGTTGATCCTAAAATCTTTGGTTGTGTCTGTTTTATTCGGGATGTCCGTCCTAGTATTAGTAAGTTTGATCTCAAGTCTCAAAGATGTGTTTCTCTTGGCTATTCTTGAGTTCAGAAAGGTTATCGGTGTTACTCTCCTGATCTCCATCATTACCTTGTGTCCACTGATGTGACCTTTCATGAGTCTTCTCTTTTCTTCACCTCTTCGACCTCCTTTGGGTCTCCATCTGTTATTACTGAGTCTGATGATGTCTTGGTTTATCCTGTCCCTTTCTCACCAGTACAGGCTGATGTTCTAAAACCTGATATCATCATGGATACTGATGCGACCAATGTTTTGCCGCCACCAATCACTGCTTCGCAGACGGATTCTGGTCATGAAACCTTAGTTTCTGTTCCTGATTCCCCAGCACCTCCCATTGCCGTCCTTAACCCAGTTACCTCTGATTCTGCTGTTGATCTCTCTCTTAACCTACCTATTGTACTTCAGAAAGGTACCTGTCCTCATTGTCCTCCTAGAAGATATGCTGACTATACCTAATCTATATCCTCCTTTATGACTTACCAGAATTTGTCACCTGCTTCCTCTTCACTTGTAGCCACCCTTAATTCCATCTCTACCCCTACTACTCTTCACTAAGCCTTAGCTCATCCTGGTTGGTGTACAGCAATGGAAGACGAACTTATGGCACTTGACAAAGATGGTACCTAAACTCTTGTTGATCTCCCTCTTGGGAAGAAACCCATTGGATGTAAATGGGTGTTTGTTGTTAAAACTAAGGTTGATGGTTCTTTGGAACGATTAAAAGCTCGACTTGTTACCAAAGGGTATGCCCAAACTTATGGTATTGATTATTCTGAGACTTTCTCTCCTGTGGCTAAGCTAACTTCTATTCGTCTTCTTATCTCCTTGGTGGCCACATATCATTAGGGTTTGCATCAGTTGGATGTTAAGAATGCTTTTTTGAATGGTGATCTCCTTGAAGAAGTTTATATGGAGCAACCACCTAGTTCGTTGCTTAGGGGGAGAATCGGAAAGTATGCTACCTCCAGAAGTCGTTGTATGGTCTCAAGCAAAGCCCTCGTTCCTGGTTTGATAGATTCTGTGATATAGTCAAGAAGTTTGGATTAAATCAAAGCAAGTGTGATCACTCTGTGTTCTACCAGCAATCTGATGCAGGCATGATTTTTCTAGTAGTATATGTTGATGATATTGTGATTACAGGGAATAATATTTCTAGAATCTTAAAACTTAAAGTCTTCCTGAATTCTCATTTTCAGACAAAAGATTTTGGGTCATTAAAGTACTTTCTTGGCATTGAAGTTTTAAGAAGTAAGAAAGGTATTCTTTTGACTCAAAGGAAATACGTTTTCGATCTCTTAAAAGAGATTGGAAAGCTTGGAGCTGCACCAAGCAACATTCCCATGATTTTGAATCCCTTCCTAGATCTTGATGTGAGTATGTTTGATGAGCTTCCTGATGATTTGAAGAAGAAGATTGGTCCAAAGAAATTGAAGCCGTTTCCATTTCCTGAGAGATATAGAAGACTCATTGGGAAGCTTAATTATATAACAGTAACTCATCTTGATATAACCTTCTCAGTTAGCAGGCTCAACCAATTCATGGCATCCCCAACAGTGGCACAATGGGAAGCTTTAGAACATATCTTGTATTATTTAAAAGGTTCTCCAGGTCTTGGCATTCTTTATATAGATTATGGGCACACTAAATTCGAGTGTTTTTGTGATGCGGATAATGCAGGATCTAAGGCCATAAGACTATCCACTACGGGTTACTGTGTGTTTCTTGGTGGAAATTTGATATCTTGGAGAAGTAAGAAGCAAGGAGTTGTGTCAAAATCAAGTGCAGAAGCGGAATATAGAGCCATGTCACAGTCAGTACAAGAAATTGTGTGAGTATCTTAACTCTTGAAGGAAATTGGTATCACCACGACATTGCCTGCAAAACTATGGTGTGACAATAAAGCAACACTTCATATAGCATCGAATTCTGTGTTCCATGAATGAACAAAACATATTGAGATTGACTGTCATTTTATTCGTGATAAGATCAAAGAAAATATTGTATCTACAGGGCACATACGATCTGATGACCAACTGGCAGATCTTCTGACAAAAGGCTTACATGGGACATGGGTTAAATATCTTTGTAACAAGTTGGGCATGATAAATATATATGCTCAAACTTGAGGGGGAGTGTTATAAGTCAAAAGCGTATCCCTCCACCATCAGGCATATCTCCCGCCGTATATAAAAGTCATAGTGTTAGGAAATGAATGTCAGATTCAAATTGAATCTTTCAAATGTATTACTTGTATATATACCTCTATGTAACATTACATGGATATTAACTAAGATTTATGCTCGACTTCAGTAAGTTTACAGAATGGGGATTCACTTGTTTGGGTCGAGTTCTGGACATCCTAAAGGACAAGAAATGGAAAGATATGAACGAGGAGGCGTGTGATCAACTTCAAATATTGTGGGAGGAACTAAAGATGAGCAATTTAGATTTGAATTGGTTGGAGCCACGTGTTAAATATGCTTTGAATATGAGACGATATATGGAGAAGGCAATGAAAGTGAACAATCTGAAGCAAGAGTTGGTGGTTTTGGAGACAAAATTGAACAAATTGAAAGAAAATATGGCTAACACACAGCAAAGTATTGAAATGACGAGAAAAGAATTGATCAAGGCAGAAGAAGGTTTTGAAGAGATTAATGATTTGGATTTAGATATTGAAATAGGATATGGAAAACCCTATACCTATATATGGGTTATGTAACAAGTGGTAAAATGTGCATTTTCATCGTGCTTTTTTAACGCGTAATACTTTATACATATCTATATGTTATCATGGTAGGTTACCTAAACAAGAGTTTAAATGCGATTTAAAAATCGGAGTGTTACAAGTTATGTTCCTGTGCTTTAAAATGTGAGGCGTATAATGAATAAAATCACATCAACGTAAAACTAAGTATGATCCCTCATTTTAGGTTTTCCCCCCTATTTATAATTCTTTGCATTAAATAATTCACCGTTTTAATTTACCATTCATTTATTATTATGAAAATTTTGTTGTATAGTGTATATGAAATAGTGAATAAGTTGAAAAATTGTTAGATTTTATAATAACGAAGTTTAAAAAAAGATTGTTTGATTAAAACATGTTGAGAGTGACTTGGAACCAAAGCTACCTTATTGCGAAATTTATTCATTAAAATTTAATACCAATAATATTTTGTTCTTTAAAATTTCTAAAATGGCTGTATGAATATCAATGTGCGCCCATCATTTATTCTAAGACTTCCGAAGTAAATTAGACAACATTGAAAATTGTGATAAATCTTAATTTAACGTTTTGGGGATTTTTTTTTTTATTTCCTTTTTGCCTAGACCATTTTGGTGGTTATTTATTATATTTTTAAAAAATTCAATCATGTGTGAACAAGACTGACATATTTTCCAATTTTTTGGTCATGGTTTGATATTAAAATGACTTTAAAGTTCAGAGTTGTCTTTTCCAATAAAATTGCTTTATGAATTGTAATAATATAATATTATAATATAAGAGAAAATTAAGCACCTCGTCGCTATAAATTGATTGCACCATCGGCCTCAACACCACTAAAGGAGGACCTCAACTCCATTTCCTTCCGTCGTGTGGCGTAGTCCAAGGTACTGTTACTTTCGTTTTCGTGCCTGTATAAATATATAGGACTTGGCTTCTCTCCTCCATCCCTATGGTTACTGATAACAAAAACTGCTTTTGAAGATTTCCAATTTATACCTGTAGTTTTTCAACATCAATGTGCAGAAGTACTGTTCATCTCAGGTGATTGTAGCGAGGATGGGGAAGCAGGAAGCAAAGGACATTACATACAAGATGGCATGGACTGTTAAGAACTTCAGTGCATTGAAGACCAATACGCTACACTATTCTCAGGTTTTCACTGTGGGCGACTGTAATTGGTAATTCAAATCTAACTTTTACATATCTTATATATATACGTCTTTCTTCATACACTAGATACACATTCGGGTAAAAATTCATCTAATTTATTCAATTATTTCATAAATTAGATAATTAGATGAATTCATCTAAAAGAATTAAATCTTTCAAAAATTATAAAAATTTGAAAACAATACCATTTTCTGCCCATAAGATATCACAATGTCATTCATTTTATGTAGAATCTAATTTAGAAAGTGCAGCAGAAGGTGCACATCAAGCACCCCCTGCCCAAGTAAACTTTGAGGGCACTCAAGTTGTGGGACAATAGAGAAAGCATTGATCCAAAAGATGATGAAGGTGTTGATGAGTTCTAGGATTTGGGACTAATAGAGAGAGCATTGGTTCCAATACTTGAGGAGGCTTGTTGGTGGCATCCTTCATTAATGGACTGTAAGCAGAAGAAAAGTCCTAAGTTCACAGAATGGGCATTTACGTACTGCGTTAGATCGAGTTCTATGCAATTCCTAAAGAATACTAACAAGCTGAGTGGGAATTTATGAAGGAGAAGGCATTTGAGCAGCTTCAACAATTGTGGGAGGAGCTAAAGATGAGTAGATTAGACTTGAGTTTGCTGGAGCCTCATGTTAAATCTGCTTTAAAGATGAAAAGATATGCTGAGAAGGTAGAGAAAGTGCACAAGTTGAATCAAAACTTGGTGGCCTCGGAGATGGAGATGAACAAGATGAAGGAAAATATGGGTGGCATAGAACAATTGTTGGGATGATGAGGAAAAAAATGGAAAGTGGAATAGAATAAGGCTGTGGAGAGAAGGAATTGGATGCAGAAATTTGGATATATAAATGTCACATATGGATTCTAGACATACATGAGAGAAGATCACTTCACTCTTATTATATATATATATATATATATATTACTTGATAGGTAATGCAAATTAAAGACAATGAACAATGTGACAAAAGGGAAAGCCATGTAGGAATGCAACACGTTCATGGATTAATTACGTATGAAATAATTGAAATGTGATACATGTAAATAATTAAAATGGAGGGAGTACGCACGTATGAAATTATAAGAAAATCCACAGCGTATCATCTTTGCCATTAATCTTTTCTTGAGATATAAGACCAGAAAATTAAAGCATGATCTCTAGGAACATTTCTAACTTACCCAAACGAGTTTCCATCAGACAACCTTTGATAAGCATCCTATGAATCAAGCATTCAACTGCTTTATAACGCTTCCAATCCAAAGATTTTGTCCTCCTCGTTAGGGCTAATGCTATGCTGTGATAATATTTTTCTTATTTCCAAGGTGATATAGTCTAGGGCAACATGTACTTTACAAACATTAGAAGAAAAAACCAAAAGCAAGTTTAACTATTTTTCATTCCTATAAGTAGGACAAGCATCTTGATTTTATATGACGCGTCCATTTTTTTTTTTTTCTATTAGTCAACGTGCCTATCTTTGGGTTTGGAGTCTCTAATGTGCCTTTCTCTAATGTTCTTTGTGATGCTCCAACCTCTCAAAAGTTTTTTTTTTCTTGTTTCTTGTGATCATTGGATTCTACATAAAATGAGTGATATTTTGATATCTTATGGGGAAAAAATAGTAAAGTTTTGAATTGTTTATGATTTTTCAAAGAAAAAAATACTCTAAAATGGTGTATTGTTTATTTATTTATTTTGAAAAGTCATAAAAATTCAAACATTCACCATTTTTTGCCCATAAGATAGATATTTAAATATTACTTATTTTATGTAGAGCCTAATTATCACAAAAAAAAAAAAAAAAAAAAAAGGAACAAAGCACTTGGGAAGTTGTGAAATTTTAAGGGGTATCAAAGAGCACATTAGAGAAAAAAGCACATTAGAGGCCCCTATCTCCTGATGTTTCTTATAATTAATTGATATATAGCCGAATATTAAAGAACTTTGTATTGGCAAAGAATTACCCTTACCCAGTGCCTAATCTACATTTGGAATATCTGATCCTCAAGATTAGTAACATTCAAGTGTCTTCGTCGTCAGCAACAAGAAAAGGATTTTCCCTTTCTATCTTCAGTTTTGTTTCCTTTTGTTTTCCTATATATTCATTCAATATCCAGAAAGATCTGGCTATCTGTGCACAAAGGCTGTGAGAGCTTCATCAAAAAGGGAGTTACGTACTATATTGTAACTCTTCTCTTAACAACTTATAACAAGTTGAAGTTGCCACGTATACATTGCCTTATAGTCTAATAGTTCATACTATGGTTTCAATTTTATTTTGCTATCGTCACTATCGCTGGCCGGTTCTCGTATTCCAAGTTTCATGTTTAATTTTGTCTTGTGCATCGACAACTTTCAGGTTTTTACCCACAACACATAAGGTGATAGTACGATGAAGAATCAGGAACCGAAAGATATAACCTTCAAGAAAGTAGCATGGATTATAAACAACATCAGTACGTTGACGACCAATCGCCTATACCGTTCTCGTTTTCTCTTATCTCTTATTCTATGAATGCACAATTCCTCTTTTTTTTTTTTCTTCATTCTTTTAAGTCATAGTATATATGTACCACTCTGATCCTATTTATAAGTCTAAATTACCTAACTCTCATATATCAAGGAAAGTTAGTTAACTCATTAATTATGAACCAAATTTCTAATTTTGCCCTTATTTATGAATGGGGTTTAATAGGGGGAAAATTGTGACAATTTCCTCTATTACTTTTTTTTTTTTTGATACAATGGCAAGCAAAGCTTGAAAAAGACAGAAGCTATGGGCTAGAGCCTACATAATGGTTTTGTGGTAATGAACCACAATCCAAAGCAAAAAGGTGAATACATTCCAATGGGGGAAGCCCTAATTCGACGTAGTCTTGTGAAATCCTACGCGCAGTGCGCGCCAGATAGTCTGCACAACGAATACTGTCCCTATGAGTGTGGGAAATTTCCAACTCCCAGTCGCCGTAAACAAGAGATCTAGTTTCCGAAATAACGTCATACAAAGGATGATCAGGATCACAATGGGTGGATAGTAGGTGTACTGCCTGCAGGGAATCTGTGAACAACTTGATTTTCTTCAGTCCTAGCTTCTTGCATAGTAAAAGGCCTCGACGGATTGCATGAATTTCAGCAGCAGTTGGGAAGGTATGACCTAACTTCTGTTGAAATCCACGAATCCAATTACCCTCGTGATCTCGAATAGCGCCTCCGCAAGCAGCGTGACCTTCCCTACTCACCGAGCCGTCAACATCAAGGCGATGAAACCCTATACCCGGTGGTTGCCAATGAAGAAGACCTCGATCTGGAACCTGGAATATCTGATGTCGATACCTGCCGTTCTCCACCCCTTCTGAGAGATGGTATATACATCTGTGAACTATCACTTTTGGGTCGTTGGATGACCCTTCAAAGGCTTGACTGCATTGGTTTTTCCAGAGGAGCCAGCATGTGTAGCTAAAGACTTTGTGCCACGGCCATCTCGCCATCTTCTTATTTCCTAGTGAGTGTTGTAGATTCAAACTTAGCCAATCCTGCAAATTACCAGAAAAAAATATACTAGAATATAGAGGGTTAGTTAAGGCTGACCACACTCTTTGCGCATTCTCACAATCTCTCAGCATATGAAGAATACTCTCCACACTATCACACTGAAAAGGACAGGTGTTTAAGACGCTCGGATTGTGTCTCGCTCTTGATGCGTTAGTAGGAAGCCTGTCATGGAATACTTGCCACATGAAAATTTTTACTCTTTCAGGAATTCCCCAGTGCCATAGCGACTGCCAGTGATTGTGGGACCTAAGACTGTTCTGATGATAGATGGCGTCATAAGCTGATCTTACGCTGAAGTTCCCATCAGAAGCGTTCCTCCAGCAAACAATATCATCTTCGCTGCCATAAGGAGGGGGTATCAACATTATTTTCTCCACCACCCAGTTAGGGAGAAAAGAAGTCCATTTAGCTCTATCCCAATGACCTGATGGTGTCGTAAAAGAGCGCACGGAGGCGCTCCTATCCACTAAGTGCAAGTTTTTATCTATAAGGAATTCAAGCGGCTTATCAACAGGGGTCCAGCATTCCTTCCAAGCTAACGTATTTCGGCCGCTTCGCAACAATTTTCCAAGGCCACTCTTGAAGTCATCCTAGACAGCCACTATTCCACTCCAAACAACGACTCCCACAGATCCCTCCTCCTTACAGTACTAGTGTCCCCATAGACAAAAGTTTTTAATTTCCTCTATTACTTTGAAAGTAGACTTATAATAAGGACCAAAATTTTTAGTCAATGGACTTATAAATAGAATCAATGTTTTTTTGTTCGATGACATAATAGTTATCCATTCAGATAAGATTAAATTAACATATTAATGTAATCTCTTTCTTTGGGGCGGGAGAATGGTCGTAGGAAAATTGTTTTACAAAAAGGAACACAAGATGGGATGTATTTAGGTTTATATTTGGAAGTAGCAGAAGTTTCGAGTTTGCGTAAAGGTTGGAGTATATATGCAGAATACACATTGACGGTGGCCAACCAAGCTTCCACTAAAGAATCTGTAAAAAAAGGTTACATTTCCCTGCGCTGCTTCATTGTTTAATCTTCTAAAAGTTGCATGCTTTCGTTTTGGCGGTGTCAGTTTTATGGTCTATACCCTTTCTTTCTCTGAAACTGATCGATTTTCTCCTGCAAACTAACTTGTAAATAAATAAACTATTAGACTTCATTGTGAGCCGCCTAAAATTATAATTACAAGTGGATAATAATTTTATATATCGGAATGGGATGGGTCAATCTTATAGTAGTCTTTCATTGATGTTCCTTTGCTTTTGGGCTATTGATTCATGCAGATTTAATGCACAAATTCTGTGCAAATGTGGATGGTTGGGGTTTTGCATATTTTATGGAATTGGCTAAGCTTCAGAACCCATCTAACGGCTATATTTTGAATGATAAATGTATTTTTGAGGTTGAACTTTCTGAGGTAAACTCTGAAGGCACTCAAGTTTTGGGACAAATTATAGAGAAAGCATTGGTCACAGAGGAAGATGATGATGTTGTTGATTTTAAGGATCTGGGGAAAATAGAGAAATCATTTGTTCCACTGCTGGAGGAAGTTTGTTCATGGCATCCTTCATTGTTAGACTGTAAGAAGAACAAAAGTCGTGGGTTTTCTGAGTGGGCCTTTACCGCATTGGGTCGAGTTCTGCAATTTCTAAAGAATAAGAAGTGGAAAGATATGAACAAGAAGGCATGTGAGGAGCTTCAACAATTGTGGGAGGAACTTGAGATGAGTAGATTAGACTTGAGTTGGCTAGAACATCTTGTTAAATCTGCTATAAATATGAAAAGATATGATGAGAAGGCTGAGAAAGTGAAGAAGATGAAGCAAAACTTAGTGGTTTTAGAGAAAGAAATGAACATGATAAAGGAAAAGCTGCCTAGCACAGAACAAAGTATTGAGATAACAGGAAAAGAATTAATGAGTGCAGAACAAGACTTTGAAGAGAAGGATTTGAATGAAAAAATTTAATATGGAACACCCTAGGCCTATACATGGATAATGCAATAAATCAAATGCATCCTATATATATGTGTGTGTCTAAGAAAAGTGCTCTATTGTTATTTGATTTTTAATGTGAAATACCATAAAAAATGTCAATGATTAACTTCAAACTGAACGTTGACTCGCTCTGGAATTTCTGAGCCCGTAGGGGCTGCAAATATTAAGCTAGCAATCCCTTCCTTTAGATCAGGGCATTCACTGAAATCCTTCATATGAACGTTGAAATTTGAATGTTGCCATATTATGATATGCAATACTACTGGAAATATAATATAAGGGTCACATTCCTTTTAATCCTTCATAATAATGAGAGGTTAATTTTGTTAGCAAGAGCGATAATCCTTATCTCATCGAAACATGACATCATTTCATCACCTAAAATACATTGGTTCAACTTCAAACCTTTTTCCCCCTTTGCACCATGTTTCAACATTTAACATAACACTATGCTCGTTTGAAACGCATTTAGGAGTGTAATACTAATGTTGGCAAAAAAAAAATTAAGAAAAAGGTGTAATACTCCTCTAGCTCTTAATATCAGACATATTTGGGAAGTTGGTTTTGGCCTTGAATATAAGTCAAAGTTTTCATATTTGTCAATCTTTTCCTAATTTATCCGTATTACTGCTCCCTCAAAAATAATCAAAAAGGAGAGGGAAGGATGGAATTAAGGAAGGTGATTAGGGTGTTTTAGAAAATACATGTTATATTAACCAACTTTCTTAATCTAATCAAATTAGGTACATGTATCTTATATTAAGGACCGAAGGAATGCTAAGTTGGGGATTAGTTATAGGTTACTAGAAAAAGTATGCATGAATGGTAGTAGCCAAAAAAATTGAACAAAACGGCAAAAATAGGTAACTAATCCTTCAATTTTGTCATTTTCTTGGAAGCTTTATGGACGCTAAAAGTCAAGGGAAAATTTCAGAAAAATACAGTCAAAATTAGGAAAGGATAAAAAGGTGTGGTGAAATTGAGAAATCCCAAATCAGCTCAACCGTAGGAATCTGGGTTTTGAAATCTTCACACAATGACAAAAATGCCCTCAGTTTAGTTTGAAAACAAAGAAGACAGAGGGAAGCCTGAAAGTGAATTGGCAGGCAAATCAGAAACGAGAAACCTAGGGGAAGGGGGCGACGGAGTTCAGTATGTGCTACGGTGATTTGATACTTGGCCGACAGTTGCTTGTCCAAGGTTTGGCGGCATTGCTTCGTTTGTCCGAGGTTTGGCGGCCCAAACTTCTGTTTAACAACTTCGTATGGAAAGGTGGCAAAGCAACAAGTTGGGGCCAATAACAACACCTCTGTTAACTCATAGAAATCAAGAGTATTCTAGCACATTTTCTTCTCTTTTCACTTATTTTTGGGTTTAAATTGTGCATATACAGAAATTATAGAAGAAAATGTGATAGGACATAAGCTAAATCAAAATTTTGTTGAATCATGAGTTAATTGCACATAGTTTTGATTATTTGTGAAAGTTAAATAGCTCATGAATCCCTCCTCCTTGTAGGTGGAGGATGAAAAGTTGTAAAAGCTCTTAAAAGATCATAGGAAGATGTGAAAGGGATGGAAGAATGCAAGAGGAAGATGAAAAAGGACATTATGGAAGAGAAGCATAAATTTTCCGTGGAGGTGTTGTAGCTAAAGCTATAGCGAAACCACCTGAAAAAGCACTGTTTCTGTCTGTTTCTGTTTGACAGTTCACTATGGCAATCGCGATAGCGAACCGACGGCGAACGCGCGATACTAATACTGTGCATTTTAAAAATTGAAGCAGTAAAACCAATATAAAAGCAAGGGATAGGCCAAAAATCACCCATTTTAACTTTTGGGAAGGTTTAGCTGCTAGGTCTTTGCATTTGGAAGAGCTTGAAGCTTGGGATTGGATTGAGAAGGGATTCGAAGCTTCAATTCTTGGGTTTTTCTTGTTCTTTTCCCTTATTTCTCTTGTTTTGCTGATATGGGTTATGTTTTTGTGCTGAGATGTTGTCATGTACAGACCATGAGTGACTAACACTAGTAGAAAAATGGTTTTTTAGACCAGTTGAAATTGACTTTTTAGACAGGTTTTGGATCCGGTCTTGATACAACCGGTCTTAAAAGTATGTCACGTTTAAGACCGGTTTGGTAACCGGTCTAAAAGTAACAATTTTAAGACCGATTGTCATGAGCACCAGTCTTAAAAGACCTCTTTTGTAAGGCATTTTAGTGTTTTACATAACATTTTTAAGACCGGTTATAATTATAACATATCTTAAAAGTTACTTTAAGACCGGTTTCATATATAACCGGTCTTAAAACTTTTAATTTTAAGACCGGTTGTACATAAAACAGGTCTTAAAAATTTAATTTTTAAGACCGGTCTTAAAAGTGTTATATTTTTTTAAGACCGGTTTCACATAAAACCGGTTTCATATATAACCGGTCTTAAAATAACTTTTAAGACCGGTCTTAAAAGTGTTATATTTTTTTTTAATTGTGTGTGATTAGGTTAGTTACCAAAACGCATCATTGAATTGCTACCTCCAATGCCATACTTATTAAGTGCCATATGGTGTTCAGTTTGCTTCCACTTACCATGTCCTTTTGCTTTAACCTTCCACTTACCATTTCCTTTTGCTTTAACCTTCTCATTGAATTGGGAACTTGTAACATGTCATATATCCTCATGTATAATGTTTTGTTTAAAACCATCATATATATATGCATAAATGAATTCAACCATGTCATATCATGCAACCAATAAGTCAATTCATCAAAATATACAAAAACCATGTTAAAACCAACAAACATGTCAAATCATGCAACCAACAATATTTGCAACCAACCAACATGTCAATTCATCAATATATACAAAAAAAATTCCTCAGTTTTACAAGCACTACTACAGAATATATATTTTACGTCCCTAAAGGATGTCCCTTTTTAAAAAAGGGAGGTAAAAAATAAAGGTGGTGGCATTTTTGTAATTATGGATAAGAACTGAATAGCTTTAGACGTCCCCAATTTAAATAGGGACGTCTAAAATGTGACTTTACAAATTTTAGACGTCCCTATTTGAATTAGGGACGCCTAAAGTAAAAAAAAAATTCTTTTACTTTAGATGTCCCCAATTCAAATTAGGGACGTCTAAAGTGTGACTTTAGACGTCCCATATACATTGTGGACGTCTAAAGTTTTTTTAAATTTTTTTTTTTTTGAATGAGGGACGCCCTTTGGGGTCCCTCATATATATAGGGACGCCAAAGGGCGTCCCTCATTCAAAAAAAAAATTAAAAAAAACTTTAGACATCCACAATGTATATGGAGACGTCTAAAGTATGACTTTAGACGTCCCTAATATGAATTGGGGACGTCTAAAGTTAAAAAAAAATTAAAAAAAAAAACTGAACAACTTTAGGCGTCCCTAAATTAAATTGGGGACGTCAAAAACAATTCAAATTTTTACTGACAGTCTTTATTTGTCAATCGTATACTACTTTTACACTCATCTTTCTTTTCCCATCGCCGCAAACATAAGAAAAGCCATTACCACAACGCGTTTTAACTCTTGCTTCTTCTTCTTTATATGCTCATTTTACTCTTCCTTCTTCCTTTCTCTCTCTTTTTTCACCTCCAGATCTGTTATGGTTTCTTACTATTGTTTATTATTTTATCCTCTTTCTCTTTTTTCTTTGGGTTTTCCTTCTATTTTATTTTCTAACTCGTGTTGTTATGGTTTGTAGATCAGGACTCTGAAACATGCTTCATGGCTACGTTCCGCTGAGAAAACGAGGTTCATCTCTCCCTGTCGCTCTTCTCTATTCATTATTACAAGAAAATGAATTTCAATAATAGAAGGAGATAAGTTTGTTGCAACTAATTCCTCTTATTGTTTTCATCTTCTCCCTATGAGATTTCAGCTTTGGAGTTATTATTGTGTAGATTTGGATTTCAGACACTAGATCTGTAATTTTATATACAATGATTTGTAATTTCTGGTTTTAAATACTGTTCAGTTCAGATCTGTAATATAAACGATTTTTTTTAAAAAAAAAAAAGCACTTTAGATGTCCCCATTTTAAATTGGGGACTTCTAAAGTCCCACTTTAGAAGTCCCCATTTTAAATTGGGGACATCTAAAGTGCTACAGTGACACTTTAGACGTTCCTTCTTAAAATGGGGACGTCTAAAGTCCAGACTTTAGACGTCCTTTTATCTACGGACGTTATTGCCATTTTTTACTACTTCGCTCACATAGACGTCCCCTTATTTTCAGACGTTAAAAGACCTAAAAAAGGGACAATAAAAATGTTTTTTGTAGTAGTGAAGAACTCACTGTTGTAAAAGTTCGTAAATGAATTCAGCACAATAATTACGAATGTGCTCATATCTTCTTCTGGAAAGGGGTCAACAAGTTCAAACATCTGAAATACCAAAGCCAGGCAAAACATTAACTTTACTTAAAAATATAAAAGTAATACAAAATTTTTGAAATATATATACATTTACCTCTTAAGTAAGTTCTATCGTTCCTAAGGTAATAATATTATACATGTGCCTCAGAATATACAACCCACACAAGTTGGACCCTGGTGGTTGCCTACGGGTCTGAAAAATAATATGATATCATTAAAACAAGTATAAAATTAAAGCATGGCTTATTATTGAATACATTCTTAAAACAAACCAATATGTAACTAACTTTTGGCAAGATCCATGTAGGGTCTTTTACTTCATGCATAGGCCTACCACAAGTAGCGTGTTGGAATATCCGCATAGCCCTATATCATCAAAATCACAAAGGTTACTTATTTTACACAAATTCCATAAATTTTGGCTTGCTGAGGTGGAGGGAGCATAAGAAGATGACAGAATAACTCTTCTTGCACAAAATAGCCAATTGCCAATGATCACTGAAAAAAGGGAAAACTTTTAAGCAAATATAAAACATTATGTATATTATGAAATATAAATTTGTTTCTTACCCATGCAAATACAGAGCTAAGAAACACTCAATTGAGGTTTCACTAAGCCTGTGAGATAAGTATGTGTGTCTGATAGAAGTAGTGGTCCATTTGTCGTAGAGTTGATGTGGGCATAGGAGTCCAAATTTATTGGTTTTGCCAGAGTCAACTAACCTATGATGCATGCACCTACAATAATTCAAGCAGGGACATTAAATCAAAGTTTAACGGCGTAATTTGTAGAATATTAACTTCCAATTTGAGAAGATACTTACATCAAAAAGAGTTGGATAATCGAAATTGTAAGCTGTTATAGAGGTGCTACCAGGGACATGAAATCATACCTGACTTGCCAACAGCTGACTCAGTAGACCAATCTCTTGTTGCAAAGGACATATCATATGCCATCAGAATCACTTGCTGCATGACATTCAATAGAGGCCGTGAAACATCTTGAGTGAAGGGAGGTAGAGGTTGAGGTGGCGGGGATTCTCAGCTCGATCAAAAACAAGGTTCTTTGGCCTCAAGATGAAAGAGTTGATGACATCACCCACAACCTTAAAGTCATCAACAGGGATAGGGAGAGGTGCATCTGTAACGATCACCTCTTTAACTGCCAATCTGACTTGATCATCCTTTATTTCTTGGTGGTGGACAGTTGATCCCAAGTTGTGCACACTCCCCTGTACAACCAATCGTCTCAGGGGATCCTCCACAAACAAGTCACAAGGCTCACCAATTTCTTTTCCAGGACCCTCTGATGACTGACCAATGCAACTCCCTTTAGTGCTCTGTTTAGGGTTTAGGGAATGAGCCTGGGGAGCACTGGTATCTGCTTGTCTTGTGCTAGTCATGATCATCCATTCCTCCCTCATCTTACTGAACCTTTTTTCAAATCGTGCATCAAATGATGCTTCTACCTCGGCCCTAGCTTCCACCCTCACAGTGGCCAATATACGCTCCATCTCCTCCCTAGTCACCAAACTACTTGAGGAATGGCGTGGGGGTGCTCCAAAGTAATCTCTTATGCCTACCCCTCCTCCAATCCTCCTGACATGGCTGGGATGCTCAGGTTTTCCTGTAGCTACGGTCAGAATGTCATTCCTCCCATCCGACCTAAATGATTCCTCGGCTTGTTTTTTTTGAAGCTCCTCCTATAAGACACAGATGACAAATGTTAATAATGAAATTTGTTTACTAAGTAATTAACAACAACAAGTCAACAATAATACTTACAATTTTCTCACCGACTATAGGAGATCATTCACTCGTATACGACTCGCTCCTCTTTTGGTGAGCAAACAGCCACTTCTTTTCACGACGTATCAGAGATGGTGGAGAAAGAAGAACAGAAGGATTGGATTGAGCTGCATCTTCCAATCTCTTCCGTTTGGCCGCCAACAAGTCTTTTTCGGCCTTCGCATAACCTCCACGAGACATTGTATGGGGGCAATCATTCTTTCTACCACTCTCTTGGGCATTTTTCCTTTTTTCTTGCGAATAAGAAATCAAAATTAAGTCATTGTAAATCAATAAAGAAAATTCACAATTCATAAGCAAATCAAATGCAAAATAAGTTAACTCACCAATGCTTCTGGAGTAGTCCGAAGCCGTCTGAATTCTTGCCAAGTATGTTCGTCAATAAAAGAATATTGATATCATGGATTAGGATGAGGCTGACCTTCTTCCACCTCGATATGCACGTAATTATTGGATAGACTTGTCTTAAACTTCCTCCAACGTTTATCACAATACGTCATTGTCTTGTCATATAAGACTTCACTCTCAGGAATTTTGTAAGTGAGCTAGATAGTTTCCCAAATATGTCGCTTCACTCCTTTATCCACATTTCTCCACTGCTCTATCAAGTTGCTAGGCTTGTTGCGTGCTAGGAGGCCGACAATACTCCTATACCGGCTTGCATTAGGCCCGATTGGTTTCCAATAACTATCAAACTCAATCAGAATCTTTTCCTCGATATTTCGGTTAAGAGGAATGTCTCTCAATCGAGTGGCTCTCCTACCCCTTCGTCTAGGCCGATTACGTGGCTCACTGTGTTCCTGGCTAGGAGCATTGCTAGGCTCACTTTGATTTGGATTAGTTGGATCGGGAGTACCCTCACTAGGATGACTCATTGTCTAACTAGTGATGCTTTAAGAAAATTTTGCTACACGGAACTATCTACAAAGGCATCGTTCAAAAGCAATTCCCAAGTTATGCAAACATGAACAAATAATTAATTGCAATGCACAAGTTGATAACCAATATCAAGCAATATCAGCATTATGAATCCAGAGTTTTACTAGATTTAACATACATGCAAAAATATAGAATTAGAATTGAAGCCAAGCTATCCAGTTAGGCAATATGAACACAAGCAAGTTTTCATATTGGTAAAGATTTTAAATTCAAATCGTATAGCCAAATCAAAAGAAGGAAACCAGAAGCAAAAGCCACATTCAATTCACAGGTGCTAGTTTAGGAAATGAGCCTGGGGACCAAGAGTAATATGGCTAGGTGTTGGTTTGGCACCAAGGAGGGCCAGGTGTAGAAGTTTGAAAGGGAGGGAAGAGGGGGGCCATTTGGCATATAAAAGTGAAGTACATGAAGGAAGCATGTTAGGGCACTAAGTTCTATGCTAGAAGAGGAGAAAACAGGTGGACAGTGGCATATTGCAAAAGGGGAGTGTTTAGTTCAAAGTCTCAAAACCACAGAACAGGTGGACAGTGGCATATGTAGAGCCAAGTGGGTCAGCCTCCCTCCTCCCTAAGCCTCCCTCCCCCACATTACAATACAATCCTCATAGACGTACACATGGAGAGAGTAATATATGGACTAATCAAGGGTAGTCCTGGGGATTCACCATCTCATATGGATGATATCGGAGAGAGGAGGCCACTTTCTCTTTCAAATTTAAATTAAAGGCCTAGTCTGTAGTGCAAATGGAAAGCCACCAAAATAAACCCAGGTCCACAATTTCAGAATAATTAACGGTACCTTAAACCTTTGCTTGAGGATCCTCTTCTTCCTCTGGATTTCAACAGTCCTTGGCCACTTGCTGCAAGAATCGAACAAAGAAAATGGAGGCCAAGTCATCTCACAATTTCAATGAAATACCCAAAAATGAAACCATTAATTTAATTGAACGCCTGGCAATGGAAACACAAACCTGACAATAAAAATGAGGTTGAAAACGAAACCAATCAGATGGAACAAACGATGATAGCCTTACGGCAATGTATTCAACTGTAAATCTCCGTTGACGGTGGCGAAGTTAAGGACGAAGAAGAAAAGGGGAAAGGAGGAGCTGCCACGAAACGATGAAGAGGTTTTGCTAATGTGCTTGAGTATCAGATTTCAGAGTTAAATTTAGGCGCCTTTTGAAATCCATGTCAGTTTTAAGACCCGTTGTCAATTACAACCGGTCTTAAAATTAATATTTAAGACCGGTTGTAATTCAAAACCGGTCTTAAAATATATATTTAAGATTGGTTATTAATAACTAACCGGTCTTAAAAATTGAAACTTTTTAAGACCGGTTTATTAATAACTAACCGGTCTTAAAAATTGAAACTTTTTAAGACCGGTTATTAATTAATAACCGGTCTTAAATTTTTAATATTTAAGATCGATTTTCATGTACAACCGGTCTTAAAAATAATAAACATTTTTTTATAATTGTATTTAATTCAGATAACATTTTCTAGACCGGTTGAAAATATATTACATATATTTATTTTTTTTTAATTGTATTATATTTTAAGACCAGTTTTATTATAACCGGTCTTAAAAGTATTTTTAAGACCGGTTTTAAATATAACCGGTCTTAATATTTGATCATAATTACAAAAATACCATCGATCATATTTTTAAGACATTATCCGATATAACCGGTCTAAATGTTCCGGTCTAAAAACCGTTTTCTGTACTAGTGTAAAAACTTTCAATTAGGATTACTTTTACCTATTGTATGGATTGAAACTACTATATTATCTTACTTTTGCTAGTTATTGAGAATATATGCTGATTTTTCTCTATGCTTAATGCTATCTTGTGTTTGATCACCACATGATTATATTAGTTCAATTGAATGATGCTTGAGAGAGCTATTTTGGTTGTAGAACTTGATAAAAATCATGTTAGACTTGAAATTTGATTATTAAATGAATGGTTTGTTGTTAGAATAAAGATATATCTAACAACCTAACATAGTTTATTGAAAAATTGTTTTGGAAATATGGTATTCATTGATTATAAATAAGAGATTGAATATTTTTAATAAAGATTAAAAATCAATCTTGACTTGAGAGAGCTTGGTTGATGATTTTAGGATCTTTGACTAGCATATAGACTCATTTAATTAGTATAAGTGAATTAATTGCATAGCTTCATGAAATATAATGGGGAAGAAGTAATCCTAAGCCATTTAAGTCTTAAAGTAGAATCAATTTTACAATTACCATTATTTTGACATTATTGTTTTCAGTAAAATTCCTTAATTGACATACTCAATTTCAAATGATTTCATTCAACTTAAGAATATGGTTACAATAATTAACTCACTTTCGTCATAGTCCTTGTGGATCGACATACTTTTCCCCACTATAATATTACTTGCGACCCTTGCGCTTACGATAAGCTAAACGGCGAACAACCCCCTGTCCATTAACAACATATGTTACTAAATTAATGACTTTCCTTTGTTGGTTAACAATTTTGGAGGTAAAAGGGGATAGTGACAAGTTAGATGCCCAAAAACCACACATCTCCCTATTAACAACGCTAACTTCTATATTAGCGATGTTCCTTTCTTGTTTAACAACTTCATTCACAAAAGAGCCAAATTTCCTAGTCCGGGAGACCAAAAACAACACCTCTCCATCAATTAACAACACCAGATTCTTAATTAATGATATCACCTCCTTGATTAACATCTTCCTGGGAACAAAGTGGGAACGTCACAAGTTGGATGGCCAAAACAACACATCTCCCTTAATTAACAACACCATATTCTTAATTAAAGATATTTTCTCATTGATTAACATCTTCCTAGGAACAAAATGGGAATGTTACAAGTTGGATGCTAAAAAAACAACACATCTCCCTCTATCAACAACATTAGATTCTTTATTAACGACTTCACTTCCTTAATTAACATCTTCGTAGCAAACAAAGTAGGAACGTCACAAGTCGGATGCCAAAAAAGAATACATAATTTCAAAGTAGTGAACAAAAAGGGCTAGAGCAAATTACATAAAAGGACCCATAATTTCAGAAATTATGATATTGCCTTGCAACATTTCAAATATTTGTACTTCAGTCCCTCCTCAAAACCTTTTTCATTTTCAAATAGATTCATAGTCAAAACTTGTGTTTTGACCAGGACCTAGGTTACTGTACAGGGCTTCTTCAGACATAGACAAGAGCAAGCCAAGAATATAGACAAAGTGAGGGCACCCGGATCTAAGTGACTTGCTCTTATCACCTTCAACTTCACATCACCATCACCGGCGACATCCCTTCCTCTTCACCATCAGCCAGAGATGGAGTTCCAGAGTCAGACTTGGTAGACCTTGGGAGGTACAAGGAAGGAGATAAACTCGAGAGGGCTGTGGAACAGGGGTGAAGCTCGAACCACCATCACCTTCAGCGCCACAGACAACTACTACCAGTCAGAGAAACTTAAGTAGAGACAGAGCTTAGATTTGCAGCACCACCATCATTCACTACTCACTTCACCATCGTCACCATTCGTTGCCACCGTCATTCCTTCCTGCTTCAGACCGCCACCGCTAACAGAGTTTTCCAGATTCCGGTGAGGATGCCCAAATTCCAGCAACTCAATATTCAGTTTCCAGTGGCCTTTCTTTTTACCATTTGCACCTTTTGCCTCTTTCTTTCATATCATCGACCTCTTCTATTTCCCATCACAACCATCCTTCCTCCACTGCCATAAACCATCACCACCGTCATCATCATCACAACACCTCCTTCATCTCTATCACAGTCACCTCCCTTGTGACCTTCCTTCTATATTTCTCACTCTCACTTTATCATCATCTTCAAATTCTTTCTCTCATAGCCCTGTTTCAATAGTCACAGTCCAGTTTCTCCATCTTTGCATTTGAACTGATAGCCCACTTCTATTCTCATTGAATCTATTAGCGCATTGATCTCCTATGGATTTTGGGTGTTTTGAGATGATTAGAGCTACAGTGAGTGCAATAAAGTTCATGCATGGTTGAGGATTTCAACTCTTGAAGATTGAGGCTTTGGCTTGAGTTCAAGAGCTTCAAGGGGAGTTTTCTTTCATAGTTTATTTATGAATTTCCTATTGTCATTGTAATTCCTAGCTATATTCTAAGGTAGTTTCAGTAGGATTTTGTGAGTATTTAGACTCCATATTATTGAACTAAGATTGCTTATTTTGTATTTGGATTTAAATTATTGTGATTGGATGATTTTTAGTTAACTATCTCCTATTAATTCAATGAGATTATGCTTGCTATTTGTTTACTAGTTTGTGTAATTGATTTGAGTTAATTTGAGTGGCACATTTTGTGCATTCATATGAGAGGAAACAATTACATTAATTTAATCCATTTCACACATCAAGTGGTTTTAACAATTTATCTAAGAGATGACTATGAATGCGATCGTAGGATAAAATCATTAATTAGATAAATTGGACTCAACGCGTTTACTTGAGGTTTTTAATTAAAACTTGATGGATTTCAAACTCCCATATTATTTAGTGAAGTAGGATAGCCAATGAACCAATTTCTCAAGAGAATTCACTTCATTCATTTTTTCATATCCATCCCATTTTTATAAAAATACCAAAAACAATAGCTTAGCTTTTAATTTAATTGCATTAGTATTTAGTTTATTAATTTGAAAAACCCAAAATGAATTTCCCCTTGCTTTCATTACATAACATTTAGATTACTTAGGATTCAATAAAAGGCTCCTGGAGAAGAGAGAACGATCCTAGGTTTGCTTATACGCAATCCTTTTTTAATTTTTGATTATGGACCCCAAGGCTAATGTACGAGAAAAGTCCTAATCAATTATTTAAGAGTAACGATATATCTTTCAACAGTGAAGAAAGGAGCAGTGGGAAAGAAAGGAAAGAGAAGTTTGGGCCATCAAACCTCGGACAAGCGAAGCAACGCCGCTGAACCTTGGACAAGCGACCGTCAGCCAAGTATCAAATCGCCATAGCATACTGCGAGCTCCATCAAGAGACTGTCATTCCTTTCCAATTGCCATTCTGAGCTCCGTTTCCCCTTCCCCTAGGTTTCTCATTTCTGATTTACTTGCCAATTCACTTTTGGGCTTCCCTCTGTCTTCTTTTTTCAAACTAAACTGAGGGCATTTTCGTCATTGTGTGAAGATTTCAAAACCCAGACTCCTACAGTTGTACTGATTTGAGATTTCTTAATTTCACCACACCTTCTTGTTCTTTCCTAATTTTGAATGTATTTTTCTGGAATTTTCCCAAAAGTCAAAGTTTGGTGGGAATTTGGATTTGAACTGAATTTTCTCTTACTACATATAGTAATTGAGATGAACTAATAAAAAAATTTGGTGATGGTGCAAAAATGCCCATGATAATTTCTAAAAGGAGCAACTGGCATCATGAAAAAAAATTTGGTTCAAAAAGACCTATGTACATTACAAAAAGAATCTTAAATGCCACCACCGTTAGGATCACCTAACGTCCGTTAACTTGTCCATCTTGGACCCTTAGTTATTCATTAAAGTAGACAGTATTTACTGAGTAAGAGGACCTGATATACCTTTTTACTAGTTTCTTATTCCATTTTTTTTGGGTCAACGTTGTCGTCTTCGATTAAAGCTTTTGATTCTTCCATTAAAAGCTAGACTGACTCTTCTCTTATTCCATAAATATTCCGACCGGTTCTCTTCTTACTAGTTCTGTTCTTCCATTAAAGCTTCTCCTTCCTCTGAGGCAATTTATTTGCAACGAAAGCAAAGAATGGGCGATTGAGGAAGGGGGTTAACCGGATGGTAGAGACGATAGTTGAGGAGAGGAAGGAGACGGAGTCGTCTTCGTGTTCGTATTCTAGCTCTCTATGCTTCTGTGACCAAATGTCGTGGGGGGAAAACCTGTTGTGGTTATAAGTTTGGATCTGTCGCAGCCTTCTATTTACCACACTCCAATGAAGAAACCTGGTGGTAATGGGGTTAACCTAATGAGGCCTTCCATTGGGATTATGACTCCTGCTCTAGAGCCTATAGTTGAGGTGAAATCGACCAAAAGGGCTTGCATTATTGGGGTCACCCTTGATTGTTACTACAAGCAGATCTCCTAAATGCCTAGCTGGTCTAAGCTTGAATTTTGCCAATTTGCTGTTGGGTGTGCCAGGCAGGATTGTCCTCTTAGAGTTTGAGGGTGGGGAGGAAATTAATGGTAACAGGCTTTCCAATGGCATGGATTTGAAGGAGGGGTGATGAAATTGAAGAGGAAGTCACAAAAGAGATAGAGAATTTAGCAATTCAAAAGCATGATTTTGCTCCTGAAATTTCCTTGGGAGCTTTTGTAGCCAGTGTTGAGAATCTTGGGGCACTGCTTGTTGGCTCCATTAAACCCTCAGGTAAGGGTGAGCAAAAGCAAACTAAAACCGAAGACCGAACAGAACTGAACTCAATTCAATTTTTTCTGTTAGTTGATTTTTATCAGTTTACTCTTTCGGTTGTTTAGTCATCGGTGCGGTTTTCTAAAAAAAAAAATCAATTAAAACCGTATAACTGAAGTTTGCTTCATATTTCCTTTTTCTCTTCCTGACTATATAAAATGCATCAGCCAGACCCAGGTTTAAAGGCCATTTCATTATTAATTAGGTCCAACTTATTTCCAAGTCTAAGTCCAATTGTCCATTGTCCATGTCTAGTAACAAGTCCAAGTCAATTTTTTGATTTTGTCAAGTCCAAAGGATAAAAACCTGAACTAATTTTGTAAATAAATAAAAACCTAACCTAAAAAACCTAAATGACTAATTGTCTAATTCAAATCTCATTCATTACTCCATTTCATATACGTCTTTAGCCTCTTCACTTCACTTTCACTCTTCTCTTCTGCATTCTGAGTTTGTCTGTGTCCGTGGGTTTGGGTCCTCTGACTCTCGACTCCTACGTACTCCCATCCTCCTCTCCTTTCGACTCTAGACTCTCAAGTCTCAACGGTCGAGGGTGAAAGCATCATCGTGAGTCGAACAGCATCCCGTGGTCCTCCCTTCATCATCAACCCTGGAGCTTCAGTTTTTGGTAAGTAGCTCGGTTTTAATCTCTGGAAGCCAAGTTTTTTCTTCGATTGATCATTTTTGTCTACACTACAATGACAAGTTTTTTTTACTTTTTTTGAATAAAAAAGGTACCTTTCAGGAAAGAAGGTATCTTTTTCACTTCTTGTGTTCATTTCTATTTGGAATGAAGAAATTTTTTTACTTTTTTCGAATAAAAAAGGTACCTTTTTCACTTCTTGTGTTCGTTTATGTCTAGAATGAAGATTTTTTTTTTACTTTTTTTAAATAAAAAAGTTACCTTTCGGGAAAGAAGGTACCTTTTCTATATTTTTTTTCTAGAGGCACCTTTTTGTAGGTGTTCATTTAGTTCGGCTTCATTTCTGTCCAGCCATTATAAATTTCGTTTGATTATTATGAAGAATAAGAGGCTTCTTTTCGTTTGATTATTATAAATTTCTTCTTCGGCTTCATTTCTATTCAGCCATTATAAATTTCATTTAATTATTATAATTTCAGCCATTATAATTTTTCTTTTGTTTTTGTTTGATTTTTTGCGTTTCCTTCAGTTATAGGTGCCATTCAGGCCTTCAGGGGGCATTCAGGGACAAGGCAGAATCTGATATATATCAAGCTTTTTTATGTTCAATATGCTGCTTGTATTTTGATATAATGATAATTAGCCAATATGATAAGTGATTCTGCTTGTATTTTGAAGTTAGCCAATATAAAGGCAGTAGGCAGGCCTCCAGTAATGCTCCAGACCCCTAGTCTAGTAATTCTTTTGATGTATAATGGCAGATCTCCAGTGGAGGTCCTCCACTAATGCTCCATACCTCCATTCAAGTAATTGTAAATCATGTTATATCATTCACTGTTTTCGAATGATATTGAAATGCTTTGATACGTGAGTTTGATTAGGGGAAATAGGTATTAAAAGCTTGCGGCTGAAATTTAAAAATCTTTGGTTTTCTTGCTTAAAACTAGGCTGTACTAATTGTTTTTCCTGTTAGAATCTTTTCTTGAGTTGTAGACTTGCAATTTGTTTGCATGGATACGCTTGTAGCAAAAAAAATCCCAAAAGGCCCAATAACCGAAGTACATCAAAAACCAAACTAAAATTAGTCGGTCATTTCGATTTCGGTTATTTCAACATTTCAGTTTCGATTCAGTCATTAAAATGTCTTCTATTCGGTTTTCTCGGTTTCCCCTAAAAACTGAACCAAACAACGAATTCTCACCCTTACTCTTAGGAGGTCAAGGATTCTGCTTCAGTTGCATTAAGGTATTTATACGCCAGGGCCTCTCATGATTTGGTGCCACAGGCAATTCTGGCTACAAGGAGTCTCATCCAGCTCGATAAGAGGGCTCAGGAGTCTGCCAAGGCTGTGGCTGTTATAGTAAGTGCATCATCAAATGCCAACACACCCAGCAAAACCAAGAAACATGAAATTCTTTTGCAAGTGATTGGGGGAAGGTAGTAAATGTGTGTTTGAAGAAGATGATTCGATGATTGTTGTATAGTGGGCAAATCTGTAGCAGACCAAGAGTGTCCAACTTTTTTAGATACAGTGTTCAATTTTACATACACCTGTATTGTTCAATTTTACCAACTCACACTCCACATCATCTGATTTGGTCAATATTTCAAAAAATACAGTCAACGTATAGGCTCTAACGGGGTGGCATTTAAGATTCTTTTTGTAATGTACATAGGTATTTTTGAACCAAAAAAAATTATGGTGCTAGTTTCTCCATTTGCAAATTATCATATGGGTATTTTTGCTTCGTCGCCCAACAATATTTAATGGTTGGAAAGAGTGTAAAATCTCCCTTGCTGAATTTCTAGATATATTCAAGTCCTTAAATGAAGGCCCTGAAAAATGAAGAGTTACGACCCTTTTCTTTATTCATTTACTATATTTTTTCCCCCAGCTTGTTCATTTATCATTCTGGTTCTGTTTATAAATTCATTTTGACAAAAAATTTTGGTTCTTATTATAAGTTTAGTTTCATAGTAATAAATGTATTTTTTACAATTTTGCCCCTATTAATTCTAATAAATAAAAAGAATTTATTCATGTTGACTTTTGGAACCAATTATAAGTAAGGGCAAAATTGAAAATTTAGCCTATAATTATGAGTTTACCAACTCTCTTTAGTATGTAAGAGTTAGTTAATTCAAACTTCTAAATAGAACTAGAGTAATACTAGATACTCAATGCTTTTAAGTTCAGTTTTCTTCATTCAGGTAAAAAAAATGTTTAGTTTTCTTCTGTACTTATTTCTTTATTGCTCATTAAATGGAGAATAGTGGGAAAAATTAATACATAAACGTATAACGAAGACTGATGATAATTTCAATGAACCATCAATTAATTAATACACTTTAAATTGAATTTGAGGGGGTGATTTAAATTTCATCCTGCTCAATATACTACTTCATCATCTCAAGCGATCGTTCGCAACCACTTTCGATTCAACATCTCGAACAACCTACTCCTTCACATCGAAGCCATATGAATATTACTCCCTCAACTACCGTTTTACATTTGACCTACCCAGGTTTTTATTGTGTTTAGGACGCAGCAAGCTAAGTTGATTGTACCATGATGAAGAATCAGAAACAAAAGGATGTACTCGTAACAACCAAGTTAACATGGACAATTACAAACTTCAGTAAATTGAAGACCAATGTCCGACACTGTTTTGAGGTTTTCGCCGTTCTCGATTATGCTTGGTAAATGCTTTTTTTTTCCCTTGTCATTCCTCTCTTATTTTTGTATTAAAGCTTTTCTCCTTTTTCATTTGTTTTGAATTTGTTTCTTATTTCTTCTTTATTTCTTATTTTTTTTCTTATAATTTAGTTGTTTGTTCGATTATTCAACATATTTACGCATTCCGGTGAAATTCAATAGATTGTACGAAAACAGAATGAACAGATACAAGTATATGTTGCTTTAGACGAAAAACTTGCATAGAGATGAGGAAATATATATATATATATATAATCAAAGATCAAATATGTAATAAACGTATTTATATAATTTTTTCCTACCATTCCTCTCTTATTTTGTTCTAAAGCTTTTCTCCTTTTTCATTTGTTTTGTATTTGTTTCTTCTTTCTTATTTTTGAAGGATATATATATATATATGTGTGTGTGTGTGTGTGATGAACACATTAAAAATATTGTGGTAGGAGACTTATTATATACGGTGGAAGGACAGACAATAACAAGTCATTGGCTACATATTTGGAAGTATCTGATGCATCGAATTTACCTCAAGGGTGTAGTATACTAGCAGCCTTCAACTTAACCGACGTCAATCAAGATTCCAGGTAAGAATCGCTAACAAGAGGAGGTATTATTTCTTTCATATTCATTAATATGATATTCCTCCAAAATTTGTTTTCATTTCCGTGGTGTCATTTTTAACGTCAAGGTCTTTTTTTTCAAATTTGAAAATGGTAAATCATGTTGTGGTGATTTGATTAAATAATGCAGATGCAGATGTATCACGCAAGTTCTATGTAACTAGTTATAGTCGGGGTTTTCGTATGTTTATGCCCCTAAGTGAACTTGAGGACCTATTGAGTAGATATATTTTGAAAGATGAATGTATTATTGAAGTTGAAATATTCTCTGTGACTTTTGAAGGCATTGAGTCCACAAGTCGCTTGACATTCACTTCCTTATCCAAGAAACCTATCAAAGACATTCACTCATCAAAGAACCATGATGTTGTTGAGTTTAAGGATTTGGGGAGAATAGAGAAATCGTTTGTTCCCCTGCTAGAGGAAGTTTGTTCAATACATCCTTCATTGCTGCACTATAAGAAGAACAAAAGTCATAAGTCTACTGAATGGGCATTTACTGCATTAGGTCGAGTTCTACAATTTCTAAAGGACAAGAAGTGGAAAGCTGAGATCTATGAAATCCCATGACCCATTCTCCTGCCTCGTTTCTAATTACCCTTCCACATGCTACTTGTTGGTGCAGCTGAACCGAGCCATCTACATCAATGTGAATTGTGCCACAGGTTGGGAGAGTCCAGACATCCTCTTGAGAAGTATTCACTTTAAATACCTAATACTTAAGCTCACCATTCATGGTATGCTCCATGAGATGGTAGGAACATTTATGTGAGAGGTCCCTTGCAGAAGCTGTAACCCCTTCAAAAATGTAATGACATCTAGAAGTCTGTGAGAAATAGTTTGGTTAATATTGTAAAAAGAATAAAAGAATATTCTCATTTTATTTGTAAATAGTTAGTTGTTGGAATTTGTTGTATAGCTCATTACAGCATTATTCCATGTATTTTAGTTAGAGATAGGGTCCTTATATATAGTTTGTCCTGTTGGCTTGGTGTGTGATTTTTTCCAATTGTAATATTTTCCCAGTTATCAATAAAGGAATTATACCTGATTTCCAAGGTAGTGCGTAAAGGTGTAGAGTGTGAAGGGTTTCTTCATGGTACCAGAGCCTATGGTCCAGTCCATTAGAGCCAAGAAAGCCCAAGATGACCCACTCCACCGTTCGGCCTCCATGGAACCTAAACCCTAATTATATCATTTTTCCTGCAAGTCTTCCACTAGCCCTACAATTGCCCTTCTCCATGCCGATCTGCTCAGTTGACACCTTTCACGGTGCACATTGCCAATTTGCCTGCTTTGCTACCTTATCGATGGCCAGGATGATGCATCGATAGACCTTCATTCTTCAAGAAGTCCCTTGACGGTTTGACATTGTTCTTGCTTATCTTGTTTCTTCGGTGTGACCATCGGTGCTCTGCAATATTCCAGCACCGCTCTGTCAAGAAGTCACTCCAGTGTAAGATGCTCTCATCATGTACTTTGGTAAGCCGAGATCTGTGGGCTGTCACCAGATCCGAGAAACACAATCTTCTTTGTAAGAAGATCTTGCACTCTCTTCTTGCCTAGAATCTGCTCTACCGCTCACGGTGCTACCGCTCTGTCTCACTCTGCCACTCCTGCCCAGCTCTATTTTTTCAAGGGCGTTCCCCAGCCACAAGCGTCACTTGATTCCACCCCATAGTCCATCGATTTGCCACGATCCAGTACCCTATTCCTTGTATTTTTTTTTTTTGGTTATTGCTTTCTTCTTTTTATCAGTCCACATCTTCTTCTCCTTCTCTTTGAGCAGTAATCCTTTTTTGAGCTCTAATGGCAACTGAAAAACCTTCTACTGAAACCTTGCCTTTCTCACACCCAATTTACCTTTATCCGTCTGACACTCAAGGCCCCTCTACCATTAGTCATGTTCTAATTGGGACAGAGAACTATACCGTTTTGAGCCTTACCATGAGAATTGCCTTATTGGGAAAGAACAAGTTAGGCTTTGTGACTGGCACTTGTACAAAGGAATCTCAGGACACTGCTTTACGTGACTAATGGGAGAGGTGCAATGCTGGGGTCCTCTAATGGCTAGTGAATTCAGTCTCGAAGGAATTGGCCACTGGGATTATATTTTTCCAGAATGCTCAGAAAGTCTGGAATGACTTAAAAGAATGATTTGATAAGAAGAATAGTGCTCGTATTTTGCTTTGCATAGAGAGATTTCCTCACTCAGGTAGGGTGCTACCTTTATCTCCACTTATTTTTTGAAATTAAAGCAACTTTGGAAGGAAAAGTATGCCCTTGTTTCCCTTCCTGATTGTACATGCTCTACTTCAAGAACAAAAATTACTGCAATTTTTATTGGGTCTCAAAGATTCCTACCTTCAAGCAAGAAGCCAGATATTAATGATAAGCCCTTCACCTACTGTCAATGAGGCTTATGGCATGTTGATCTAAGATGAGACATAAAAATCTATCATTGACCAAGAACGAGCTTCTCCCACAAAAGGAATTGATATGGCAGCTCGTGGTCACAGTCACGGTTGCGGTAGGGCAGAAGATACACAGAAAATGGATTAGAATGCACCTACTGTAATAAAAAAGGGCATCTTCGGGACCACTGCTACCAGCTAGTGAGATATCCACCAAATTTCAGAGGCACTAAGGGCAATATTTCTAGAGACTCTGCCAATGTAAATGTTGCTGCAACTCGAGAGCCAAAAGCACATACAAATGGAGGCAGCACAGTAGTGCCTACATTCACACAAGCTCAATATGAAAAGCTCCTAGAACTTCTACAAAAGGACACTGAGACTACTATTCATGCACTTACTGGTATAGGTATGACTGCTCCTATAGCTTGTTCTATATTAACTGATAATTGGATATTGGACTCAGGTGCCACCATTCATATGGTAGGAGACCTAAGCCTCTTAGATAATTATAAGACATATCATGGTCCAATTAAATCCATAAAAATTCCTGATGGTAGACGTGTAGCAGTAACTCATATAGGGAATGTGAACATTATAGATGAACTCTGGTTGAATGATGTTTTATATGCCCCAGACCTAAAATTCAATTTAATTTCAATTTCTAGATTTACACTAGAAAATAAATGCATGGTTGTTTTCTTCCCTAACTTTTGCCTAATGCAAGACCTTCAGGGTGGGAAGATGAGGCTCACTGGTAAGTTGATTGGTAGTCTGTACATTTTAAAAGAATCAAAGAATTCTCATCTTGTTAATGTCAATGTATCCCACAATAGTACTCAGAAATTAAGTTCTAGTGATACGGTTTTATGGCATAAGAGGCTAGGTCATGCGCCGCTTTCCATTATGCGATACTTGGATTTTGTAATTGATGATTCAGATTCAGTCAATAAAATTTGTGAGATATGTGTTCAGTCCAAACAAACTAAGTTTCCCTTTTCACCTAGTTGCATTAAAACTCATAAATTTTTTGAATTAATCCACCTTGATGTATGGGGACCATATCGGACTCCAACTCATCAAGGTTTTCAATATTTTCTCACTATAGTGGATGACTTCTCATGAGCTACATGGATTTTTCTCATGCGCAATAAAATGAGGCTGTAACACATATTAAGAATTTTGTCGCCTATGTTTTAACTCAATTTCACACACAAATTAAACGTATTCGTAGTGACAATAGATCTAAATTTTTGAATCATGAACTGAAGTTGTATTTGCAAAGTAAAGGCATGATCCATAAAACATCATGCCCCTATACTCCAGAGTAAAACAGAGTTGTGGAACGTAAACATAGAATGATTATGCAAATTACTAGAGGATTGCTACTACAATCAGGAGTTCCAATTATATATTGGGGAGAGAGAGAGAGAGAGAGAGAGAGAGAGAGAGAGTGTGTGTGTGTGTGTGTGTGTGTGTGTGTGTGTGTATGGCTGCCCATTTAGTTAATAGGATACCATCTAAAGTTCTTGAATTTCAATCTCCCTATTAAAGGGTATATGGTTCCAAGGCTAATATCTCAAATCTTAAGGTTTTTGGATCTTTAGTGTATGCTACAAATTTAAAAATTGTTGACAAACTTGATACTAGGGCAATTCCATGTGTGTTTCTGGGCTATCTTGATAATACAAAAGGTTATTTGCTTCTTGATTTGTACCAGAAAACAATTTTTGTTAGCCGACATGTTAACTTTATGGAAGATCTCTTCCCTTTCTTAGACATGCCAAGCAATATTCCAGGAGGTATAAACCAATACTTGAAAGAAATGTTCTAGTTTGAACCAAAATAGGTGTAGGTAAATAATATGCTATCTACTAAATCTGAACATGATGATACTAATTCTGTTCCTCACAAACCATGAACCAGCCGAATGTGAGGAACATGAGCAAGAACATTCAGATGAACCACAAGCATCCACTCACTCAAGCCAGCAAGGGAAAGGAGGCCTCCAATTTGGTCCCATGACTATGTGTGCTCTCTTACATCCCCTGAAATACTCCAAGAACAGCGAGGTAAGTGTACCTATCCCATACAAGATTGTATTGCTTATAATGATGTCTCATCCGATTATTTAAGTTTTCTTTGTGCTATTGATTCTGTGACTGAACCAAATAGCTATGAAGAGGCTATCAAGAATGATGAGTGGATTAAAGCAATGAAAATAGAAATGCAAGCTCTTGAAATAAATAAAACATGGGATTTAGTTGCTTTACAAAAAGGAAAGAAAACTATAGGATGTAAGTGGGTCTATAAAATTAAGTATAACTCTGATGGTAGTATAGATAAATATAAAGCTAGGGTAGTTGCAAAAGGGTGCAACCAAAGGGAAGGAATTGATTACCATGACCTTCTCCCCAGTTGTTAAAATGCTTACTATCCAGGTTGTATTGAAGCTTGATGCATTATATAAATGGAATCTTTATCACATGGATGTACATAATGCCTTTTTGCAAGGAGACCTACATGAAGAGGTCTATATGAAAATCCCACAGGGATTTGATAGTAAGGGGGAGCACTTAGTGTGCAAATTAAAGAAATCATTATATGGCTTGAAGCAAGCTTCTAGACAATGGAACAAGAAATTGTCATCAGCCTTGCTTCAAGGAGGCTTTAAACAAAGTCTAAATGACTATTCCCTGTTTATTAAGGAATGTAAAGATAGTTTGGTGCTGATTTTAGTATATGTAGATGACTTATTAGTCACTGGAAGTTCTGAAAAAGGAATTGAACATACTAAATAGTTTCTGCATAATAATTTTAAAATAAAAGACATAGGAACAATGAAATATTTTCTAGGAATTGAAGTGGCCAAGTCTGAAAAGGGAATAATCTTGTCTCAAAGGAAATATACTCTTGATTTGCTCTCTGATACAGGACTAAGTGGATGCAAGCCCCGTGCTGTTCCTATGGCTTCAAATTTAAAATTGTTGCCATTTGACAAGAAGAGGAAAAAATAAACAGAGCTGTTGCGAAACCCAAAAAGATCAGAAAATTGATTGGTAAGTTAATTTATTTAACTATGACTAGGCCTGACATTTCATTTTCTGTACAGACTCTCAGCCAATTCATGCAAACTCTAACCAAATCGCATATGGCAGCAGCAATAGGAGTTGTTAGATACCTCAAGGGAACTCTAGTGATAAATCCTAAATTTAATATATTTTATCTCACCTTATTCATTTATTTTGGGGATTATTTTATACTAATTTGGATTTATTAGATAATATTTGGATAGTTATCCAATTTTAGGAAATAATATAAATCTAAATTGATTATGATATTATTGAGCTTAAATTGTTAATATTTTAATTGCTATCTTATGATTGGAAAAATATTTTCAAATATATGATAGACCATGATTTTATTTGATTCCTGCAGGGCAAGAAGAAGCATATTAGAAGATTCTACGGTGCGGAACTTTTCTTGAAAGCTAAAAAAAGAATCCAATGGTGAAATTTTATTGGGCTTCTAGAATTTTAATAGGCTTAAATTTAACCCAAAAACTCTCTGTTACTACCTTAAACTTAACTCAACCGCCACATAAGGGGGAGATCACGCTGAGACAAGAGGAGGTACGGAGGGACGCGCCATCACAAGAATTCTCTTCATTCCAATTCTCTCTAGAAGCCGCAGTCACACACAAACTATCCAGCCATTCCCTCTCTTACGCATAACACCTTCTCTCATCCTCCATTGATACTTCTCATCCATACCATATTCAACCACGGGACCCATAGTCCCCCTCCATTAATCTCCACCTTTATCCATTATTTCAAATGTCCAAGAGTTGTTTAACACGTGGAGAAGGGATGATATTCATGGCGGCTTGATCTTATTTGGGAGACAATTTGGGAGGAGCATGGAGGAAGTAGAGCCTAGGAGCTTATAATTAGAGACCATAAGGGAGTATCTTTCCATTTATCTTTTTAATTCAAGACTTGAGATTATTTAGTTTTAAATGATTTTGAGTTGTAATAATTGAGAACAATCTAGTTTTATATTGTAGACATATTATTGATTTGGATTGAATTGATATATTGGATTTGATTTATTCTTAAATGATTGTTGGGATTTTTGTTTGCAACCCTTTGATTGTCAATTAGATTATTAATTGATTTTTTATTATTAATTTAATTGTTAATTTGGGTTTAATCTCTTGATTGTTTAATTAAGTTGGCTAATTATCGAATTGTTTAATTAGGTAATTGTGAACATGATTCCCAAAACTATCTTAAACTATTTTGACTGATTTTAATGGATTTAATTAACCACCATTTTTTCCATTATGAGTTTTCTAATGGATAAGGTGTTATTAAGCTTGAGAGTTTCCTATGTCTTAATTAGGTGATTAAATTTATTGATTCCAATCTTTCATCAACATCCTTTTGGTCTAATTAATTAATTTGGGCAAAGAAAGCGAACTCCATGTAAATCTTAAGTCGTTCCCTTCACTATACCTAAAGTAGACCTTCTTTACCTTTTCTTATTTGATTTTCTTAGATGTTAGTTTATTTCTTTTTCTTAGGATTTTAATTTCCCTCTCATAAGAAAAACCTCCAAAAATTGCATTTTCATTATTTAGGTATTTTCATTCTCATATAGGTTTTAGAGTCATTTGCATTCTGCATTTCGGTAGTAGTGTCTTGCATTCTAGTTTAGGTTCATTCTATTGCATTTTTTATCACCTAAATTCAATTCTAGAGAAAACCCATAGATTGCTCCTTGGGAGAATGACCTAAGTTGACCCTAAACTGCATAATTAATTAGGACCTAGTTTAATTAATTGCTTTAGTGATAGAAGCACACATCATCCAGGAAAAGGGATATTCATCAGTTCACAAGGGAGTTTGCAACTGGAATGTTTCTATGATACTGACTGGGCTTCAAGTGGGATAACAAGAAGATCAGTGACTGGTTATTTGCTGAAACTTGGTGGTTCCTTGATAATGTGGAAAACAAAGAAACATAGTACAGTCTCAAAATCGTCAGCTGAGGCAGAATATAGGGCACTCAGCATGGCAGTTTTAGAAATAGTCTGGACATTAGGATTATTGAAAGATTTTCATGTTGTTCATACTAATCCAGTGGATGTTTATTGTGATAACAAAGCTGCAATGCATATAGCAGCCAACCCAATTTTTTATGAGAGAACCAAACACATAGAAATAGATTGTCACTTCATTAGGAGAAATGGCAATTGAAGCAGATTGATTTAAAGCATGTGAAATTAGCTGATCAGGAGGCAGATCTATTGACAAAGGTTGTTGGAGGTTTTACACAAAGAAAGCTTCTTAGCAAATTGGACACTGTTGATTTATATTGTCCAATTTGAGGGGGAGTGTGAGAAATAGTTTGGTTAATATTGTAAAAAGAATAAAAGAATATTCTCATTTTATTTGTAAATAATTAGTTATTGGAATTTGTTGTATAGCTTATTACAGCATTATTCCATGTATTTTAGTTAGAGACAAGGTCCTTATATATAGTCTGTCCTGTTGGCTTTGTGTGTGATTTTTTCCAATTGTAATATTTTCCCAATTATCAATAAAGGAATTATCCCTGATTTCTAAGGTAGTGCGTAAAGGTGTAGAGTTTGAAGGGTTTCTTCAAAGTCCATATTGTCCATCACACCAAGCCAAAGACTCTGGTCCAAGCATAGTTTTTAAAGAGACCCCGCCCCAGGCTATGTTATACATTCCACTAAAGCCAAACCTGCAAACTGTCAGAGAAAAATCTAGAAAGATGGTTAGGAGATAAAATATGTTGCCATAGTTCTCTCGCTCTCTCAAAATCTGAGTATATTTAGTAATCTCTCCTCTCTATGACACTGGAAGCTAAGGGAAAATCATTTGAAATAGAGAGTGCAATTAACTCTTAACGAGTTTGTAACCAATCTCTCATGGGAAACCTGTCACATGAAGAATTTAACCTTCTCAGGAACTGCCACTTCCACAAATGTCTCCATGTAGCATTATTTCTGTTGCTTTCTTTTTGCACAATAAATTTGTAAGCATATTTGACTAAAAAATTCTCATCCTTTATTGGTCATCTTGTAAAACAATCAGGGTATGTAGCAGTAGGTGGTTTTATCTTGATCAAAGTGTTAATGATCCAATAAGGAAGAATACCATGCCAGTTTTCAATCTGCAAAGAACCACTAGGGGATAGTGAAACTTTTTCTTTTTTTTTAAGTACTAAGGCAAGCAAAGCTTGAAGTTTAAAAAGGAGATGCTAGGAAATATGCATCGAACATTGACCCGGTAGTATACCACCACACTCTAACACAAAAAGCGCATTGCAATCCGCTGGCGAAGTGTCGAACACCAAGAACACATGATTACTCCTCTGAGCCCTTCGTGCTAGGTGATCAGCACATCTGACACTCTCCCGATAAGCATGCAGGATCTCTAGATCCCAATCCAAGAGGATAAGAGATCTAGTGTCTAATATGATGTCATACAGAGGATGAGCAATCCCACAATCAATCGATAATAAATGGATAGCCTGAAGAGAATCTGTATACAGCCTGATTTTGTTAAGTCCCATCTGCTTGCACAGTTGTAGACCACTATGTATTGCATGGATTTCCGCAGCAGTCGAGGTATTATGCCCCAACTTCTGTTGAAATCCATATATCCAAGTGCCCTGATGGTCCCGAATGACACCTCCACAAGCTGTAAGGCCCCTACTGTCTCTCGATCCGTCTACAACCACACGTACATAACCTGAGTCTAGAGGCCTCCACCGCTCTTCCCCCCTTACAGGCATCTGGAATATTTGGTGACGGAACTACCCATTCTCCACTCCTTCAAATAAGTGAAACATACACTTTTGTACTATCGTCTTCGCATCATCAGCTGCTCCTTCGAAGGCTTTACTGCAGCGATTCTTCCACAGAAGCCAACAAATAGTGAAACTTTTTCTAAGGCATTTAAGAGAACACCACTGTTTATGTAAGCAATGAGAGGCCTATCAAGAGGTGTCCACAAATCCCACCAAAAGCTAGTGTCCAAACCATTGTTAACCCTCTTACCAATTCCAAGAAAGAATGTATCCCACACTATCGTGACGGCCTGCCACGTTCGAGATGCTTAGCTCTTTTTTGCCAAGGGCTGGAACCACTGAGGTACCACTATTCATCGTTTAGCTTCCACAAGCACACAGGTCATAAGTAATAATTTAGTGAGTAAATGAGTGTCGATCCACAAGGACTATGACGAAAGTGAGTTAATTATTATAACCATGTTCTTGACTAGGTTAAATGAATCATTTGAAATTGAGTATGTCAATTAAGGAATTTTGCTGAAAACAATAAGGTAAAACAAAGGTGATTGTAAAATTGATTCTACTTCAAAGTTTAAAGGCTTAGAATTACTTCTTTCCCATTGTATTTCATGAAACTATGTAATTGATTCACTAATGCTAGTTGTGTGAGTCCATATGCTAGTCAAAGATTCTAAGATCATTAATCAAGCTCTCTCAAGTCAAGATTGATTTTTAATCTTCATTAAAAATATTCAATCTCTTGTTTATAATTAATGAAAACCATCTTTCCCAAAGCAATTCATCATTAGACTATGCTAGGTTGTTAGATATATCTATATTCTAACAACAAACCATCCATTTAATCCATAAATTTTAAGTCTAACATGATTTTTCTCAAGTTCTACAATCAAATTAGCTCTCTCAAGCATCATTCAATTGAACTAAACTAATCATGTGGTGATCAAGCACAAGATAGTATTTAAGCACAAAGAAAAATCAACATATATTCTCAACAACTAGCAAAAGCAAGAAAATATAGTAGTTTCAATCCATACAATGAGTATAAGTAACCCTAAATGAGATTTTTAGCTACTCATAATCAATACAAACCAAAAACTAAACTCAAAAGTCATATCCATATCAGAAAATGGGAAGAAGAGAGGAGAAAAACCAAAAAAAGAGAAGAAACTCTTGAATTTCTCCAAAAAGCACCAAAATTCTCCTAAAAGCTCTCCAAGAAGCCTCCTTGTGGTTCTCAGCCTCTTCCTTGTGCAGAATCAATGCATTTTGGCACCCCTATTAAGTTAAAAAGCAGCTGAAGCGTCACTTTTCCAAAACGCACAGTTGCAGTATTGCAACTTTGCTTTTGCTTCTCTATATCGAACCCACAGCGAACGTGATCAAAAGTGCCTATTTTTTATATGTTTTCTATTTTGCTTCACTGTGGCGTAGCAAAAGCGAACGCAATCAGAATGGTGTGGAGAAGCAAGCGCGACTGGGAGCACTTTCAAGCTACTTCTTTGATCTTCTTTTTGGCTTTTGTTCTTTTTTTTTCTCCTCCTCCAAAGATCCATGTAGGCTTCTACTTCTTGTCCTCATCCTCCTACAAAGAGAAGGATTTTATGAGCTTTCCAATTTTCTTCAATTTAATCTAAGACTCTATACATTTAGCTCAAAATTTTCACTTTTCAAAGTATTTTCATCACATCACATTTTCCTTCATATGTATAAAGTTTATACACAATTTTAGTTTAAAACCAACAAATATAAAAGAAAAATGTGATGAAATACAAGAATTTTCAGAGAATAACAACCACATTTATTCTTTGAAAGAAGGCACTGCACCCATAACGCATCCTTTTTTGTCAATAAACCCAACAGAGTTTCATAATAAAAGCTTGATTCTGGGCAATAAGATTCTTGAATCCCAGACCACCCTCTTTTTTCCCTTTATAAACTTGAGATCCCATGTAGTGGATATATTTTGAAAGATGAATGTATTGTTGTAGTTTGAAATATTCTCTGTGGCATTTAAAGGTACTGAGCTCACAAGTCGCCCTACATATGATGATGATGTTAATTTTAAGGCCTTGGGAGGATTAGAGAAAGCATTGGTTCCATTACTAGAAGAAGTTTGTTCGTGGCATTCTTTATTAAGAGATTGTAGAAAGAAGAGAAGTGGTAGGTTTATAAAGTGGGCATTCACTACATTGGGTCAAGTTCTATCTTTTTTTGAAAAAAAAAGACACAAATGGAAAGATGTGAATGAGGAAGCAAGTGAGCAACTTCAAGCTATGTGGGAGGAAACTGAGATGAGTAGATTAGATTTGAATTGGTTGGAGCCTCGTGCGTTAAATCTGCCTTGGATATAAAAGAATGTTTGGAGAAAGCAAAGAAAGTTGAGAGGCGGAAGCAAAAACTTGGTGGTTTTGGAGACACAAATGAGCAAGATAAAGAAAAATCTGGCCAATAAAGCGCAAAGCATTAGTATGACGAGAAAATATCTGATCAAGTGTGGAATTAGCCTTTAAAGAGAATGATTTAAATCTATATACTAAAAAATCCAAATAATTCAATCAAATAATTTACCAAATCCTCTCTGGCTGCAAGTGGGATGGTTTGATTGATTTGGATAAAGAGGATGTTATCCTCTTCTATTTCATTTAACTTAAAAGCGTCTTGTTATTATTATTTACTTTTTATATATAATCTGAAATACCACAATTCATTTGCCTTGTTCAAACCATATGCTTCCCCTTACACGCCTTCCACGAGTCAATTTTCCAGATTTTACTAGTAATTTCTAAAGTCGAAATTCTTCCACTAGTAATTTCTAAAGTCGAAATTCTTCCACATTTAAAAACGTTTTTTGCCAGCTTCCACATTTAAAAACTGGACTTGTGAAATTCGAAGAAATTAAAGCTTATTAAAAATCACGGCATAAAATGTGAGTTTCTATAATATTGACTTGTTTCTTTTAAAGGAGGATTTGAAAATTATCACAAAGCCAAAAAGAATAGTAAAGAAACTGGGGGGAACATGGATTTAAGTTCTACACATCATTTTGGTGGTAAAAAACTGACACATGAAGAGTTTTTAAATTTCAAAAGAAAAATGAAAAATGGGAAATAACATTTAAATGGATTTAAAAAAAATTGAAGAATCTTATAGGATAAACATGCATGTTAAATATTGTTACGTGATAAATCCATTTTATTATTATATTTTTTATGGGATTTTATTATTGTTAGAATATTTTTATAGGTTAAAAATATACATTCTATGATAATTTAGAAACATATAACGTTGTTTGGAATTTTTTATACAGGGGGTAAAGTGGAGAAATGGGCAATCTTAAATCATGAAGAAAAAAAAAGATGAGATGCGAGTGGCAGAAAGGAGTCAAAAGGTAGTCAATTTAGTTTGATAGTAGGCTGATGATGATGATTCCCTGAAGCAAATGGCCCAGCATTTTTTCCAGAACCTGTACAAGGATATTGAGCAAGATACAATTGACTACTGTCATAGAGGTATGTTCCCCTCTCTCCCTGCTCCTTATTGGTCACACCTAACCTCTAGTGTGAGTATTGAAGAAGTTAAACAAGCTATGTTCTCTATGAAACCTCTAAAAGCCCCAGGGGTAGATGGTCTCCCGGCAATGTTCTACCAGAGCCAGTAGGAATTAGTAGGGCCAACCTTATACCAAATGGTGTCCTCCTGCTTCTACGACCTGGTCCTTAACCCATTCCATAACAGAACCCTCATCACATTAATTCCTAAGAATGAAAGGCCCAGACTATCAAAGATTTTCGACCAATAAGCTTATGCTCAGTAGCCTACAAGGTACTTACAAAGTTCATTGCTAATCGACTCAAACCTTTGTTACCTGACCTCATCCTTCCCTACCAATCCAGTTTCATTCAAGGATGGAGTATAATGGACAACGTTATCATTGCCCAGGAGGTCATTCACTCCATGAGGCAAAAAGTAGGTCGGAAGGGATGGATGGCGATTAAGGTGGATTTGGAGAAAGCATTTGACCGCCTCAAATGGAGTTTCATAGAGGACACCTTGAAAGATGCCAAAATCCGGTATAGAATGATCACACTCATAATACAGTGCATCACAACACCATCCATGCAGATCTTGTGGATTGGCACTCCCTCTGATCCATTCCAACCCTCTAGAGGTATCCGACAAGGTGATCCTCTTTTACCATATCTTTTCATCCTTTGCATGGAACGACTCTTTCAAGTCATACAAGCTGAAGTGGCTAGAGGCAACTGGGAAACCATTAAGATGGGAAAGGATGGTCCACGCCTTTCCCACCTTTTCTTCGCTAATGACCTGGTCCTCTTTTGCTCCACCTCCCCCAAGCAAGTTCGTCTAGTTAAGAAGATACTCTCAGAATTTTGTGTCTCCTCAGGCCACTCAATCAGCCAAAGGAAAACTTGCATACATTTTTCCAAGAATGTAGGTAGGCAGGAGGCTGACCATATATGTGCACAGTTGGGTTACTCAAAAACTGATCACCTTGGCAAGTACCTAGGAGTCCCCTTACTACACTCTAGAGTCACCAAAGACACTTACCACTACTTGGTAGAACGAGTCCAGCAAAAACTGTCAAATTGGAAAGCTAGAACCCTCTCACTTGCTGGTTGAGTCATGCTAGCAAAATCTGTTTTGGCTACAATACCACATACTATGCTATGTAAACTTCCATGCTACCAACCACATGTTGTCAAAAGATTGAACAAATCATCAGGTCCTTCATATAGGGAACTGATGCGAATCATAAAGGAATTAATCTGGTTAAATGGGAAGATATGTGCCAACCTTGCAAGAATGGAGGAAGTGGCCTCAGGAAGCTCTAAAGTCAAAACTACGCTTTCCTTTCGAAACTTGCCTTCCAGCTACTTACAGAAACAGGACGCCTATGGGTTCGTGTTCTACGTGCAAAGTACAATTGGTCTCCAGATACAAGCTATTGTTTCAAGACAAAAACCTCCTCCCATACCTGGCAAAGTATAGCAAAAGCATGGCCGGATACCTCATTAGGACTCAAATGGTCCCTAGGGAACGGGTCACAAGTCAGATTCTGGTCTGATAGCTGGTTGGGTGATTTGGGCCCTCTCAAACTGCTCTCCTTTGTAGATATAGATGAAGTCTCCTTGACAAAACCAATTTATGAGTACATAGATGAGAATGGTCAATGGAAGTGGCACCTTTTAAGAGATATCCTGCCAATGAATATTAACCATTCGATAGCTATGTTGATACCCCCTATTTCTACCAATGCCAATGCAGTTTGTTCATGGGCATTAACAAAGGATGGTTCCTTCACGGTATCTTCTGCTTATAAGAGCAAAGAACAAGACTCATGGGATGAAGAAGCCAAATGTTGGCAGTTAATATGGAAATGGCCGGGAGCCCAACGCGTGCGCACTTTCCTCTGGCTTGCATATAAGAACAAACTCCTGACCAACATAGAGCGCCAAAGACGAAAGCTAACATTAGAAGCTACCTGCGAACTATGCAACAACAGGGAAGAGGACGTTGATCATATCTTCCGAGGTTGCCCTATAGCAGTCGACAGTTGGAGAAGACTCATACCAGAAGAACACCTCGCTGAATTCTTAAACAGGCCGCTTGAAGACTGGTGGACCCAGAACATAGATCCAAAATGTGCCAGCACCAAATGGATCTTGACATTTGGGATACTCAATTGGAAGCTCTGGGAAGCCCGGAATAGGAGCTCTTCGCGGACGAATCTTACAGAACAGGTGAGGTGGTGGCCGTCACCCAAGGGATAGTCGAGCACACCATCAAAGCCTTTACCAGTTAATAGTCTGCACCTGATGCTCAAATGCCAGTGTTTTATCTCTGTTTCAGCTTTACTCTTTGTAAATACCGTTGGTTATTAATGAAATTCCTTTCCATTCAAAAAAAAAGTAGTCAATTGGAATGCATGTGCTCGCGTGGGGACCACAAGGAAGAGGCAGAACGCCAAGCCAGCTGGAATACAACAAGTTTATACAGCAGTTCTATGACTTTTTTTTTTGGTAAAAATTGGGCAGCATGCCGCTACTTACATAACTCAATCAAAAATACCACATGGGTAAACAGTCCCTGTCTGATCACTAAACAGATATGGCAGTACCCCTACAGGGGGATTATCAATATAAATTACATCATTATTACAAGAATAACTATTATTTGCCATCCAATCTGCTACAGAATTACCTTCTCTGAGTGTGTGGCAGAAGCAAACTTGTATATTCCTGTTGCATTGTCTAATCCATGTGTTAAGGATCCTATTGTCAGACTTGCCATGATTCCAAGCTTCTTGTAGTAGTAGGGTGGCCGAGATTGAATCACCCTCAACCATAATTCTGGGAATCCCCATATCTTGGGCCAATTTCATGCCATGTACTGCTCCCCAAAGTTCTGCTATGAGAGCATTGCAACATCCTAACTTCTTACTAAATCCTCCTGCCCAGCTCCCATCAGCCTTCCTCAGAACCCCTCCACACCCGGCATCTCCCGGACAACCCTTCGCAGACCTATCGAAGTTCAATTTCACCCATCCTTCACTAGGAAAGCACCACTTCACCTCCTGAGGATATTTTCTTAGACCCACATCATCATACTTCCTATTAGCTGATATACACTCATCTACATATTTGCGAATGACTAACTCAGGACGGTTAGGCATGGAAAAGTCGTCCTCAAAATATAATTTGTTCCTCCAATTCCAGATCATCCAACAACAAACAGCAAATATTATACACCATTCCTCACTTTCTGATAAATTATCTAGAAACCAAACATTCATAGGAACAGCAAAGAAATGAGGAAATACCTTTGTAGCACCTATTGCTTCCCATAACTTGCGAGCTTCTGTGCAACTTCTTAGTGCATGATCACGATCCTCCACCTCTGCTCCACACCTCCCACAAGGTGAGGTTTCCCCGAGAAGTCTAGATCTACGTGTGTCTGTTAATAAGCGGTCCTGTACTGCTAACCATAAAAAGACTTGGATTCTTTTAGTGGTTTTGACTTGCCACACATATTTCCATATATCTTCTCTAGCCTCATTTACATTTCCTCTTCTTCTATTATACAGTTGGGCTACTGAAAAGTCTCCCCCATTCCCTCCTCTCCATACTACTCTGTCATCGCCATCCTCTATACAAGGGGGAGGTATGGCTTTGATTAATTGCATCACATTTCCCGGAATCTTCCTCTCCAACCAGGACCAATCCCAATTCCCATCCCTTCCCACAACCTGTTGTACCCTCAGATCCTCATCAATAGCAAATTCAGAATCTACACAATGCTCAGCCAATCTCCAGTTGCCTCCTAACCACTTATCCATCCAGAATTTAACATTCTTCCCATTTCGTACCTCCCAGCCCACCTCTTTAGTAATGTCTGGCAAAACCATTGCAAGTTTTTTCCAAAGTAATGAGTCATGGTTTTTCACTCTACATTCTGTAAACAAATCAGCTCCTCTTCCATATTTTGCTTTCAGAACTCTAGTACATAACCCCTCCGGCTTGGCCAACATATTCCATCCTATTTTGCCCATTAAAGCCTCATTCATCTCTCTCATTCTCCTTATACCTACTCCCCCTTCCTCCTTTGGTCTACAGACCCCCTCCCAATTGACTGCATTCAACTTTTGCTTATCCTGATTAGAACCCCAGACAAAATTCCTTTGTAGTTTTTCTATCTCATAACACACACCAGATGGGATATGTTCATGTTGTATTTGGAAGTTCGCAACTTGAGATGTGACTGATTGGACTAAAGTGAGTCGCCCTGCTAACGACAAGGATTAGGACTTCCATCTACTAAGCTTTTTCTGAACCTTATCAATTAGGTACTGAAATTTAGCCCTAGAATTTTGACCATGGGTGATATGCGCCCCTAAGTATCTCCCTAGATCCTCTTTCCGCTAAAATCCACTCATGTTACAAATTACGTTCTGTTCATCTCTAGCCACATTCTTAGAGAAGAAAATGGATGTCTTACTCGGATTCACCTTTTGACCTGAGACTGTACCAAACAAATCTAGACACTCTAGAGCATTGGTCATTTGCTCCACACTTGCTTCACAAAATAATAACAAGTCATCCGCGAATAATAAGTGTGAGATACTCACCTGGTTCCTTCCTATTTTTATAGGTTTCCATTGTTTGGTATCCACCGAATCTGCAATGATGTGAGACAATTTTTCCATCGCTAGAACAAATAAGTACTGTAAGAGTGGATCTCCTTGTCTTATTCCCCTTGTAGGTTTGAATTCCTCTTTTCTGCTACCATTCCATAACAACTTCATCTTAACTGAGTGTAGACACGATCTAATGATGTTAACCACTCCCTCGGGAATCTTCAACTCTTCCAACACCTTCAATAAAAATTCTAGGTTTAGCCTATCATAGGCTTTCTCCAAATCAATCTTTATTGTCATATACCCTTTCTTTCCATTCATTTTATGCATCATGTGGGAAACCTCCTTAGCAATAATGATATTATCTTGAATGTTACGTCCTGGCACAAAACTAGCTTGATAGGGAGAAACAACCTTCTTCATTAATCCTTTCAGTCTGCTCACCAAGATCTTCGTCAGTCCCTTGTATAATACATTACATAGGCTAATTGGCCTAAATTGAGAGATTTGTTCAGGATTGTCTGATTTAGGAATCAATACCAAAAGAGTAGAATTCAAATCTCCCACCCCTTCCGGTCTCTCCCAAATTCTCTTCATCAACTCAACTACCTCTTTACCAACCACATCCCAATTTTTCTGATAAAAAATTGCTGGAAACCCATCCTCTCCAGGGGCTTTAAGTCCTCCTATGTTAAAGAAGGCCCTCCTTATTTCCTCTTCTTCTAGGCCCCTTCCTATCCTTCTCAACTCATCTTCTCTAACTTTCCCCCACTGTTGTTTAGTCACATGCCATATTCTATTATCATTCTCTTCTGAAAACAAATTTCCATAGAAGTCTTGAAACATTGCACAAATAGATTCTTCATCCTCTACTCAAATTCCTTCATTATTCTTGATACTTTTAACCTTGTTCTTTCTCCTTCTAGCCATCATTTTATTATGATAGTATCTTGTGTTTCTATCTCCTTGACTAATCCATACACCCCTAGATTTCTGGAACCACAATAGTTCTTCTTGTTTCAATGCCCCTACCAACTCCTCTTCCAGTTTCCGCTCTAAATCTACTAAGAAGGGGTTAACAAAATGGTCTGCACTCTTTTGAATACCCTCCAATCTTCTACTCAACCCCCGTATTCTAAAACGTATGTGCCCAAAGACCTCCTTACTCCACACCTTCAGTTGCTTTTCCAGCTCCTTTATATTAACACAAACATCTCTCCCTTTCATCCATCTATTAGAGAGAAATCCTCTAAAGTCCCCATGATTAAGCCAAGCTGCTTCAAATCGGAATGGTCTATCTCTCACTAATGAATCTTCACAACAAGTTCCCACAATTAGAGGGTGGTGGTCAGAATTCACTCTTATACCCACTTTAACCGTAGCATCGGGAAATGATTCTTGCCAAGACATGTTGCATAAACATCGATCCAATCTTTTGAATACTCGGTCGTGACCTTGCCACTTAGGTCTCCTCCAAATGAAGAAAGGTCCACTAGCACCTAAGTCAATGAGGCCCTTGTCTTCAATCCAATCTCAAAATCGTCTACAACGACCCTCATTCACTCTACCTCCACCTGTTTGCTCCAAACAACTACTGATTTCATTCCAGTCCCCTGCAAGCAACCAAGTTTCAGATATATTTGTAGCAATCTCATCCAGTTTCTCCCATAACTCACCTCTTTGATTTTCATGGGGATTCGCATAAACTGCAGTAAATAACCAAGGTGGATGATCTTCCACTTTTAAGCTACAATGTATAAATTGCATATGCCTAAAAAGCACATTCACAACCAATTTCAGGTCGTTCCACATAATCCAAATTCCACCTACAAATCCCATCGCCTCCATAATTTCTGAGAAATCAAATCCAAAAGCCCGAATTAGTCTCTTGGCTCTAGTCCCGCTAACACGAGTCTCCAGAAGAACCACTATATCACCCTTATGTAAATATAATAGGTTTTTGAGCGAAGCAGCAAACCCTTTACTTGCTGCCCCTCTGCAATTCCACACTATAACTTTAACCATTTAAACTAATAGGGGGTGTTACCTCTTCCTCTTCACAAACCTCCATCGACCCTTCAACTGTTGAACCATCATCAGTGTAAAACTTCTTGACACTATTCATATCCTCACCATAATATTGTCCCACTTTTTCCACAGAAAGTCTCGGACCTCGTAGGATTGAATGACTCCCACTCTTACAGTCTGATGTAGGTTCCCTTACAACTCCTGAACGTCCTTCTTTTGCCTATTGTCCACTACCATCCATCACCCAGCTCTCCCTTCTTTCCTTGTTGACCCTCTCCAGAGCTCCCGATTGTTTGACTACACCCTTTTGGACATTGGTTACATCTGCCAAAGGTTTCTTAGTATGTGCCACATCGTTTACCACTTTGGGACCCATGTCTTTTCTTTTAATGAATCGTCTAACTGGAACTTCCTCCACTTCTCCTTCCTGAGACCCACCCATATTCATCTCTTCTACCCCCTCTGCCTGTCTCAAAATGTCAAATCTGGAACCAACTTTAACATCCTTAGTCCACACTCTCCCTCTTTGAGACCTACGCACGCGTTGAACCACTCTCCAGGGACTCTCAGTAGCTCTCGTTGGATCAGTTGATGCATTACCCTCTGAACCACTAGCTTCACCCTTACTTGCCTCCATGCACCCATTCAATTCTTTCTGTTTCTGACCACATTTTTCTTTAAAATGTCCAAACATACCACAGTGAAAACACAAAGCATGCAAGCTTTCATATTCAACATGTTTTAACACACCATCAATCATGTAGTACGGAACAAGAGGCTTGGATAGATCCAGTTCTATACAAATTCGGGCAAACTTGTTCCTACCCCTACTAGCCGTATGGGTATCCAATTTAAGAACCTTTCCAATGGAACTAGCCAAGTTGTACAAAACTTTTTTTATCAAATAATTCAGCCCTAATCTCAGGAAATCTCACCCAGGCCGCAATTCTATCAATCTTTTCTGAATTGGGGTTAAACCCCGGTCTCCAGCGCATAATACTCAAATAATTATCAGCAATAACCCAGGGGCCACCCACTAAAGCTCTTTTATAATCATCCCATTCCTGGAATGATACAACAAAAAATTCATTGTCAAGATCCCCCAGTCTAATATCTCCTTTCCTGGCCCAAATCTGTCGTAACTTTGACTCTAAAAGAAATAATCCCATAGAACCTCCCAACAATTTCACAATCAGGGACTTGGCAAAAGGCTTGCAGAGTCGTTTTCTCTCATGCTCATCAATCAAAAATTTAGGACACAAAGGATCAGAAAGGTCTACAGAAATACCTGACTGGGGATCAAGAATATCTTCAAAACCCACTCCAGAATTGTTACCAGCGTCCATACCATTCGGCATTACAGGCTGAGACTCCTCCCCATCCAAGAACCAGCTCTCCCTCCATTTCGCTTTGGCCATTAGAGAGTCCCGATAAGACATCTGCGTTCCCTTAGTAGTAGAGGATGGTTCTGATTCTTTCATCCAATCCTCAAAACGTGGAGGATTTGACTCTTGTCCAGAGAATTCACGTCCAGCACTCTCTGATTTCCTCTTTCCACGGTTCACAACGTCCATGGCTTCCTTCGCCCCAGACTTGCCGTCGTCCATCGTCTCGGGTTCCATATTGGGCAACTCTCACAACTCCTCAGTCGCAAGGCACGACCAAGGAGACACTCTGTAATCTCCGTCGCAGTGGGCGACGGAGCACACCGGAGAAGACGCTGCGCTGAAGCTCCGTGAAGAAATCGCAGAGCCCTAACAGAGAAGAAGAAATCGCGCGCGTGCCTTTCAATCGCTTCAGATATTGACCTTTTTGTAATTCTATGACTTTATCAATGAACACATGCAGGGAGATCAAGGGATTCACACACACTCCCAAACTTGAGCGATTTTTGGCTCTTTCCAAAGAGAGCTCGGGACGGGATGACTTTTTTCTAAAAGACGGAGAAGCTTCGTACTCTCCGGTATCCAAATTTTATTCGGGAAATCTCTCGGATTATTCACTCATACCAAAGCTTCATATACTCCGCCACTCGCCTTCCATTCTCTGATTCTTCTGAGATTATATTGAAGCGAGGCAGCTATGGTGGAAGCATATCACTATCTTGCTGAAGCCTCCTACAACACTATAAACAGCTAGGCTTCTTCACTTCCCTAAGAGAGGAGCCAAAGCTTGAGTCACCGGCCTTCAAGGGAGTTGATTCGTTTTTAAATAGCTAGATTCAGATTTATTTTGCTCTCTTTAGAACTTGAGCTCTGAGTTTATAATTCATTTGATCTTGTATTTCTGCATGACCGTTTAGTCAAGATTATAGATTGATATGCATTTAGGTGTTTAATATTCTCTGAATAAGAGTAGATTTCGTTGTGAAGTTTGATTTGTTTAAATCGGATATTGTAGCTGAATTGATTGATTTGCAACGAGTGTTGTTCAATATTCATTCAATGAATATCTTTGGATTAGCTTTTGGAAAATATTTTTTACAGTTTATGAGGTATGTATGTGAGAGGAGTTTTGTCTCGATTTACGGAAAAAATGCCTCTAAAATCATGGTTTTTGGGTATGCGAACACTCACTTAAGTATGTTTCATTCCTATAATATGTGGAAGCAAGATCGAACTCTTTTGGGATTAACTCTAACAAATATAAAGACAATGAAGGTCAGGTGATTCGATTTCTTCCACATCATACTTCTCTATTTTCTGCCAGTTTTTGTTTTTTAAACTCTGAAAATCCATAAATAATAAATAATAGGATAATAATTTCAGTAAAGCAAATTCATTCTTCTAATTTGTTTTAGTATTCTTACAACTGAAATTCAAGGTTTTCTAGCTTTTGAAGAGAATGGATCTAAGTTGTACTGCTATATTGTGTATTTTAGTGTCCTAAAATTTTGATTGCTTCTGTAAGGCTACAACAGAGGAAATCACTACTTTTTGGAATGTTTAAGGGAAGTGTGACACCACTTAATAGTCTATGATACATATAGATTAAATGACCTTTAATCCTTCCTAATAACTGGAGATTAATTTTCTTTTATAAAATTATTTCTTATGCACGGTTTGAATTCAAAAGTAGATAAAAAAAGAAGAAGAAAATGTATGTAAAACTGTCCATTTTTAAGAGTTAACTGGAGCGGTGATAATAAATATATTAATACTAAAATGAGTAATCAATTCAAAAAGTAATTAAATAAATGGGGCCAATATAGAAAACTAACCCAAAAATTTTACACATTCTCCGAAAAAATTATAACAAGTCCAGAAACTGAGTAAATAAATTTCCGGGTTTATGTTTTTGTCCCCCAGCTGTCTGCTTTCCATCACTGTGGTCTTTGGTTTTGGTATCTTTTCCCAGGGCCATCACTCCAGTTTCTGCTACCTTCGAGCTCTGATCTTTTTGCCTTCATCAGGTTACTACTCTTCTTTTTTTAATTCCCTTCTTCCTCCTCTTTTAACTAATTTCTTCTTTCTTTAAAAATTGTTGATTTTTGCCTTCTCTTCCTCCAGAGTTCAACCTTCACTTTTTATTTCCTGAGGCTTCCAGAGTCATTTCATCGACGAACCACACCGCGCACGACTTCAAGGCTTGACCTTTCTTGCTAGTGAATATTTGAAGTGTTTTTTTACGAAACTTTCTTCAAATTTTATTGGTACTGAAAGACAAAGGCTTGACCTTTCTTGCTAGCTAGTGAGTATTTGAAGGGTTTTTCTCCAAACTTTCTGCAAATTTTATTGTTACTGAGAGGGAAAAAATGATGGAATCTGCTGGGATTTTTTAATTATCTGTCTTTTTTCTTCTTTCATCTTGTCTGTTTTCCAAAATCGGTTCCGGAGGGATCCCGGCTCAAAAGTGGCTATTTTTCCTCTCAATCTGAACCGTCCCAAACTCCGGCCGATGGTCCGGCTTGGTTTTGAGAACATTGCTCCTTTCAGTAGTTGCTTCATACGTTTTTATGCGTGGTTGGTTTTGGGCTTTTGATTGTGTTTAGGTAAACACATTTACAGAGGAAGTTGATGGTAAGATGAAGAACCAGGAACAGAAGGATATAACATACAAGAAAATAGCTTGGACAATTACAAACTTCTTCAGTTCACTATTGAAGAGGAGTGTCCGACGCTATTCTGAGGTTTTCATCCTCAGCGATTGTGCTTGGTAATTAAAATATGTTATTTTATATCATTCCAATTCCTTGTTTCGTTCAAAAGCTCTACTCATTTTTCAATTTCTTTGTACCACCTCCAGTCTCAATTGTAGATCTAGTTTGTTGTGTGATTGCCCTACAAAGGTACTACTTCTAGGACGAAAGCACTATTTGGTTATTCATTCTTATTTATTTATTTTTTTATCTTCTAATTTTTTGTTATAATGAACATATATGTAACATCTCATGTTTGATTGGATTAAGAAAGTTAAGCTAGTTAATATGATATGTTTTCTCTAATTTGATTATTGTTGATCGTTGAGGAAGTATGATTTGAGAAAAATTTGATAAATATGAGAAATAGATTTTATATTTAAAAGTAAGATCAACTTCCAATTATGTCTTACGTTAAATACGGGTAATATCAAATATGTAATAAACATATTATTATAATTGTTGCAGGAGACTTTATATATACAGAGGAAGAGCAGACGGTAAGTCATTGGCTATATGTTTGGAAGCAGTTCATACTTCGAGTTTTCCTGAAGGGTCCATACTCGCAAACTTCGGCATAACCGTTGTCAATCAAGTTACCAGGAAAAAATCACGAACAAGAGGTACCATTTGATGCATGTAGTCTTATTGCTCTAAACATTGTTTTCGCTTTGGTGGTGCCATATATTTTTAACTTGTAAGGTCTTTGTTCTAAATCTGAAAAAGGTAAATTATGTTTGGGTGATTTGATTGAATAATGCAGATGGAGCAGCAGGTAAGTTCCATGCAAATTGTTGTAGTTGGGGCTATGCTAAATTTATGCCCCTTAGTGACCTTGAGGACGCAAATAGTGGATATGTTTTGAATGGTAAGTGTATCGTTGAAGTTGAATTATTCTCAGTGACATTTGAAGGCATTGAGCCTACAAGTCGCCCAACGTATCCTTCCTTATCCAAGCAACCCAGAGGCGCTCACTCAGAGGATGATGATGTTGTTGATTTTAAGGATATGGGGAAAATAGAGCAAGCATTGGTTCCAATGCTGGAGGATGTTTGTTCGCGGCATCCTTCACTGATGGACAGTAATAAGAAGAGAAGTCGTAAGTTTACGGAGTGGGCATTCACTGGTTTGGGTCGAGTTCTGCATTTTCTGGAGAACAAGAAGTGGAAGGATATGAACGAGGAGGCGTGTGAGCAACTTCAAGCTTTGTGGGAGGAACTTGAGATGAGTAGATTGGACTTGAGTTGGTTGGAGCCTCATGTTAAATTTGCTTTAAATATGAAAGGATACCTGGAGAAAATAGAGCAAGCATTGGTTCCAATGCTGGAGGATGTTTGTTCGCGGCATCCTTCACTGATGGACAGTAATAAGAAGAGAAGTCGTAAGTTTACGGAGTGGGCATTCACTGGTTTGGGTCGAGTTCTGCATTTTCTGGAGAACAAGAAGTGGAAGGATATGAACGAGGAGGCGTGTGAGCAACTTCAAGCTTTGTGGGAGGAACTTGAGATGAGTAGATTGGACTTGAGTTGGTTGGAGCCTCATGTTAAATTTGCTTTAAATATGAAAGGATACCTGGAGAAGGCAATGAAGGTGAAAAGGTTGAAGCAAGACTTGGTGGTTTTGGGGATGGAAATGAACAAGATAAAAGAAAATCTAGCTAGCACAGAGCTAATGGTTGAAATGACATCAAAAGATTTGATCAAAGAACAAGAAGGATTTGAAGAGCTCGATTTAGATTTAGATGCCGAAATTGGATATGGAAAGCCCTATTCCTATCTATGGTTCACGTAGCAAGTGAAAAAATGTGCTATGCCAACTTCTTTTTGATACGTAATACTTTATATGCCTGCCTGTACGTTGCCATGATTTACAACAAAATTAGAGCGATTAACAAGAAAATTAGGTTTGTAAGAAAATTAGGTTTCTTGTTGATCACCTAGTTGTTTTTAAAAATGCTCTTATTCCACTTGTTCATGTGACTTGAATTGTACGCTTACACTTATTGAGTTTGTAAATTCCCTTGTGTTTCTTGCTTATCGCTTAACCTTTGTTATAAATCCCTTATTTCACTCATTCATATGGGTCCAGACACATGCATTCATTTGAGTTGTAAATTCCCTTATGGTTACTGTTAACTGCCTAATTTTCATTGTAAATTTCCTTATTCTGATCGCCAGCTTTGGGGCTCCAGTTGGCCAACCAACGGTGGCCGAAGCTTGACAATGGTTAAACCTTTTGTTAAAAAAAAGGAAAACATATTAATTTTATTTTAGTCCCATGTGGTGTAGTGAAATTTAATAAAGTTTTGGGGACTATTAGATACTCCCTTCTATACTTATTATAAAACATATTCGGGTTTATTTTGGTTTTAAATATAATATATGTTTTTATATTTGTCAGTTATTTTTAATTTATTCTTATAGATGCTCCTTCAATAATAATCAATAAAGAAAGAATTAAGTAGGATAACTATGATATTTTAGAATATATATGTCATTAATTAATTTAAATAATATTTTTAATCTGATTAAATTAGATAAATATGTCTTATATTAAAAAAAATATTAAATTGTATATGAAATTAATATGTGAAAAGAATTTTATCTCAACTTATATAAATGTATTTCTCAAACGCGAACTTAAATAGACATGGTGAAGGTGCAGAGAAATTACCAGGAAACAAACATCAATGCAGCAAAGGTTGGCTAAAAAGAAAAAAAGTTAACATGGCAAAAGCCGAAGACGGATGTTGACCAAAAAAAACGAAAAAAAGCCAAAGACGGATGATGATGAGTCGTGCTCGTGATTATCCTTCATTTACTTCAGCAAAATCAGATTTCAAGTTTTACGAAAATATTTTTTAATGAGTAGCCTTTTTTTTTGCCGGAAATAATGAGTAGCTAATTAAATTTTATGAGAAGTACTTATGATAAATAATTTTATGGATTACATGCTAATTAATTTTTAATGTCTTGGCTATCATGATTCTTAATATTGAAATTTGGGCAACTTTGGGTTCTGCAGAAAATTAACTGGAGTGATGTTCTAGATTTACGGGAAATGGTGCAAATCATTTTGTAACATTGAGTGAGTGTTTTTCACAAGTCGAGACAAAACTCATCTCATATACTTACATGTTAAATCATAAAAGCTATTCTCAAAAACTAATCAAAAACACACACTGAGTCATTGCTATCCTCGTGAGTATTTATTAAACAATAAACCTAATTAATTTTAGTGGATCCGTCATTGAAAATTCTATGATTATTTTTTGGGAGAATTACAGTTAAGTCCCAAATAAGGAGGGAAATAAAAAAATGGTTTCTTGAAATCTCAAAATAAAAAAATGGTCCCAAGAAATTGTTAACGAGCGCTCCTGGAATTGTCAACGACCTGTACCAGGAGTTATTAGTGGGACCATTTTTTCATTTTGAGATATCAAAAGACCATTTTTTTTTTTTATTGTGTTTCTTGCTTGGGACCTGACTATAATTTTTAACAGAAAATTCTATGATTATGGATAACATAAATTTAAAGATTAAAGTACAAAATAAACATATGATTTTTTTGAAAATGAGTTCAACATTATTTTGAGAAGGTAAAAGTAACTATAAACCTTAAAAATTAGAATAAAAGTACACATGACCGATAAATCTAACCCAGCGGTGTTACTGTTTGTGGTATGACCCACATTATTGTTATGAAAATATCAAAATGCCCCAGATTAAAAAAGGAAAAAAACACTCTCCCCAAGCGCTTACGTCTGCATTGCTCTAGATTCATTGTCTGATCAGCACAAGAGAGAGGAGTGTCTGGAACCTTCATGCCCGGCAACGAAGGTGCAATCAACGAAGGCGCAATCAACGAAGGCGCAATCAAGACCAATGTTATCAACCCCGAATTATTATGGATAAGGTCCGTGTAGTAGTAGCCATCCTTATTGTCAACGAAGGTGTAATCAAAACCAAGGTTGGGCTTTATTTCATGACCGCCACTCCCACGAACGCCATTCCAAGGTCCAAATTGGTAAATTTTTTTGGTTCCCTTCATTATAAATGAATCGGGATAGTTATAAAGCTCCACAGCACTAGTTAATTCTCCAGCAGGAGGATCATCTGGGCTCTCCCAAGCTGTTAAATTACATTGCCTACCAGCTTTTATGTCCCATCCGTATTTCATACCTGGCAATAACGCTTTTTGTGGTGGCACACTGAAAAGCTTAGAAAACCTACACTATCACCCTTGCCCTCTGCCTGCGTGCTGTGCCCTGGTCATTCCTCGCTTGCAAGTTGGGGGATTTTTTTTTTTTTTTTTTTTTTTTTGAGTTTGGGGCATTTTGATGTTTTCATAACAATGATGTGGGTCCTACCCAAAAAGCAACACGGTTAGATTAGATTTAACGCTCATTGTTATTTTTATCCCAATTTTCAAAGTTTAAAATTACTTTTATCCCTCAAAAAATTATTTGGTGTTGTACGCACTTTAGAAGAAATCACATATATATTTTTATACCTTAACCCTAAATTTTATTGCAAACTCTGCGTGTGTACCTTACGATTGGACTAGGCGAGTTGATTGTGCCGTGGAGAATCAGGAAATGGAGGTTAAGGGTATAACATGCAAGACAATACTTTCTCTTCTTCTTTTTTTTTTTTTATAAGAGTCTAAGATTTGAATTGTCTTAATTTTTTTTTATAAGAGACCAATAAGAGTTATTTCAACGTAACGAGAGTTATTTCAACATTTAATAATTTTTTTTCCATCTTTAGCCCTCATTAATTATATATATTGTATTAATTAAAAAAGTGTCGATACATATATTTACTCTCTGACTCTCTCTTACTTGCCTCCTCTTAAATAAAGACATACTTGAGAAAAAAAATAGTTTCTTTTAGACACTTATTATTTGTAACTAATTTTAACAATTTTCTTAAACCATATACTCCCTCAGGTCCACAATATATGGCACTTCAATTATATCACGAGAAACAAAGAAATGACACTTAAGTCATTTAATATGTCCTTTATAAAAATGTTCTAAATTATGGACCACACGGAGTAGTTCGGTTATAGGATTGTTATAAATTAGCACCCATGCACTCTTAGAAACTTCAGTTCATTGACAACCAATACCCCCAACACTGTTCTGACATTTTCACCCTCGGCAGATGTTCTTTGTACTTATCCACATCTATTTTTATAAGGAAAATTATATTTAGGTCCCGGATAAGAGAAAATATGAAAAAATTATTCCTTGAAATCTCAAAATTGTATTTAAGTCCTGTGAGATTTTTTTGCAATAAATTTCAATCAAGGACTTGTCAATAAACGTCTAAGGACTTGTCAATAGACGCCCCTGAATTTGTCAATGGACGCCCTTAGACTTGTCAATGAGACACCCCCGACTTATCAATGGTGTGCCCAGGGACTTGTCAACGAATTGGAATTTATTACAAAAAAATCCTACGGGAATTAAATGTAATTTTGAGATTTTAAGATACCATTTTTTTTATATTTTTTCTTATTCGGGACCTAAATGTAATTTTTCCTTTTTTATATTCTTCTTTATCATGCCACAATTTTCGTCTCTTTATATCTGTTCATCAGTTCCATATGACGATTTCACATCTGTATATTAGGGTGGAAATATTTTTCCCCCCTAAAATAATGTACTAAATTCGCTGATGTCCACGTTTTTAAAAAAAAAAAAAAAAAAAAGTTGCATGAACGAGGAGGTTTGTGAGCAACTTTAATTTCAAGCATTGTGGAGGGAACTTGACATGAGTAGAATGGACTCGACCTGGTCGTGTTAAATCTGTACTAAATAGAGAGGATGCCTGGAGAAGACAATGAAGGTGAAAATATTAAAGGATGAGTTGAGAGTTGGTGGTTTTGGAGATAGAAATGAACAAAATGAAAGAAAATCTTGTTAACATGAAGCAAATTAAACCATTGAAAATGACAACAAAAATATATTGATCAAAGTAAAAAAGAAGAAAGAAAAATTCCATTTAAATACCATTTAAGCTTGAAAATTATTAAAAGGTTTGTTAAAATATGGATAAGGCAGAAAGGTGATGTGTAGGAATCTAGGATTTTGAAGTTTGTGTATTTTTACTAAAATGTCCCTTCACTATTTTACCCCCTAAAAAAAAGAAAGGACCCTCGCCGGCGCTGGAGGCTGGAGCTTTGCCACCCACCACGGGTCAGCCGTCTCAGCTTTGATGACAACTTGAGTAAAGTAATTAACTACTTGGATGTAGATATTAACAACTTGAACTCCTTAAGCTTTATCAGACATCGTTGACAAGTTAAATAAAGACCATGACAATTTGAATATTAAAAAAAAAATTGATAACTGTATGTTAACGTTGGCCCCAAAAAAAAAACTCGATAACCTTATGCTTATTTTCTTAAAATTAAACCTTGTCAATGTAACGACTTTTCGTAAATATTACCAATGGAAACAATTTTATCATGTTGATATAGAAATGCTAGTGCATATTATCGTATCTATTCCACGTACTCAAATTGTGAGCAATCAACACTACTATACTAAAGGCTTGTAAGTTGTAACGTCGGTCTTTATTGTTGGTTAAATGACAAAAGTGATGGTAAAAAAAGGCAAAAAGAAATCAATTATGGGTAAGCTTGATATGAAAAGGAATTATATTAATTTGGGTAAAGTGAAAATATAATAGGAGAAGCCTCTTATCTCAACAGCATGGCACACCCCTATAAAATACAAAAAAAAAAAAAAAAAAAAAAAAAAAAAAAAAAAGGACGGTTGAGGGTTCTAACTCATTTAGGGCCAGTTTAAGTTGACGTTTGAGAAGCATGTTCATGTAAGTTGAGACAAAACTCCTCTCACATACTTACCTCGTACATGGTAAATCACATTATAAAAACAGCTTCCACCGCTAACTCCAAGTGAGCACTTAAAGAGTTGGGTATGCATGTGTCACCCTTTGAAAGGATTAGGGCGTGTTTGGATCTGTAGGGAAGTTTCCACTTCCAGCATAGTTGAGGTGGTCACAGAGTTCAATGGATGTGATAATGACCTTCTAGATATGCAAGTCATTAATTGAAGAATTCATACTCTGTATTGGGAATTTCCAAGATCCTTTTTTGCCAGCGGAATTTCTGAGATCCTCGAGAATGGTAAGATTGCAGTTTCTTCATTGCTTGGAAAAAGAAGAGTTACAATCATATGGAGTATTTATGACTTTTCTTGATGCGGCTTTCTATATATATTGGTGATTTAATAGAGAATGCCGTTGAATATTGCTCAATAAACATGACAAATAGTACTTGTTGATACTACTCGTATGTTCAATGAACCAACAATTAATTAATTAATTAATTCAAGCAATGGATCTCAACCACTTATGACTTAATTTTGCCGTCTCATCTCCACATTTATAAGCCATATTACTTATTCCACTAGTTGCTTCATCCGTTCCACACTAGACCCACCCAGTTGCGTTGTTGGTTTTCGGGTTTTTGATTGTGCATTAGGATGAAGAATGAGGAAGATAAGGGATATAACATGCAAGAAAATAGCATGGACTATTAGGCACTTCACTACATTGAAGACCAATGACCGGCACTGTTCTGAGGTTTTCACTGTCGGCCACTGTGCTTGGTAATCCAAAATATGTTATTTTTCACTCCTTTTATTTTGTTCTAAAGTTTCCCTCTATTTTCAATTGTTTTGTAGTAATTGTTTCTTCTTTCTTATTTAATACTTTCGTATTCAATATATTTTCACATTCTGGTAAAAATTGACCGACTGTACGAAAATATATATAATGAACAAATTGAAGTGTATATATGTATATATTATCAAATATGTGATAAACATATTAATGTAATTGTGGTAGGAGGCTTATTATATACAGAGGAAGAACAGACACCATGAATTCATTGGCTCTGTATTTGGAGGCAGCCGATGCTTCGAATTTGCCTCTAGGGTGGAGTATACTCGCAGCCTTCAGCTTAACCATCGTTAATCAAGTTTCTATGAAAGAATCTCTAACAAAAGGAGGTATCATTACTTGCATATTCATTATTATATCTCTAAAAATTGCTCTCACTTCGGTTGTGTCATTGGAAAATTTGAATAATTTGTAGGTGCAGATGCAAATGTACCGGATAAGTTCTGTGCAGATAGTTGTAGTTGGGGTTACAGGATGTTTATGCCCCTAAGTGAGCTTGAGGACCCATCTCGTGGATATATTTCGAGTGACAAATGTATTGTTGAAGTTGAATTCTTCTCGGTCACATTTGAAGGCATTGAGCCCACAAGTCTCTTGACATATCCTTCCTTATCCAAAGATGTTTGCTCAAAGGACGATGATTTTGTTGATTTCAAGGATTTGGGACAAATAGAGAAATCATTGGTTCCATTGCTGATGGATTGTACAAGAAAAAGAAGTCGTAAGTTTACAGAATGGGCATTCACTTGTTTGGGTCGAGTTCTGGAAATCCTAAAGGACAAGAAATGGAAAGATATGAATGAGGAGGCGTGTGATCAACTTCAAATATTGTGGGAGGAACTAAAGATGAGCAATTTAGATTTGAATTGGTTGGATCCACGTGTTAAATATGCTTTGAATATGAAAGGATACATGGAGAAGGCAATGAAAGTGAACAATCTGAAGCAAGAGTTGGTGGTTTTGGAGACAAACTTGAACAAATTGAAAGAAAATATGGCTAACACAGAGCAAAGTATTGAAATGACGAGAAAAGAATTGATCAAGGCAGAAGAAGGTTTTGAAGAGATTAATGATTTGGATTTAGATATTGAAATAGGATATGGAAAACCTATCCCTATGCATGGGTTATGTAACGAGTGGTAAAATGTGCATTTTCATCCTGCTTTTTTAACGCGTAATACTTGATACATATCTATATATTATCATGCTAGGTTACCTAAACAAGAGTTTAAAAGCGATTTAAAAATCGGAGTGTTACAAGTTACGTTCCTGTACTTTAAAATGTGAGGCATATAATGAATAAAATCACATCAACGTAATACTAAGTTTGATCCCCCATTTTAGGTTTTCCCCCCTATTTATAATTCTTTGCATTAAATAATACACTGTTTTAATTTACCATTCACTTATTATTATGAAAACTTTGTTGAATAGTGTATATGAAATAGTGATGAAGTTGAAAAGCTGTTAGATTTTATGTTAACGAAGTTTAAAAAAAAATTGGTTGATTAAAACATGTTGAGAGTGACTTGGAACCAAAGCTACCTTATTGCGAAATTTATTCATTAAAATTTAATATCAATAATATTTTGTTCTTTAAAATTTTTAAAATGGCTGTATGAATCATATCAATGTGCGCCCATCATTTATTGTAGGAAAAATAAATATTTAACTAAAAGGAGATTAGGCATACCTGGACGAATCCATGTTCGGATCTGGGTCAAGGCTCCAAAACTCCATACTCGTGCCCACACAATTATTAGACTACTAGAGCCTAATTGTGATTTGCACAGCAGATCACCAGAACCAGAAAGATGGTAGGAGAGAAGGGAATTGCCAGAAAACTCAATGGCGGGGTGAGTTGCAATTGAGGAGGCACACCCTATTTATAGTGGTTTATGGAGGCCACTAATTAGGAAACGTGTGCACTCCTACTTGCCCTCCAAGACAGCAATTAATTGTCTCTCAATTAATTCCCTAATTATGGTGATTTGTTTCTCTTTTAACAAATCCATAATTATTGCTGAAATATTCCCAAATCTGCATCTTATGCTGATTTTATTCTTATTTGATTAGGCTACTTATTTTCTAATCAAATAGTCCGGCCCATCAAGGGCGGACTTGGACCTAAAGTCCAACATCTCCCACTCGCACTTGAAGGGCTTCCCATCGTGCGTGCATTACTCTTTCTTGTTTCATACTTGGCGTCTGCTGTGACTGCGTGGGCAAAAACGTCTTTCAGATTTGATGCTCGTGATACTAGAAATCCTTTATATCGGACCAGCATCCAAGGACACCCTTTATATATAACCGTAAGCTATATGTTCATCGCCTCATATGCCCCAGATTCTCCCATACATATTACTCATGGCATATCTAATCCCTCTTGAGTTAATATGTTGATTAACTCAGATTGCCTTCCACGCACATAGTATCCGCACTTACTAGCTACACATAGAGCTGGTAAGGGGTCGACCACAGATACTAGTACATCTTATGTATCTAGGAGTAAATCTTCCTTTTTGACTAAACATCAATCTATCTTGACTTGGTCGCTTTCCTAGTTTTCACTCGTCTGACCGAATCGAGTGTGATCATGGAGCTTCAGCTAAAGTAGCTGTCACCAAACCAAGCTTTCATGATGTTGCCCAAGTCTTAAGGGCATCGTGGAAGTATTCTTCCTTCCTGGGACTCACTGTGGTGAACTACGGATCTTTCACCCACATCCCATGTTGCAGTTTAACTCTCAAGCACATGCAGTATGAATTGCATGCTACGGTGAATGGTTTGAGGTGTACGTCGATTTCTTTATCTTTCACCGTACAGACATTAGTTCTAAAATGTACTCAACATTCGAACCAGAACTTTCTTTTTCACAATATCTCTTTTACAATCTCGTTTGTGAAAAAGAATTCTTTGCCTGGCTACAGGTCTATATTCATGCTTCGATCCATTTTCTGTGTATATGCACACATGTGGATCTCATCTCAGTCTAACTGAGGCGACTCAAACGCAAATATTCTTCTCAACCATCTTATGGTGATCATTTGCTCGTCTTACCTTTCCATGCCCCCGCAAAAACATGGGAAGACGGTTGTTCGTGTGAGTGAACCAACCTCTTTTGACCTGTACGACATACAAAACTGTATTCCTTTATGTATTTACTCATAACATACATACCATTTCTTTTATCTTCATATAAAAGAAGTTCACGACCTTATATTTTATTTGCGCCCCTAGATTTTCACCTACTCAATAAAAATCAAGCTATGGGCTCAATAAGGGGATCTACCAACATTCTCTCAGTAGAAGGTCATTGAACTATTGCTTTCCCTCTATGAAAGCATATCTCTCATAGAGATGTATCAAAAAGGTATGTTTCGCCTTGCTGTGATACTTAGGATCCTCGTCATAAGATGTTATCGTTTGAATCCTTCTATCCACCATTCATTCCCAATCTCTCATAGGAATTACTTTAGCCATATGGCACTTTGAATGATGGCAGAACACGCCTTGCGTTCTATTTCCATGGATAACAGGAAAAAATACTATGTATATTTCCTTACTCCATCACCATTTGCCTAGGTCTTGTATTGGAGTATCCTTTCAAAAAGAAAGTTGTTGTCTTGACAACTTAATCCATGGTTAATCTCATAACCCATTTCACAGCAGGACCAAAAACAACTTCCAAGTCTGACCAAAAAACATTTGGTCTTATGTACACCAATATGTACATTCACATTACCAACTATAGTCTCACATGGGACTCTATCCACCTTTCTTATGTTGGATTCCTCATAGGACATGTAACCTCTTTAGGTTTATGCCCTTGACTTCAGGGGTGTCCATGGGTTTGCATTTTGACATCCTAAGATGTCTAAGGATTACACTTGTACATGTCTTAGGTGGAAAAGACTGTATCTTTCTTGTGTAATTCCGTTTATCTTGTCAATCAAGATATTGTTCAACCAATGACTTTCTCAACTCAAAATTTAAGGATTCTCTGATCCTTTATTCCTTTGACTCCATTGACACTTATTTCATATGTCATTTGACAAAGGATGACTTCACAAAGAATCATCTCTAGACCGTTTGGGACTTATGTAGTGTTCTTCGATTATTTCGAAGTTGGTGAGGCTTTCACCTTGTGAAAAAAACCTCATATACTACTATTTGGGTGATTGTTTCTACGAAGCCCTTAAGCTGCTTCATGTAGAGTTTATCATCCAATTTCCAAAATTCCAAATTGGAAGGTGGTCTTTACATCATCTTGATGCAATTTTCAAGACTAAGCTTGTTGTCATAGTCAAAGTTCAGAGTTAAGACACACAATGGACAACCTTCCATTGTATTACCCCTTAGCCACTAAATGTTTTAGGTTCTATATGCCCCCAACAGATTTGAGAATCTACTTATTCCCAATCGCCTCTTGGCTAGGTGACAAATTACCCAAACACGTATTTGGCTTAAAAGGAATCCAAATCCTCCTGCATGACACTTTGCAATTCATCTTAGCAGGTCCTTCTAGTGTCTTTCAGACACTTATAGGTAGTTATCATCACCTTCTAAATGATGAAGGGAGCATTCAATCCATTAGGGAATCTATCCCTTATAGTCATTTGCTAGATCACAATTTGCTCCGAGGTGGATTTCACAGGATTCTTTTCCTATGTATGAGTGAGGTAACTTACCTCTTACCTCTTTCGTCGTGAAAATGGTCTCAATCCTCCCACTCGGATCAGTGAACTTAGGAACACTTGGTTATTCCTTGTCACTTGTGAACCTCTTGAAGAGATTTATTGTGATTAATGCTCATTTCCTGCTAGGAAATCTTGGTTTTATGAACGTTGTGTCCCACGATTTTCTCTCAGTCACTGAACCGTCATCATTTTCACTAATGAAGACGTGTCTTGTCAAATTCTCATGTCATCTCACAAAGAGATACTTTATATACCTTAGCCCTAATCTTCCTTACTCATAGGAAGAAGTGTGAATATAAAGTTGATGACCCTTATGGTTTTAAGAAACTTGGCCCTGATCTAAGGCCCATCCACGATTCATAGGGTAAGGTCGTGACTGACATAGAGGGCATTTGGTTAAGTGTGAATATAATAGCTATGAGTCCACCTACCAACATATGGCTGATAGCCTCATTGGTTCCATTATGTTCATAACCAAGTCAAGGAGAGGTCTATCTCTCCATTTCAACAACTTTATTATGTTGAAGGGTTATAGGTATTGATAGTTGCCTAACAATGCCTTTCTTGTACACAAAACAGCCTAAACTAAGCACATTGGTGTCTTTAACCCTTGTTAGTTCAAAAGGTCTTATCCTTTCAGTTTCACTGATTCCTGACTAGATCAACCATTATCTAACAGCTTCACACTTGCCAAAAATCAAGTAAATATTACTGTATTTCGACTAAACGTCCACAACGTCAATGAAACACCAAGCTGTTTGTGTTTTGCCCTCACGTTTATTGGTTCACCAACGTCATAATTTTCCAATTGCAGTGGATTTTCTCAAAAATGTTTCTTTGTCTTTCTTGCTAGGTAGAATGAGTTCTGAACTTATTCATAAGGGTATTAACCCTTTAGCACATGTTGTTTAGCAAATACTCTTTTACTAGTTTGACTATTCCCTTTGATCAAGGTGTACATGTGGCAAGAAATGGAATCTTTTATCCCTAGAAAAGAAACATCAAAATCCAACAAAGGATTTGATAATCATAGTCCCATCGATCTTTAACTAAAGAGATAGCAAAGATGTGATTTTTTAGTTGCAATTGCATGGAGTGAATCAGGGTGGTTTATCTATGCAGAGTTAACGTGCAAGTTCCAATGCCTTGATTCTAGCTCTTTGTTGCTTTGCATTTGACATGAAGCCATATGCTTCTCTGAAATATCCACAACTCATGTGGATTGCTACTTTTACAACCCTTAAAGGTGTAGCATTTCATCTTTTGTAGAAACCATTTGACCTCTTCTAGATCAAGTTTACCTTATAGGTTCCTTGCCCTTAGGCATCGAGGATGAATCCTCCCACTCTTTAGCTAAGTTCGTCTGACTGATGGATCTTGAATCCTTCAGTCTCTCTCATTCAAGTTCAATGTGGGGAATCACATTGCTGAAGGTTAAAATATGCATATCAGAGGCAATCTTTGCTTTCGTATATGCCCACTCACTGGAAGACATGGCTCACTCCCACTCACTGGGAGACATAGCTTCCTCCTACTCACTGGGAGATGTCTTATCACAACATACACTTGTTGTTTGTTAGAAAGAACTTGGCATTTAGTCTGTCTCAACTTCTTAGTTTGACATCTGCCTCAAGTGTTGCCTAAACAACATGTTAGGACTTAGTACATTATGTTAAAAACTTAACTTAGTTTTAACTTTATGGAAGAAGATCACCTATTTTCACTATCTTCCAACATTATCCACACGGCTTGGATAAGGTTACATTGCTCATACCATCACAAGTTTGAGCAATGTTGTTCTTTCTATGCTTGATAGCATAAACCTTTTGTATCCTTCAGTTGCTTCAACCTCTAAATGCTGAAGACTAGTTGGTAGAATGTCCCTGACATCTCATTCTTCTTGAATGAAAGAGATTTGAGAGTTTCTAACTCTACAGATATCTCTATTGAGCTTGTCTTCATAAGCTCAGTCAAATAGACTTGGTCATAATTGGTCACTCAGACGATTATGGTATACAAATCTTAGTTGTTCAAATAAGACAAAGGATAATTAGATAATAAGTTCACTAGTTTCATGTTCAGGAGACAACTATGTTGACTCCCATCCCAATCATACTAGTTAGTTAATCACCCTTTTAACCACAGTCTTCATCGAACACTTTCCCCTTTGGATTTCTAGGCGCATTCCAGAAAAACTCTCACTCAGTCATAGAGCAGTTATATTTAACAAGATAATAACACAATATCATCTAACTAGCATGAATGTTCAAGAAAACAAGAAGAGAATATACCGAATTCAATTCTAAAAACAAACAGAGAATTTAATTTTAAATTCAATGGAAAAACAAGAACATTCAAAAGTTTAAGCCTCATATCATTGTCTCTTAACTAGGTTCTCCTTCTCATAGGCCCTTCTGACCATATTAACTTATGTAGCGTCTAGCTACAATGTCTATCTCCTCTTTGCCATGTCTACATCCACTCATTTGGATGTATTTGCAGCATACCTCCCACTAGATGAGATGATTCTCACATCTCTATCTGTCTTGTCCTTTATCACAACATATGTGATAAAAGGTTGACTTTTAGAAGTCATTGCTTCAACATTTTGGGAAGACTTATTATTATTCAATAATTATTGAATAATTTTAAGTTGCTGCAATTTTTCAGGTTTGATTTCTAAGAGTTTGAATCAAGGTTGGATAGGATTTTACATTCAAAAACTCATTTGAATAATCCCTTATTTTTAAAGAATCTTTCAATATTTAACCTTATGTTGCAACTGAAAAAACTCTTAAAAAAATAAGCCAACATATCCCAAAAAATAATAGAACCATCATTGATTCAATTCCAATGCTTTTTGGGACCCTCTAAGTGCACATAAGCACCTTTTTGACTCAAATCATATCCAAACGTGCTTCAAATATATACAAATTATATATCAAATTGAAGCTCTTGAATTTAGGGATTTTTAGGAACCAACAACGTCTCAATTGGAGGTCCCACGCGCTCTCACGCACCCCTAGAAGGTGTCTGGATAGAAAAATCCTGAAAAATTGGAAAATTCCAGCGTCGGCCACTCTCGGCAGTGGCGCGTGACGTACACGCGCCGCCTTGTGGCAACCTCCCAGCGACACGCGCCGGCACAAACGACTCCACGCGTCGTCCTCTCTCCGACGGTGTTTGCCACGTGTCAAATGGAGACTCCAGTGGGCCCCACGAGCCATATGTCCCTTCTTTCCTTTTTTTATTTTATTTTATTTTTATTTTTTTTGGGGGTCAACAGTCAACGGATGACCGTTGACCGTTGACCGTTGACCGGTCAACCGTGACCCGTCATCGATGACGTGTCGGTTGACGCTGACATGGCGACCCCTCATTGGTGCCACGTGTCATCGGTTGACCGATGACATTGCGTTGACTGCCACGTCATCGTCTTCAACCTCCAGCTGGGTCACCCCGACCCGGTTGGAGCTCCGACGGGTCATCGCGACCCGCCAACTTCGGGAGGCCATATCTCCCTCGTTTTAGCTCCGTTTTTCGCATTCTTGGTGTCGTTGGAATCGTAGTTCAGCGAACTACAAATCCATGGCATTTATTTGATCTTAAAACCTCTGTTTCATTGATCAAATCGTGAGTGAAGTTGTAGCGGTGACTAACAACCCACGAACTTCTTTCCTTTGTTTCTCCCTCATCCGGACTCTGTTTGACGCGTTCTAAGCATCGTTGGAATCGTCTCTTTGAGATCTACACATCCATATCCTTATTTTGGGCAAAAACACCAAGTTTTGAACACCCCATTTTTCTCGACATTGTCGGTGCGATGTAAACCGACGTGGATGTGTGTCCTCTAGGTTTTAAAGGTTCTTCTAACCTTTGAGGGGTCAAGTCTTTTCCATTTTTAGTTCCACATAGGTTCCAAAAACATAACTTGTAAAGAGATTGAAGAAGAGAAGAGAAGAGACGAAGGAAATTGCATGAGTTATATATATATATATATATATATATATATATATATATATATATATATATATATATATATATATATATATGCATGTAGATACATATATAATAATTGAAGGAGCAAACAATTAAGAACCCAGTATCATATGTGTGCATATTTGGCTCAGGTTGAATAACACGTATGGGAAGAAAAATCCGAATAATTGCACACTGATATCACATACACGCATATTACCATAGCAAAGGCAAAAAAAATATATACATATATATATATATATGCGCATGTTCACATTTTTGGAAAAAACATACGCCCAGATTCCCAAAAGAATTCACATATGAACCAGAGAACATGCACAACAAAAAATTTCAAGCAATAGAGGCTACAGATATAAAGCTTGAAAAAATACAGTAGCACAGCGGAAATATTAATTGAGATATAAACAAATTATATCATACTATTATTCACATAGAATAAATCACAGCCTTAAGGATCAAATGGCTCTGATGCCAATGTAGGAAAAATAAATATTTAACTAAAAGGAGATTAGGCATACCTGGACGAATCCATGTTCGGATCCGGGTCAAGGCTCCAAAACTCCATACTCGTGCCCACACAATTATTAGACTATTAGAGCCTAATTGTGATTTGCACAGCAGATCACCGGAACCAGAAAGATGGTAGGAGAGAAGGGAATTGCCAGAAAACTCAATGGCGGGGTAAGTTGCAATTGAGGAGGCACACCCTATTTATAGTGGTTTATGGAGGCCACTAATTAGGAAACGTGTGTACTCCTACTTGCCCTCCAAGACAGCAATTAATTGTCTCTCAATTAATTCCCTAATTATGGTGATTTGTTTCTCTTTTAACAAATCCATAATTATTGCTGAAATATTCTCAAATCTGCATCTTATGCTTATTTTATTCTTATTTGATTAGGCTACTTATTTCCTAATCAAATAGTCCGGCCCACCAAGGGCGGACTTGGACCTAAAGTCCAACATTTATTCTATGACTTCCGAAGTAAATTAGATAACATTGAAAACTTTGATAAATCTTAATTTAACGTTTTGGGGATTTTTTTTTTATTTCCTTTTTGTCCAGACCATTTTGGTGGTTATTTATTATATTTTTTAAAAATTCAATCATGTGTGAACAAGAATGACATATTTTCCAATTTTTTGGTCATGGTTTGATATTAAAATATGACTTCAAAGTTCAGAGTTGTCTTTTCCAGTAAAATTGTGTTATGAATTGTAATAATATAATATTATAATATGAGAGAAAATTAAGCACCTCGTCGCTATAAATTGATTGCACCATCGGCCTCAACACCACTAAAGGAGGACCTCAACTCCATTTCCTTCCGTCGTGTGGCGTAGTCCAAGGTACTGTTACTTTCGTTTTCGTGTCTGTATAAATATATAGGACTTGGCTTCTCTCCTCCATCCCTATGGTTACTGATAACAAAAACTGCTCTTGAAGATTTTCAATTTATAGCTGTAGTTTTTCAACAGTTGCTTTGTCTACCACAGAGGCAGAGTACATGGCGATTACAGAGGCTGTGAAGGAGGCAATTTGGCTTCAAGGATTGCTTGGAGAACTTGGTATTGGTCAAGAAGACATCATAGTATTTTGTGATAGCCAAAGTGCTATTCAATTAGCAAAGAACCAAATTTACCATGCAAGGACGAAGCACATTGATGTTCGATATCACTTCGTACGAGAAATTTTAGAAGAAGGTGGAGTCATGATACAGAAGATACGGACGAGTGAGAATCCTGCTGATATGCTGACAAAGGTGGTGACCTCTGTCAAATTTCAACATTGTTGAACATTGATTGTTGAGTTGTAAATAGAATTTGTAATTAGGAATGTGAGAATTTTTCCAAGGTGGAGATTTGTTAGTTGTGGAAAAGAGTCCCACATAGGTGGGATCTCTTTGGATGAGGAGGGGCTTGGAGTATAAAAGGAGCACCCCTCCCTCCTTCTATACTCACCCCTCAACTTGCTTATTACCTTCTATAAGGCATTTTGTATCTCCTCTTCTCTTATAGTATTTCACTTGTAAATTATTTAGAGTGAAATTAGATTCTGGTATTTCCCTTATTGGTGTCCTATTTATTATTTATTAGTTGTTATTAGATATAGTAGTTGTGATTTATTATATTATTAAATTACGTCTAGAGACTTTATTTTTAGTTTGTGATTTTTTAGTATAATTAGTTACACTCTATATATCCCGCTTTCACAACAGAAATAACATCAGAAAACTGAATCCGGCTGGAAAAAAAGACGAATTCAACAGAGCACGAGAGAAAATGAACAGGTGAAACAAGGTGAAGATGACGAAATTGAAAATGCGCGTAGAGGAAGATGAAAGAGAAAATGTAGAAAAGAGAAAACACAAGAAGGAGGGAGGCTTGGATTTGATTTACCTGGTTCTGCACCAGAAGCGACCGGATCAGCTGCGTTCACCGAGGAAGATGACTACTATTCGTCAATTTGATGAAGCGACCTTTGTTTATATTCCCTCCAAATCTGAATAGTCAATGAATGATAATGGTTGTTGCAGAATGGGCTTTGTGCTAACTACTCAATCATTGAAATGTTGATTCTCGTAGGCCTTATCATCACAACTTGCATTTTGGGCTCTAACTATCTGCCAATTTTGGAATCGAGTCTTACGCATCTTTAGTCTTTACCATAGAGGCAGCTAAAAAATTCATAGCAGATTTCAAACTAGACAATTGTGTCAGTGATCGGCTCGGCAGTTCATGAACTAATGAATGGGCTTCCTTAATGACTTTTCACAGGCCTGCCATTTGGTAAACATTGGGCCGGGCCTTATGAGAAGCTTCATTTAAGGCCCAAGTTTGGTTTTTATAATAAGCTGAAGAATGAAGCAAACTCCTACCCATCACCAATTTCTATTTATACAGTACTCTATTTCTTATACGAAACAACATTATGCTTGTAGAATGATCGATAAATAAAGCAAAACTTGTTTGGACAACATTGCTTTCAACTTGCTCTCTTGTTTCTGTTCAAGGAAAGAGGATATATATATAGTCAGCTCGTTTGGATATCAGCCTGCAAAATATTTATCTTTTATAACAATCAGTGTATCGATTTTTTTTAGGTATCGCTAATGAAAAACAAAGAAAATGTAAGGAAAATAAATATAAGTAATTAGCGGGTGGAGGGGATAGGGGATAATAGTGTGTGAACATATAATGTTAAATATCACTCCCTTGCCTCTATTATATAAGCACATGCATTATATTTCTTAATACAACATGCATGCTTTATGTAAAACATATTTTTTTGATACATAAGGAGATTTACATGCCATCCGTACTAAATAAAACTACTCAGGACCAGGTCCCAACCTCTCGTTTTGAATCAACTGCTGAAGCGGTGATGGACAAACGTCCAGAAACACAGACTTGGTTAGTCCTTCCTTGGCCAGAGCATCAGCTACTCTGTTCTGCTCTCTAGGAATATGGTTAATCTGAAGCTCCCAAGAATACCTGATGAACCTTTGTATTTGAAGAAAAACAGAACTGCATATGTCATCTGCTATAGCCCCGTGCAACATACCAACCAAGCTCTGTGCATCTGACTCCAAAATGACCTTCCTGAGACCCAGTTCCCATGCAAGCTTGAGGCCTTTAAAAGCCGCCAACTCCTCTGTCTCCATGACACTGCAAGTGCCTAAGAAATGAGAAAATCCAGCTACCCAATTCCCGTCATGATCTCTTATCACTCCTCCACATCCTGCTCTATTTTGGGTTCTGGTAACGGCACCATCGACATTTAATTTGACCTAATTCACTAGCGACTTGCTCCATTCTTTACTTACAGAGTAAGATGGATGAGAGCTATGAAGTTCTTGCATCATAGCATAGCTATGCCATTCGTTAGCAATAACTGCAGCAGGGTCATCAGATTTAGTAAAATTATCCTCAAAGACTGCCTTATTTCGCCAGAGCCATAATTTCCATACTGCTACCCCCCAAATGCTTTGCCAATTTCTAGCACTATTAACTCCCATATCACGTTTTAAATTCATGCCAAACTAGTCTCTCAGCTGCGGTGAGAAGAAGCTAGACAAGTAAGTGGGTTTCACTAATGAGGTCCAGATTTTCCTTGCATATATGCAATCTCTTAAAATGTGCAGAACTGTTTCATTCTCAACATTACAACCCTGACATACTGCTGATGTTTGTGACCATTTGCTTCACCATACATTTGTAGGCAATCTATTATTGAAGGCCACCTACATAAAGACTCGGATTCGTTCTGCACCTTTACATTTCCATATCGCTTTGTAAACCATTGAGTATACATCGCTAGGTTCTTCTTCTATTAAAGCATAAGCACTTTTAATAAAGAACATGCCATTACTATTTTTTCTCCAGGCTAAGACATCATTCCCAGCTTCAGTCATTGGAGGCAATATTGTAATCAGTCTCTGAACAATGTCTCTGGGGAGAATAGTCGACATTATGACTAAATCCTAAGTACCATTGATCACCCAGTCAGCTACCTTGCTAGTTTCTTCCTCTAGTGAGAGTTGTCTTAGACACTTATTTGTAAGTTTTTGATCATGCAGTAGCCAATAATCTATAAAGAAGCTTATAGACTTCCCACCACGGACGGTCCATTTGATTCCGAACTCAATAAGATTATGTTGTTGCGACACAAATTTTCATAAGTTCGAGTCATCTTTGTAGAAAGTGAACAGATCATCTTCCCCTCTTATCATATATTTCTTGAACAGCACCTCCGCCCACAGCCAGAAGAACCTGAGATAAATTTCATGCAATCTTCGCCCCACAGGCATTATCAAGGGATACTAGCTTTTTGAGTCCTAGTCCCCCAGCACATTTTGGAATCGTTATTTGGTCCCACCTAATTGGATGATGACTATGAGTAGAGTTTCTATGGCCCTATATGAAATTTCTTTGCAGTTTTTCTATCTCACTACAAACTTTGTTAGGGATTTTGGAAACTTGCATTGGGTAGAGCGAGATTGCACTTAAGACAGACTTAGCAAGAGTAATGTGACCAACAGTAGATAGGCTTTTCTCTTTCCAAGCAGATAGCTTCCATCTCACCTTATCCACTATATAATGGAAAGTCTCTGAAGATTTTTTCTTCTATAACAAAGGAAACCCCAAATACATCCCAATTTCTGTTGAGATTTTTATCCCAGTTAGATTACCAATGGAGGTCTTCAATTCAGAGCTTACTTTTGGCGAGAAGAAGATAGACAATTTAAGCTTACTTATCTTTTCCCCTGATGCCTCACAGAATACATTTAAGCATTTTATCATACATCTTGCTTGAGCTTCAGTAGCCACACCAAAGAGAAGTACATCATTTGCAAGCATTAAGTGTGAAATTGCAGGGCTCCCTTTAACACTCTGATCTGTTGCCAAGTACCATTCCCCACTTCATCACATATTAAGTGAGACAATTTATCCATACAGAGAACAAATAATAGAGGAGGAATAGGATTTCCTTGCCGCAATCCTCGTTTTGCTAGGAAAAATTCTGTCTTAACACCATTCTATAAGACATTGTAAGACACCGTCGTGACACAACTCATAATCTCTCTAATAAATTCTTGATCCATACCTGTTTCATTGAGCACTTGATAGAGAAAATCCCACTGGATCCTATCATAGGCTTTTTTAAGGTCAATCTTCATCGCCATTAATCCTTTCTTGCCCCTTGATTTTTTCATGCAATGCATAATTTCTTGCCCAATGATAATGTTATCCTAGATTTGTCTTCCTTTAATAAAGCTGGCTTGGAAAGGAGATATTAGATTATCTATTAGAGAACGTAACCTATTAGTGATCACTTTTGTTATGCACTTGTAGTGCACTGAACACAACGAGATAATCCTAAAGTTTCCAATTACCTCCGGTTTATCAATCTTGGGGATAAGAGAAATAAGGGTTTTGTTTGCTTCAGATAAATCTTCCTTCCCTTCAAATGTGTTCCTGACAAAGTTGCATATTGAGGCCCCCACTGTATTCCAGTTTGCTTGAAAAAAGATGGAAGGAAATATGTCAACTCCAGGAGCTTTATGGTCCCATTCCAAACATAGCTTTCTTTATCTTGCCATCCATCGGCTTATTATGTAGATCTAGCAATTCTTGTGACTCTATCTTAGGAAAACCAGTCTCAGTTTTTAATATTGACGCACTACTAACCTCTTCTTGGTAGAGGCCCCTAAAATAAGTAAGCACCATTTGCATAAAATCTTCCCCGTTCTCTATCCAATCTCTATTTGCATCTCTGACTATCAAAATTCTATTCCTTCTTTTGCGCATAGTGGGTTTTAGATGATAATACTATGTATTTCGATCACCTTTGGTTACCTACTCAATGTGAGCTTTCTGGAACCATTTGATCTCTTCTACTTTTGATAGCTGATCCAATTCTGATTGCAGCTCCTTCTCTAAACAACATAAGAACCTCGACCGAGGATAATTTTCTGGCTTTTAGATTCCATTTAATCGTGCTAATAATTTCCGCATCTTTTTCTCCACCAATCCGAACGAAGTCTTATTCCATTCAATTAAGGCTTCCTGGGCTTTCTTCAAATTTTGGGGTATAGCATTTCCAATCCAGCAATTTTTAAGAAAAGCATTGAACTCTGCATTTGTTAGCCACATCTTCCATTATGAGTAAACTGTAACAACAACGGATTATGATCTGAATAATTAATACGAGGAAGTGCCTTAAGATAACAATCTGGAAATGCTGAAAGAAAATCTGGATTTGCAAGTGATCTATCCAATCTTTCGAATAGACTGGCATGTCCTGGCAATTTGGGTCCTTTCCATGTGTATTTTGAGCCCTTAAATCCCATGTTCGTTAGTCCACACTCCATTATTCTGTCATTAAACCATTGCGTACTTGAATAGCCACATCGTACGCCACCAATTCACTCTATGGGAGGTGAAATATCATTAAAATCACCGCACACCATACATAGCCTTCTCATCTCTTCTGCAATCACTTTCGACTTTCCCCAGAGGACTTGATGATAATTAGAATGGGGGATAGCATACACCACGGTAAGACAAAAAAGTTCCTTTCCTTCAATTTTGTATTCAAAATGAATAAATTGCCTATTGCCTTCTACTACTTTTACTTTGATTCTATCACTCTTCCACAGCGGCACAATGCCATCAGACCGCCTTTCGCTTGGAATCTATGTTACAGCCTCGTATCCCCAGTTTTGAATCGATCGAAAAGAGTCCATTTTCTCTGTACGGGTTTCACTCAATACTAACATATTGGGCTTAGCTCCATTACACACTATCTTGATATTCCGTGGGAGACCCCTATTAGAGGCCCCTCTTGTATTCCAATATATTAGACTATCCATAAAATTAATGGATAAAATAATAGTCCGAACTACGAGCCCACTTACCACCCTACTTCAAGCTGGGTTTCTGGCACCATCGACACCTCACTAGTCTCCTTACCCTCCTCCATAAGAATTGGGCCCAACTCCAAGAGCCCACTACCTTTATCCCAAGGGTCTAAATCTCCTGGATCCAAATAGCAATTAGGGGTTTGGGCCACTAGAGTATTAGGCCCATCATGAATCAAGGCCTTATTGTTATTATCCCCAATCCCTTCCTCCTCTATTCTATCATCAGTGATTTTCTCAGTCTCTTCTCCCATCTCGTTGTCTTCCTCCAATGTTAACATTAAGATCTCATTATTTTGTATCTTGTTCTGATATCTCGCATTCTTTTCTCTACTTTTTTCCTCAATTCTTCCTCTTGCAATCTTTCTTTTGCCGCTTGCACTACTGCCCAGTCTGTACTCCCCTTTTCCTCCTGTCTTCCTATTAGTCCCTTCCTGATGCTTTGTTGGGGTCGTACATAGGTAGTGCGTTTCGGTTGTTCCTATCGCTCCTCCTCCAACCGTACAATAGTACCCATCCCAACCACGTTATTCCCTCATCTCGTCCTATCTCTGCCACGTCAGCCAACACCCCAAAGCGAGACCCCTGTTTTTTCATCACCAGAACGCCGCCTTTGTCCTCCCTACTTTCTTTTGATCTTCGTTGCCTCTTCGATTTCTACACTACCTTCCAGATATCCTGGGCAGCTCCAATATCCTTAACCTGGTGTGTCATTTCATCGTGACCTTCAGCATGATTCACTTCACTATTACATTATTCTGTTTTCTTTTTCCGGCAAGACTCCATTCGATGACCATAGACTCCACAGTTTGTACACAGTATGTGGAGTCCTTCATACTCCAGATAACATTCTTCCCTGTCAAGCTTGAATCCTAACATTAGCTGCTTCCCAAGGTCCACTAACACACAAATTCGAGCGTAGTGTCCCCTCAGCCGGCAAGATGTGTTCACATCCACCTCAATGGTCTCTCCAATCCTATTCCCAATCATCGTCAATGCCTCTCTGTCATAGTATTCTAGAAACACGTTTAGTAGACGCACCCACACCACAACCTTATCAATCTTTGCTCTTGTTGGAATAAATTTAGCTTCCATGGTCTAAAAGTAAAGTAATGGTCATAAATCATCCATGGCCCTCCTGTTGATGCCTGAAAATAATCGTCCCTGTTTGACAACTTTACCACGAAGAAACCATACCCTATGTTGATCAAACTAATGATACCCCGCTTTGCCCACAGCGTTTGAAGACGAGATAGTAAATCCTTGTACCCAATATTTATGTCAAGGAGTTTAACTATAACTGCTTTTCTCCAGGCTCGATACAAACATTTCTTCATCTTCCTGGAAAAGGAGAATGTAGGAAAATTCCTTTCTGGATCCTCGATAGTCTTACATAATGGCTCACCCTCCTGGTGATTTTGAACATCCTCTAACATACCATCCTCTGATACCTCGTCTTCTGCATTTTCTTGTTCATCGTCTGAACTGTCATTATCTTTGTCAGTTCCTTTCAATTTCTTCGCAAACGAGGGCCCACCTTTACTATATGTTCTTCCTACAGGGCCTAACTTTGGCCATTCTTGTTGCCATGCACTCTCCTTACTTCCTCTTTGTCCATTTTTTATCTGCTTCGAGCTATGCATCAACAAATCATCTTCCTCCTGGGAAGGAGGAACCAGTCCTGAGTTTTTCGCCGAGAGCATTCTTCTGTTACATTGTAAAACATTAATTCTAGACATCAATATTTTTAACTAACTATAAAATTAGACTTCCCAACTAATTAACCAAACTCATATAATGAATGTTGGTTAAAAAAATAACTCATATAATGAATGACTTTTTGTATTATCAGGAATAATTTTAATATTTTACAAGAAATAACTAATTTTAGCTAACTTAGTTAATTTATGTAAAGTTATTGTTATGCTTTTATAATAAGAACTTGAGTGAATAAGATATGACAATTCATTTTGAGACTCTGTATAAAATACAGAAAAATATGCGTGATTAATATAAGAAATAGAAAGGTTAGTATATGAGATGTAGACATATATATACATACACACGTATGTATTAAAAAGAAAAAGGTGTTTATATATAAAAGGGGACCCCAAAGAGGGAAGGAAAAATGAGAGGGAGAAAGGAAGGTTTCACTTTCTTGAGAGCAGAAGGAAGAAGATACAGAGAACCTGAACAATAACGCCCACCTGCATGCTGCTTATGTGGCCCCCTTCTCTGATTTCTCCCTTCAAATTAAACAAAAACATTCCTTTTTTATCCTTAATATAAGATGTCATTAATTCGTATTATAAATTACACTACAAACAATATCTTATATTAAGAATTGGTGACCATAACTGTTTAAGTTTGTCAATAGATGTTGGCTCTCCTCAAAGCAGTCGATGTGTTGGACCAGCTTTCAACATCGTTCATTGAGTTGCTGTGATATTAAAAGATGAATATTCATTTTTTTTATACAAAAGGAAAGCATAAAACAAAATTAAAAATAAATACAAAACTAAGATAGCTGTATAACGCTAGCCAACGTTTCAGGGCCCATAATGGTCAAACCAGGGTAGTCGTTCAAAGTTGTCTTGGCAATTAAATCAGCTCTAGCATTCAAATTTCTCTCAATATATCCAATCATCACAACCCAGTCGCGTCGTAGCATTTCTTTCCCTTCCATGATGAGAGACCAATCTTCGTGAAGGTCAGAAATATCATTCAGAAGAAGATGTATCACTTCCTGAGTGTCGCTTCTCAATCGAACCAGTCTATGACCTCCCTCCCATGCTCTCTTCAAGCCCACTAAGCAACCCCAGATTTCTGCTTCAAGAGATTCACCATTCTCTAGCCTGAGACGAAAACCTTCCAATATACTTCCATTATGGTCAATAATAATTCCTCCACATGCACATTTTCCTTGCCACTGAGAATAAGCTCCATCGACCTCTACAGTAGTATAACTATCGACATTGTGAAATGTAGAGCCTTCAACTTGAACTTGATTGTTTGCAAGCTTCGTATATTTAATCCTTTTCGTAGCTTCCATAAAGCTTCCTAGGATTGCCCTAGCCTTAGCATTAATTTGATTGAGATCCATGCTCGGACAAGAGTGAATCCTCTCATTACGATCCCTCCAAATGAGCCAACAGATTATAACAAAGAGATATTTCCATTGTTCCATATCAAGCCCATAAGAATGTCTCATATTCGCCTGGAACCAGGTATGAATATTACCCGAGAAGAACCTGTCATAGACGGATGGGTGAATGATTTTCTCCCAGATATTCCTAATGTCCTTGCAATCTCTAATTACATGAATTTCATCTTCAATGAACTCTTGACAACGGTCGCAATGGCCGTTAGGATGAAGGGACATTCGTTGCTTCCAGCTATTAGCGATAAGTCGTCCATGTAACATAAGCCAAGCAAAAAGCTTACATCTTTGGGGAATTTTGAGTTTCCAAACATCACTCCATCTACCTTCTAGAGAGACCTCTTCGTTAGAGAGAACCTTATATGCCGATCGCACCGTGAAGGAACCATGCTTTTCAAATTTCCAACGAGCTCTCTCAATACCGTCTCTGTCTGTAATTAACTAGATACCTTCTTGAACCTTAGGCCAGTTTTGTTTAATTCCACTCCAGGTGTTAGATCCTGGTTTTTTGGAGTTAATTCGTGGTATGAGATCATCACCACAACCATACTTGCTTCTGATAACTTTAGCCCATAGAGAATCTCGCTCTTTAATCAATCCCCACCCAATCTTCATCATATAAGCTCGATTCTGTTGTCTTATATGCTTCATACCTAGACCCCCTTTTATTTTCTCAGTACAAACCTTATCCCACGCCACTAGATGCATTCGTCTTCATTCATCTGATGAACCCCAAAGGAAGTTACGTGCCTTCTTTTCAATATTTTCACAAACAGATGCTGGTAGGTTGGTCGTCTGCATGTTATAAGAAGGTATCGCAGCTATGACTGATTTAACTAATGTATCACGGCCTGTAAGAGAAATTCTTGAGGCATGCCAACTGCTTAGCCTATCTTTAACTTTATCAACCAGATGCTGGAAAGTTCCAGTAGTAACACGATCATGGTGCAAAGGCACACCCAAGTATTTCCCAAGATTCCCTGTGATTTGGAAGCCCAACTCCTCGCTCATTTGTCGTGCTCTATTATGATTAACATTTTTTGAGAAGAAGACTCTTGTTTTGTTTGCGCTCACTTTATGACCCGATGCATTGCAAAATTTATCCAAGCAATCCTTGATCGTCTCGACTTGGTCCATATTTGCCTCTGCAAAAAGTAACAAGTCGTCAGCAAAAAATAAATGGGTAATAGGAGGACCATTCTTACCTAGTCTGATCGGTTTCCATCGCTTAGTAGATATCATATGTTGAATGATGTGAGCCAATTTCTCCATACATATCACGAACAAGTATGGTGAAATAGGATCTCCCTGTCTGATGCCTCTAGTTGGAGAGAACTCCTCTGCTCTACTACCTTCCCAGAGAATTTGCATAGTTGGAGAGGAGATACAGGCCTTTACCACCTCTATAAGACTGTTTGGAATTTAGAGTTCCTCTAGGCAACTCATAATGAAGTCCCAACGCACTCGATCATATACTTTCTCTAGGTCTATTTTAATGGCCATAAATCCCTTCTTTCCTTTCATGTTTCGCATAGAATGTATCACCTCTTGAGCAATCACAATATTATCAGAGCTGGATCTTCCCGGTACAAAACCACATTGGTTAGGTGAAATAACCTGAGGAAGAAGGCATTTAATACGATTAGGAATAATTTTAGTAAAAATCTTATAAATTACATTACATAAACTGATGGGACGAAAATCTCGAATAGTTTCTGGGTACTCCCTCTTAGGAATAAGCACAATAAAGGTATGGTTGATATATTTTATTGATGTTGGGTTCTCTATAGCACTCTTGACCACTTTGATGACAGAAGGACCTAGGATATCCCATTGACTCTGAAAGAAGAGAGCATTCAAACCATCCGGGCCTGGAGATTTCAAAGCCCCCATGTTGAAAACCACTGATTTGATTTCCTCGTTGGATATATTACTCTGGAGACGTAATAAATCTGCCGGATCAATCGTTGTGAATGGATAGATAGATAAATCTGTTATTCTGCCATTATTTTCCTCACGAAAGAGATTAACAAAGAAGTCAGTAGCAATATGCTTAATTTCGTTTGCATCATTGGTCCATTCACCCGAGTCTTTCATAATGACTTCAATTTTGTTTCTCCTCCTCCTACCATTAGCACGAGCATGAAAATATTTTGTATTTTTATCTCCCATAGAATACCAATTACACTTCGCTTTCTGAGCCCATAGAAGATCTTCCTGGATGAGGACTTCTTCCAATTCAGGCCAAAGCTTTTTCTGAAGCTGATCCATATCAGAGGTAAGCCCTGTCATTGCAGTAGAATTAGAAATCCCATCAAGTCGATTCATAAGTCTTCTTTTCTTGTGACCAGGGTGACCAAAAACATTATAACTCCATGTGCCCACTTTCGTAGTGAACTTTTCCACATTAAGATCCCAGCAACGCTCTTGGTCCCATGTATCCTTTACCATTCTTGTAAAGTCTTCATGAAGAACCCATGAAGCAATAACCCGAAATGGCCTATCCTTTATAAAGTAAGGCTCTTTGATTGTAGTTTGCAAGAGAATTGGTCTATGATCAGATTTAAACCAAGGAAGATGCTTGACACAAGCCTCATTGTAAATATCCATGAACTTGTTATTTACTAAGACACGGTCAATTCGGCTCTCACACCCTTCTCTCTTCCAAGTAAAGAAAGGACCATAGCAGCTCAAATCTTGTAGCTCAAGATTCTCAAACCAACAACAGAACTCTTTATCAGCTGAAATAGGATGATAAGCCTTTGATCTTCGATCATGTTGATAGAGAGTAGCATTAAAGTCCCCACCAATTAACCACGGTAAGGAATTTTCAGGACATAAATTGTTTAAATCACACCACAACTGCCTTCTTCTAATCGGGTTAGTGCTAGCATAAACCGAAGTAATGAAAATTTTTTCATTTCCCCGCTCCACCCTCATATGAATAAATTGATTAGTTTTGGTAATAGTGGAAACACTGTAACCCAGGTCATTCCAAGCAAAACAAATACCCCCACGTAGCCCTTCAGCTTCAACAACTTCAAAATGATCAAAACCAAAATGACGACAACGAAGGCGAATCTGAGCTAAGTTAGCTTTAGTTTCAAATAAGGCCATAAAATCAACCAGATATCTCTTTTTCATCTCTTGTATAAGCCCCGGCAATGATTTGGAGCCCGTACCCCTACTATTCCAGAAGAGACAATTCATGGAGTACCAATGGAAGGGGATGCATTGCTTATAGATCCCCAATTAGCTTCAGTAGAAGAGGTCATTTCCACCCCCTTTTTTTCCTCTAGATGCATTATGTCAATGGGCTCCTCCCTTCCTTCAGTAACCAAAACTTGAAATGGGTTAGGAGATTTTAGAAAATGAGGTCTCCCTTCTTGTGCTTCAGTACCCACAGGAATCCATTTTTTCTGAAATTTAGTTCCCTTCCCAAGAACATGGGAACCCCCTTGTTTTGCTGTTATATTTTTTGACTTTCTCGGCACATTTGGGGCATGTCTAGAAAACTTATCCAGATTATCACTTGAGAGGTTTTTCCCATTCTCTAACTCTGAATTTTTCTCCTTAATATCAGCTCCCATTAAATTGTCATTGACGTGCGAGAATCTCCCCCCGCTTTGATGAGCAATACCACTGTGATCTTTGTTTCCTGATTTGCGTCGCCAAGGTCGTTGCACCAAATTCCATGTTCCCAGACCCTCCTTCTTTGACTTCATGTCGGCACTAACCATTTTGGTTTCTTCCATAATCGTTCGAGTGCGTTTTTTATTCAAATCTGTAGCACCAGGAACTTCAGAAAAACTATTTGCGCCCGTAGTCTCATTAACTTGCGGCATAGCTTTAGCCGAGTTAACCCCATTTTCGGAATTCAGAGTCATTGTCTTCTCTACCGTAGCTTGATCTTTTACACTATCTGGACAAGCATCTTTATGATGACCATATCTTCCACACCCAAAACAAATCAGATGCAAGCCCTCATATTCAATACATCGACGACGTCCAAATATGCTAATAGCTGATTTCAATCGTTTCTTAAGATCTATCTCAACACAAATACGAGCATACTTTCCTCGTTCACTTGCATAGGTAATACGGTCAATTTTTAATGTTTTTCCCACTAAAGAGCCCAATCTCTTCAGACTAACCACATTAAAAAATTCAAGAGGAAGCAACGGAATCCTTACCCAGACGGCTGTTTTCTTTTGCACTTTCGCACTCCATGGGTCGAAGTTTGGTCGCCAGCGCTGAACTACAAGATAATGATCCGCCACCATCCATGGTCCTTCTTGATAAATCCTCAACATGTCTTCCTCATCCTCAAAAGACACCACGAAGAACCCATTGTCAAGATCCCTTGTTGTAAATGGTTTACTAGTCTGCCACAAGCGAGACAAGCTAACTCTCATTGCCCAAATAGGAATGTTCTTACCAAGGAGTTTGATAATCAGAGACCTCTTCCATGGTGCACACCATAGCTCATATTCCTCTCTAGTAAACTTGAAAGTTGGGCAATCCTCATTATCAGAATCTTCTTGTACCTCCTCCTCGTCATTCATTTTCTGAAAAAAAAACCTTGCAGTCCCTCAATATACTCAGCCCATGCATCATCAATAACACTGCTCCCTTTCTTATCCTTCGAGACTTGCACATTTTCAGATCCAAGAAGTTTCTCCTTGAAGGATTGACCCTGACCTTTAAAAACATCATCATCTTGGTCATTCGGATCATTTGAATGACCATGCCTTACCTTTTTTTTACTCGCTTTAGCTTTTCACTATTTTCCATATTCTATTATCCTCACAATCAAGAAAACTTCTCCTGGAATTCAAAACAGAAAATAAAAGACAAGCAAGGCCAAAGCTCATATCAAAACAAAGGGACCAATTAGCACAGAAGAGCCAAACAAACTGCAAGATCTTCACAACGCGATAATCAAAGTCCAATTATCAAACCAATCAGAAAAACAGATCAGAACAGAACCGATGAGCAAAACAAACGCAGCACCGAAAAATTCGCTGGAAGGCAGATCAAAACTGCAAAAGACTAGATTGGAGCTGATCAAGGCTCCACCAACGAAGATCCGAGAACGCAAGCGACAGAGAGCACTGATACAGAGAGAATCCGAAGTTCACTGTTTTCGAGCTAAATGAAACACAGAGCGGCGAGATCTTCACTCCGATCGAGCAAAACCCACGAGCAGAGGCTGATGGGCAGGAACCACGAGCGACGTCGACTCCGGAAGAAACGCAGATCAGAACTTGAGCGACAGAGAGTACCGTCAGCGACAGAGAGCACCCAGCGACAGAGAGCACCGAGAGCACTTGTTGAGTTTTTCCCTTCTAGTTTCAGCTTAAAGATGAATATTCATGGGCACATAATGAATGTGTTGGTTGGGCTGTAATTACATGAATAATTAACCCCACAGTTTGGTATTATCCAGGGGAAACAATAAAATAAAGTTAAGATGATGATGATAATAATAATAAGGTGGGGGAGGGTACGAGTGCATGAACTTTTCATTAACTTTCCGGGAAAGCCCCATTTTACTTTCTCAGGAAAATGATTGACTCTCAACTTTCAAGTGCCATGTAGCTTTCTTTCCTATATGCATTTTTATCAATATTTTGCTTTGCATTAGGTAAATTCTGCATCTAACTCTTTCACTTAATCCTCTCTCCCTCTTTAGCCTCATATCCCAGATAACTTCCACGTGCGACTGCGACTTGTATGTATATAATAATTCATTGTAACTTTCACATTTTAATTGACTTGTTACTTAGCTTCTGTATTAGTCAACATAAGTTAGGGTCTCCTATAGGTACAGTATTTTTCCTAATTTGATGCTCTTTTTTCGTATATGTTTTCCCACCAACACAAGTGGATTTAATCAAGCGGGAATAGCTGAGAAGTCTCAATGAATAATTGTAATCATCTAAAAAGTAATGATAACAAGTGAGTAGTATATATGAATCTGTTATCATTTCCTACTTCAAAACTTGTTTTTATATTATATGTTTGCTTAGTGCTCGCTTATTGTGGGACTTATTTGATGATTTTATTCTTTCCTTGGGACCCATAATGATTTTCTCTTTAATTAACAATAATAAATGAACAGCATGGATCTGTTATCTTTTCCGGCTCCATATATCGCAGACATTAATTTTAAGTCTGAACAAATCGACAATCTTCCAATGTAATCGTGAAATAAATAACAATCTTTTTAAGCCTCTATTATAATGTATTTAGCTCATCATAGTTTACAATCTCTGTGTGCGCGCGCGTGTTTATAACGTGTAAGATATGACATAGAAGGTGTGCATGGAAACTTGGGTTTTTAATAATATTTTATAGTAAATCAGACTTAAGTTCTAACCACTGCCACTAAATTATGACTAATTAAATTTATGTTGGACTGTGTAATATGTAGAAAATAATTCTAATGATGTAGTGGTATTGCATACACACACACCCATGTTTATAGATGATACTCTCATCAAATACAGCTATATATGGCAGCTAATATAACAAGAAAAGAAGGACAAAAATGAAAGTAAAAGACTAAAAGCTAGCCAGCCATGCATCGCTTCTATTCAAACCTCGTATAATCAAATATTGAAAGACAAACGGTACATTTGACTTTTTTTAAAAAAATAAAACAAAATCCTCAGTATTGGAAAACAAACCGTCGATTTGATGAGTTGGTGAGTCTTAATGGCTCCCCATTTTGGCAGCTACACTTACGATGGAGTGATATATATAAAATAGGGAAATTTTCGGTCACCCCCTTGGTGACAAAATAATTTCAGTCAACACCCAAAATTTTCTAAAACTTTATTGCATTCCCATGATCAAAATAAAAATAATTTGGGGGGGAATAATAATACACTTCTTTTATTTTTTTTGGAAAAACATTTACAAGATAAATAAAAGATTTACAATACATATAAAGGGACTCAAAAGAACCTAGAGAATTGAAAATATTTTGGCCATTTACAAGATAAATATAAAAATTCACAAAATAAATATGGGTATTTACAAAAAAAAATAAAAATATTTACATGAAAAATAAAGGGATTCCAAAAAACCTAGAGAATTAAAGACATTTTGGCCATTTATAAGACAAACATAAAAATTTATAAGATAAATATTAGCATTTACAAGATAAATAAAGAGATTCAAAAGAACATAAAAAATTAAAAATATTTTGATAACTTATAAGATAAATATGGAAATTCATAAAATAAATATAGGTATTTATAAGATAAATAAAATAAAGACATCATTATCTTTTTACCTACAAAAATTAATTTCATTTTGACCATAGATACAATGAAATTTCAGAAAATTTTAACGGCTGGATTAAAACTTAATTACTACCTGTGCTGGTAAAGAGAAAGGTTTGAAGGTTGGACATCTTTTTAATTTAATGAGACGTACGACTGACGATGCACGTACCGACAGACAAAGGACGATGAATAATTAATCATCATTAAAATGCATGGAATGTTTAACCCTTTTCATTGATTGTTCGCATTACAAACATGTAGGCATTGATCCGTAATAATCCCCCATTCTCAATTAATGCAACCTCGCTAATTTGGACACATCAACATTTCTGCCCCCTCGCCTTGAGTCAGTTTAATTTGGCCCCGTTGTTTCTTTTTCTAGGGTTTATTGCTGGCAAACATGTGTTCTTCTTTTATTGGTAGCATTATTATTAATATTAATTTTTTATACACATCATATTTTTTAGGAAAAATTGTGGAAAAATTCTCCATTAGAAATTTAATTAGTAAGAAGGACCTCATAAAGTTTTACACTCAAAATTGCAGTACTATGCTAATTTTGTACTTACAAAGTATCAGTCCTCTTATTTAAATCATTCTTACGAATTAAATTTTTAATAGGGAACTTTCTCCCTATTTTTTGCTGTAAAAATACCAAATAATTCATAATAAAAAATTGATTGAAACATCTAAAGTTGATTTTATTTAATTCAAGGGAAAACCACTATAATAAGGTGTTTAGGAAGGAATGAGATGACAAAAAAGTCCTACAACAAGCTAAGTTAGTAACATGTATTAACAAGCTTTAGTAGTGCAGTAAAAGAGGATAATGGGAGAATGACAGAAAAATGTTCCAAAAATTTAAAAATGCAGATGGGTTTTCTTATCAAAAGATTATTATGAAATGTCAAAACGTGATAAGGAATTCCCAACTTCTGAATTTACGAAATCACCTATCTGTCATCTTCAAATCTTTAGAGCATTTTTCTGTCATTCTCCCAAAGATAATTATACATGCCATTTATGCTTAGTTATTATTGGGACTTACATTTTTTCTCTAGGACCTCATAATGATTTTTCTTTAATTTAGTGACGGCGCATGCCAAACAAAAACATAAGAGAAAATGATAGAAAAATATCATCAAAATTGCTAAAAAAAAAAATAAATATGTTGAATTTCAATGATTTAAAAGGGATTGATTTGAAATTTTGAAATGTTGCAAAATTTGAAAAATTGCATAACTACCCCTAGTTTTTTTTAAATAAAAAAAAAATCCTCGACCCCCTTGCCAGCTGCAGGAGCTCCAGCGCCAGTGACCGACAGTGACGGCTGTCACCAGAGCTCTAGTGACCTTGCCAGCAACCAGGAGATGGAGCTCCGTTTTTTCTTCTTCTTAATTTCTCAAGTAAAAGTTGTCAATATAAATACTTGAGTTATTGATAGCAATATTAAAGTTGTAAACAGCGGACTAATATTTTTTTCTTTGAATTTTTCAGGCAAAAATTGTTAATATGGATATCTGAGTTGTTAATAGCAATACTAAAATTGTAAATTGGGTATTTTTGAATATTTAACAAATACCCCATTTATAACTTTATATCGCTATTAATAACTCAAATATCTATATTAATAAATTTAGTATAAGAAATTCAAAAAAAAAATATTAGCCGCAGGAGCTGCGGTGAAAGATATTAGGAAATATTCAATAAATACCTCGTTTACAACTTTAGCACCACTATTAACAATTCAAGTATCAATATATTGACGACCTTTATATGACAACTCAAGTATATTATGTCGTTGTTTACAACTTTAGTATCACTATTAACAACTCAAATATCTATATATATTGACAACTTTTACTTGAGAAATTTAACAAAAAAATATATTAGGCCGTTAGACTGTCGGCAATGTCACCAGAGTTTTGGTGACGGCCGCCACCGCCAATCATCGGCGCCAAAGCTCCAACGGCCGGCGGCCACCAAGTGGATTGAGGGTTTTTAATTAAAAAATCTAGGGGTAGTTAGGTAATTTCTCAAATTTTACAATATTTCAAAATTCTCATTCAGTCCTTTTAAAATTATTGAAATTCAACATATTTATTTATATTTTACCGATTTTGATTGTATTTTTTTATCTTTTTCCCACAACACAGAGCCTAATTATGTGGGATATATAATCATGATTTAATAAATGACTACAACGCTTCCCAAGGATAACATAACACAATCAATTTCCGCATGTTAAGTTTGCATATTTGGATTAGCTTTTAGAGAATAGCTTTACAATTTACGAAATAAATATATGAGAGGAGTTTTATCTCAGCTTATAAAAAAAGAACTTATGAAACCACTATTTTGTGGTTTCCCATTCTATACTGCATATTACTTTTTTAGAGCCGCCATGAATAGACATTATCCAAGTCTAAGCCAACCGACATGTTTTCATACCTGACAACACTAGCACACAAATTTCATTCTAGATTCATTATCCTTAATTAATCGTTAATTTCTTTGAACCACCATGCCATAGCCATAAACATTCTCACTCATTTGATATTGGATTTTGAATGTTATTGTTTTCTCTTGTATTTCTAAACATGTTTAAGGCGCGCAGATGATTGTATATGAAACAATTGTTTTCAAAATGCATGTATTTGAATTAAAAATAGGCCATCTCGTTTGAAATAGAGTCTTCTATGTAGTAAGTTCTAGGCAAGTACTCCACCCGTCCTTAATATAAAATATATTTGAGAAGCTGATCTTAGTCCTAAATATATAACGTAGTTTTTATATTTGTCATTCTTTTCGTAATTTATCCCTATTGATTCTCCGTTAATAATAATGAAGGGGAAGAATAAATGAAGGAATTAAGGACGATAACTAGGGCATTTTAAAAAATACATGTTATATCAAATAACTCAGCTAGCTTCCTTAATATAATCAAATTAAGTAAATATATCTTATATTAAGAATCGAAGGAGTATTAATTTAATACAGGTTTTCTAAATATAAAGATGTTAACCCAATAAATATTTTTGGGTAAAATAGCATGTGTTGTTTTCCGGTAGCATCAAACACTCTAATCTTATTTATGGTGCTTTTAGAACCATGATGTTATTTTTCTGGTGCATCCAGCACCCCTACACTGTTATTTTCTAGTTATATAAAGCACCTTAATCTTATTTATGGTTTGGGGTGTTTGATGCACTATAAATAAGATCGGGGAGAAAGAAGTGTGAGGAAAATAACAGGGTGCCACCATAAATAATATTAAGGTAATGCAGCTGAAAAATAACTTTTAAAAAATTAAAAGATATCTAAAAATTTTCATAACGATTGTATAATTTTAATTATTAATACATTATAAAAAATGATTCAAGATTGGTCATGTGTAAAAATATAAATTCAGAAAAAAAAATTAATTTTTTTGATTAAAAATTGAAGGTAAAAAGGGGGCAAAATAAACCTGAATTCTTTTCAATAGCTGATCATAGTCCAGAAATTAATAATGTTAAAGTAATTGTTTTAAAATTCTGATTTATTAAGTTTTAGATGTCATCTCAGATGAGAATAATCAATCGTCAATGTAAAACACAAAGCAGAATCCATTGAACAGAATAAATATACATATGAATGATTGATAAGTGAATAACGTCCATTAATTTATGATCCAATCACATGGTGAAATATCGCTAACAACGCACAAAAGCAACAAAGCCAATAAGCAATCAGTCTCTCACTCATTGCACCATTATTTATTGTTAATTTAATTTTAATAATCATCATGCATATGTATGGTTGCTTTCACTTGTCCAAATTGTTAATGCCACTTCTTACATCAAACGGCAACAATACATATCACTTTGTTCCAATAATAATAATAATTATATTTATATATTATCCTCGATGGAAGGATGAAAACGACAATAATACTTTCATTACCACGTATTTTAAGACTTTATAATTTCCAGCGATAAGTCTTTGAGATGTAGGACGACGTGAACTTCAATTAAAATAACATTCATGCTATTATCCTTTTAAAGGAATTAAGTTAGTCCCGCCTGATATCTATAGCTAAGTACTGGAAAGGAAATTAATGGGTGATTAACATAAAATGCCAATCCAATCATGATAGCGTGTGTTTTTGGAATTTCTTATGTTTTTCATGTGATATTTCCTTTTTTACCATGCCAGGAAATTATTTTAAATACTGTTCATCCATTTTGGTGACGTGTGTATATATATAATTGCAACAATAAATTAAAATTTTCAAATAATATAGAATATAAAAACGCACACACCAAGCTTCATCGTTTAATCTATACGACATATCTCATTGGCGTCTAGTTATTATAGCTATCGAGGAATATTGATAGAAAATGAAAGTTATTTTTATTGGCCGTTTGCGGATCTAAAATAAGGAGTAATTTCCTTTTCTGAAATAATTCTTAGTTTGCCGTAAACTATAATCTTTTTCATCGACATGGAAACTGGAAAGCGCACAATGATACCCTTTGTCCCAAACAATCACGTGATCGAGTGAAATTGAGGACATATTATGTTTGTCACCGAGATTTCAAAATATACTGAAATTTTATATTTGATTATGTTTAATTTTAGTGTGTGGGTGAACAATAAGACAATTTTATTTTTTAAAGAAATCATCAGTACATGCATGATATATTCTGTGGATATAATCCTTTCCTTCCAAACGTATTTATTCAAAACATTCGCATAATAAAAATTATGTTGGAAATTAAACGTTGTGTTCTCTTTGTACTTGACAATCTCTAATATTAATCGAAATTATCCATTATTATATTGTATGCTAAATAGCTGCACTAGGTTAAAAATGAATAAAGTATCATGTGGTAATTAATTCAAGGAAGCAAGTAAATATTTTTGTTAATTGGTGTGGTTTTTTTTTTTTTTTCAAAACTTTTGTCTTGGTGATGCAAAGTCCAATTTGCCATATAAGGAGGGTAAGGTATGAAGTATACATGAAGGGCTCTTTATAGCATGTCGGGAGGAACTAGAACAAATTTCATTAAATGAGATGGTTTTTTAAGATATTACTCAAACTTATTCATTGAATAATCTAAATACATTCCTTGAACCTGGTCTTAGATATTCATTCCCCGTTGCCGGGTATTAAATTTGAAGCTATCTATATAATCCATTATTAGAAAGAAAAAAAATTTTAATGACTTCTCAAGCACGGCGTCCAATATTTGACCTATTTATGCACAAAATACGTGTATATCTTCATCATTTGTTCCTTTCCCAAATACTCACTTGTTCGTCCCTGTTTTACTTGTCCCGCTTGGTTATTTTCAGGCTACTCAATACTCAATACTTAATTTATTACTATACCCTTCAGTCCCACTTATTACTTCTTTGAAATTGTGATTAGAGTATTAAAAAATATTTGTCGTGATTTACAGTGTACAAAGTAAATATGTGAGAAATTTTATCTTGACTTATATAAATGTTCTTATAATAAATAGCTCCGAGCTACACTTATGCAGTGTTTGAACATGTTTTTTGTCGTCAATTTTTTTCTAATTACCCAAAAAATATCCACATACTATCGAACACCGATGCATTTTGTAAGTATTTATCGGTCCTAATTATAAAATTATCTCCACACGTCACAAGAAGGGACGGCCATCTTTTGTGGACTCTAGAGCTAGCATGCTGCATTCCCCATTGATGGTAGTTGAATTTCACACCTTTTAGCTTTTAGTGTTACGTATCATAAATAATAATGTTATAGTGCAGTGGGTTAAAAGCTCTTCTATAAGTTGAAGTTATAAATTTCATCCTATTTATAATTTTAGATTATTAATACCTGCCGGTCTACTTAAAAATGAGTCACTTATGAGCTAATGTATAACTAAATAGAATTTATATCAAGCTACCCACTTTATAAATGAACAAAATACAGTAAGATTTATTGATTCTGTCTAATACACAAAAAATGAATCGATAAATTTTAAATAACATAGCGAATAGAGAAAACGTCACCACTGTAAAAAAAAAAAAAAACAAATCAAGATAAATCAATGAAGCATAAATAATTATAAAAGCAAACAAATATATTCAGCCCCGTTTGAATGGGAAGAAAGAATTTTAATAAAATGGAATCATAAAAATATTGATTTCCATTCTAACGACACCTCTATCTTCCTCTCGCTCTTCTTGTACCAGACGGTCTAGTTTCCTGCTGGCCTCGTGACCATATTGCTCTTATAAATATATAAATTATAGGGTTACAGAATAATTTTGTTTTGAAAGTTGTCATTAAGGGTAATTTTATCTTAGAAATGTAAAAAATTGAAACAATTTTGTCATAGTTGTTATCCTAATTAATTTTGACCGTTAGTTGATTAAATATGCTGAGGTTATAAACCATATGTCATTTTTGTTAATGTGAAAATTTATTCCGAAAGTTTTAAATGTAATTTAGAAAAAAATGAAGTATGTGACACATGAACTTTCAGGACAAATTTCTACAGTAACAAAAATGATAAAGATGATATGTGGATTGCTAGCTCAACATATTTGGTCAATTAACAGTCACAATTAATTAGGATAACAGCAAAAAAAAATTGATCCCTTTTTATTCCTTCAGAGGCAAAATTGCCCCTTAGTAATAATTTCCAAGACAAATTGTCCCTTAACCCTGAATTATATTTTTTGTTATTCAAGAATTGGACAATACACTATAATAAATTTTATCATACTTTGATAGTCAATATTGATATAAGATCAATGTATCGCTGGCAAAAACAGAAATCAATATACACGAGGCACTAATGGTCCCATCAATATGTCTTGACATAAGCCCTCTGCTGATATCATAATTCATAGCTATGAAATTACGAAGAATAATATTAAAAGCGATTGCATTTGTATTTTCATGTTCCTATATGTAATATAAAAAGTGAAAAATATAGGGACAATTACGTTAAGATCTAAAAAAAAAAATTAAAAAAATAATTCCTAAATTTTGTAAAATGAAAAAAAAATGGTCATAAAAAATTATTAATACAGATTTCTGAAATTATTAACGAGTTGTCAATACAGATTCCTGAAATTATTAATAAAACTATTTTTTTATTTTACGGTTTATTTCTTTATTTTTTTTCTTTTTTTTTGATAATTAAATATAATTCTCCTAAAAATATATTATAGTAGATGAGAAGGACAAGCACAAGTAGGAAGAGGCCCAGTACGAGAGGTGGGGGACCGAGGACATAGCGTCCAATGTGGGGGGCCCACGTGGGGATTCATAGTTGTACACGTGTCAAAATCACATGGTATGGGTCCCAGTTACAGCTGGTACTGACAGTTCAGGATGGTGGGGGGGTGTGTGTCAGTTCAGTTTTCCGCTCTTTTACACTCCCCTCTTCCGTCCCCTAACTGCCTTTCCCTTTAATCTATTTTTGTTAAACATTTCGATTTTTAATTCAAAATAGTATATTTTTAATCAATAGTTTATCTCCTTAAATTATGCTTCATCCAGTGTTATTTATAAAATCCCTTCCAATTTTTTTATGATTACAAATTTTGATTTATTATATGCTTAATTTTTTTAAATATCTCCTTTTTTCTGATGAAGTGTATCTGACTTGAAAATAAAAATTTGAAGACTTTGATATAGGATAATTTCGAAATATTATGACGCTTTTTGCTCATTTTAATATTTTTTGGTTAATTGATGGATATTAAAAATTCTTATAATTATGTGCGGGACTCGAGTGTTTGATTTTTATACTGCACTTCATAGACGTGAGTATCCTACCTGATAGGGGTGGAAACAGGCCAGGTCAGGTCAGGCTTTTGCCTTAACAGGTCTGACCTATTAAGGCACAAATTGGCCTAAGCTTGGCCTGGTCGGGCCTGAAGCTTGTTAAGGAGGCCTGAATTTTTAAAATTTTTTAAGCAAACTGACAGGCCATACTGCAAAACAGGCCAACAAGCCACAAGCCTCCTTAAACAGGCCGAAAACAGGCTAAAACTTACAGGCTCAAGCAAAATTATCCTTTACCCCTTATCTGATTTTTTTTTAAAATATTTTAACAGATTCAGGCTGGCCTGACAGGCCTGTCAATAAGCCTTGGCCTGGTCTTTTAGCCTAACAGACCAGGTCTAAATATGTCAATAACAGGTCAAGCTACATGCCCCTGACAAGTCACCTGACCTATTTCGAGCGCTACTACCTAACATGAATATGAGGAATGGAGAATTGGCTATATGTTGTTTATAAATTATAAATAACATAATATTTTATACTTTTTACGTTTTATATTGATTTTCTTGACAAGCCCTGTCTCTCTATTGTCTTTGATTTGTATAATCAGGGATTTTCTCGAAGTGGATAGTTTAGAAAAGAAAATTTTTAATTTAGGAAAACGTAGGCAAAGGTCAAAAAGTTTTCAATTTAGAGGAGCCACCGAGCTATGCTCCTCTTAATGTAATATTAGTGTTCGTCTGGGATAACTTATTTTTGGATAATAAATACTTATAATTCGTGATTCACGGTATATGAGGTAAATATATAAGAGGAGTTTTGTCTCGACTTATGTAATAAGTACTTATTTTCTAAGAATAAGTCATTCCAAACACTCACTTAATAGATAGGGCATTTAACCTTTTTCCCCTATTATGATTACTCTGAATTATGTTTGCGTGTTACTCTATTGCTTAATATTTTTATGAGAGATACTAGTGAAATGATTTGTGCCATGTGTATATAGTTACTATAAAAATATTTTTCTCATCTCATATTATTCATGCTTATTATAATATAGTTATAGGTATAATTATAAATTTAGCTAGTGCATTGAAACTAGACTATTATGATGTGTGTGTATCCATGTGAAATCCAAACATCAATATATATATACATCCATAAAAACTCTCAATCTGAATCTATATACTCTCATTTAAGTGCTAATATATAAATTAATAAATAAAATCAGTATGTCATGATTTTTGACCTTTATAACAAGTTTTTTATCCATTCAATAACTAATATTCCATTTGAAATATAGACTAATAAAGATGAATATATAGACGTAAATCGAAAAACAGTGATTTATGTGATCTTAAATAAAATAAGAAAAATTTAAAAGTAATTCAAGATTGACAGTCAAAGAAATGAAAATAACACTTACAAAACTTATAAGAAAATCACGATATTTATAAACTAAAACCATTCAACTTAAACTATTGTTAATTACTAGTGCTAATCATGGAAAGCACGTCCTCACAAGATTAGTTAAGTGACGGCGTTAGGGTTGAAATGGAAAAGTGGGGATTATAGTTGAGAGGATGAAGTTTGGACGGTCGTTGGAGGCGTCTGACGTCGACGGCGGGGCCGTTGTTGTCAAACGGTCTCCTTTGTGTGGGGCAGAGTTGACATTAGATTAATCATAGTGAAAATTCAACACCACGCGCTCATATCAACGCGCTGATTCCAAGCTGTTATGGGGAAATAAATTGCGATAGATACAGATCATTAGGAGGAGTAAAGTGGAGGGAATGATTAATGATAAATTGCTTTGACTTAATTACACCTTAATTATCGATTCTGCACCTTATATTTAATTTCCATCCAACTACGACTTTGTGGATGCCTCTTCTATTTGCTACTCTCAAATCTCAATCATCCGCTGTTGAGCCCTCATGTTTAGCAATATTAATGAAAGCCTTATGTTATTTTTTTTCATATCAAAAAGTTTACGTGGGTTGGGTCTCGAGGTTCATCAGGGTCAGGCCATACTTTTGGGTTCAATGAGCCCTTACAGAGGTACTTACAAATCACCCACTAATAAGATCCTCATATCAGCTTGATTCGAATTCATAACTTTATGATTATGCGTCAACCATTTTATTAACTGGACCAACCTTTATTAGCAAAAGCTTTATATTATTATGGATTCAATTTTTGAAAAAATAAAACTTATACTACTTGCTTTTGTTCATTAATAAGTCCATTTCTTTAATCAAATAAGCATGTAAGAGGAATTTTGTCTCGACTTATGTGAAAAGTACTTATAAATCAAAAATAAATTATCTCAGACATAGGCTAAGTGTTGTCCATAGGGGAAAAAATGCAAACAAGTCAGTGATATATAGAGCAAGTTTTCATCAAAGGACAAGTTTAATGCACATAGAGAAAATCACCATTTTAATAATCTCTTCGGTCTACACTAAATGAAATTTCCTTAAAGTAAGTGAATGAGAAACCGCTTTCAAATTGAAATGATAATTAGACAGGGAATTAGGTAGGAGTGAGGTCTCTCTATTAACCTTTCTCTTCATTTCCTCTTAACTTAATTTCTCAATAATTAGATTGGCTTTTAATAGTGGATATTTTATATTGCATTAAAGATATTATTGTAATATTAAATATTAAATGATAATAATATTTGTATAGAACAAACTCAACTATTAAATACCAATCCAATTGTAGAAAAATCAAGTGGAGAGGGGGCTAGTGGAGACACTCTTTTTCCCAATTAGATTGTGTCCCCATGTGGTGGTATATTAAAGGGAGGACTTAAACATGAGCTAAACTATGCATGTATTATATGAAAAATTAAATAATGAGATGTATTACTTAATTTATAATTTCTAAATTTGTAATTAGGGTGTTTTTAGTATATTTCGAAGGTATATTAAAATTGATGTCGATGTTGATTGATAATTAAAAACAATCAAACAATGCCAATGATCTGAGCAGACATATATAGCTTCATGAACATGCTTTGTGAGAGTTCCACCCATTTTAGTCATAATACAACTATTCATCTCCATTCATAACTTATCAAAAATAGATTATAAGATTTATGTGCTAAACAAGATTTTCAGACTATTTACTTACATTAGATCAAGGTATGTATTTATTTATATATTTTATAAGTGAAATTATAAAAGCATTGTTTATAATAAAATGTTTAACTCAAAAGAAATGCTCCTCTAATGTTTAATGTAAAATCTATGTATTTTCATTCAGCTGCATTCCATGCATTAACACAGGCCACACTAAATGCAGCTAATACATTTGGGGTCCGGCTGCTCTCCTTTGACCCTCCCATCCATTGCCTCTCGTTCACCTCCTCTTCTACTTTATCATTGCTGGATTAAAAGTTTCATTAGTCAAGAATTAACATTTTATTATAAACAACGCTTTTATAATTTCACTTTTAAAATATATAAATAAATTTAAACTATTAAAATTTAATCTAAACAACTCACAACTGTTATAGAAAAAAATCTACTTCATAATAATAATTTACGGTTATGAATGGTTTAAATTAAATTATAACAGTTTAAATTTATTTATATTTTTTATCAGTGAAATTATAAAAATATTGCTTATAAAATGTAAAATCTGGACCATCGAAAATCTTAATCAAACAGTGATAAAGAGAAGAGGAGGTGAAGGAGAGGCAATGGATGAGAGAGACAAGCCATAAATCTGTAAAGCTAGTAAAAAAAAAAGGGGTAATTTTTCTCTGAAAATTTTCAATAAAGGGCAATTTTATTGTGAAAGTATTAAAAAAGGAATAATTTTCAATCAATTTTAATCATTAGTTGGTCAAATATGTTAAGCTGACAGTTCATATATCATTTACGTTATTTTTGTTAAAGTGTAAATTTATGACAGAAGTCTATGTATCATTTACTTCATCTTTTTTCAAAGTTATATTTAAAATTTTTGTGGTAAATTTACACCTTAACAAAAATAACGTGATGACATATGAATCGTCAGTTCAGCATATTTGATCAACTAATAATTAAAATTAATCGGATAACGGCCAAAATAAAATTACTCCATTTTTTTACACTTTTGGAGCAAAACTTTAGGAGTAAAATTGCCTTTTTGAAAAAATATCTGAAAAAAACATACCCCCTAACCCGTTAAAAAACAAAAAAAAAAAAAAAAAAGCAAAGCGATTTGTATGTTTAATGGCAAAAGTAGACTAGTAAAAGGGTCTCCCTTAAGCCAGCTACGTACAGAACAACTGAAACCCCCTCTATTGGTCACCCCTCATGGGAACCAGGAAAATCCTTTATCACCCACATTTCAACTGGCAAGTGTATATATGCAGTTTACAATTGGTAAAAGTTAAAAGGAAAAAAAAAAAAAAAACTTAAAAATGCATCTTTTGGATCTTATCAGTTTGAGCTGATGTTGTTGTTGTTATTGTTTACCTGATGTGTTCATAGGAGGTCGTGCCGGATCACGAGCGCTTTCAAATACTGTTCTTATTTTTATATTTCTTTTATAAATATAATATTATCAATCTGTATATACTACTTTAGTTTTTAGTACTAGTAGAGGTGAAAAAACTATGCCAGAGAGCAAAACAGCCCCAATCCCCAATGCTCAGATTCTTCGCCATTCATAGCCTCTGCCTCATCTTCTTCCTCGCCCTCTGGATTTCTGAACAAACCCGCTAATCGACGGAAGGGAAATCACTCTCAATACCCAAAAACCCCTCACTCTGAATCTGAAACTAAATCTTCGGGCCCCAAATCACGAGGAAAAACAACCAGCCATGAAAAGAGAGCATCATCAGCTTTGTCCCAACCCGGGCGACTCATTCATGACCGCCAGTTCTAGCGGCAAATCAAAGCTATGGCATGATGAGGCTCAAGACGGTGGCATGGACGAGCTTCTCGCCGTCCTCGGATACAAGGTGAGGTCATCGGACATGGCCGATGTTGCTCAGAAGCTTGAACAGCTTGAAGAAGCTATGGGTAATGTTCAGGGCGGTATCTCTCAACTCTCATCAGAAACTGTTCATTACAACCCTTCTGATCTATCTACCTGGCTTGAAAGCGTGCTGTCTGAGCTCAATCCGTCTCCTAATCTCGACTCTTTGACTGCCGTCGCCGGCGCCGTCTCTGCGCCGCCACTCCCTCCGGCTCCCCCTCCACTGGCTGATGATTCTTCCTTCTTGGCTCCGGCGGAATCGTCTACTATTACCTCCATTGATTTCACTGACCATAGCCAGCAGCAACATTTGAATCCCCTGCATAAGCAACGAGATGGCTTAATCTTCGAAGACGCATCTTCCTCAGATTATGATCTCAAGGCTATTCCAGGAAAAGCTATCTACAGCTGTCAAACTCAAACTCAAACCCAGCAGCAGCAGCAGCTTGAATCTCCTTCTTCCCGAGAAAGCAAACGTTTGAAGCCCTCTTCTGTGTTCAACGCTGCATTGTTCTCGTCCTCTCCTCTGGGGTCTTACACATTACCCAACGAGTCAACTCGCCCTGTTGTCCTCGTCGATTCGCAAGAAAACGGAATTCGACTCGTTCATGCATTGATGGCTTGTGCGGATGCCGTACACCAGAATAATTTCGCTCTCGCAGAAGCTTTGGTCAAACAGATCGGATTCCTTGCGGTGTCTCAGGCCGGAGCTATGCGAAAGGTCGCAACGTACTTCGCCGAAGCGCTTGCTCGCCGTATATATCGGCTTTACCCAGAAAATCCCCTTGACCATTCTTTTTCCGACATGCTTCAGATTCACTTCTACGAGACCTGTCCATATCTCAAATTCGCCCATTTCACCGCCAACCAAGCCATCCTCGAAGCCTTTGAAGGTAAAAGGCGAGTTCATGTCATCGATTTCAGTATGAATCAAGGGATGCAATGGCCGGCTCTCATGCAAGCACTGGCTCTCCGACCTGGCGGTCCACCGGCGTTCCGGTTAACAGGAATCGGACCACCCGCTCCGGATAATTCAGATCACCTTCAGGAAGTTGGTTGGAAACTTGCTCAGCTAGCTGAAACCATTCACGTTGAATTTGAGTAGAGGGTTCGTGGCGAATAGTTTGGCCGATCTAGATGCTTCTATGCTCGACCTGAGACCGAGTGAGGTTGAGTCAGTGGCTGTTAACTCTGTGTTCGAGCTTCACAAATTGTTGGCCCGACCCGGTGCAATCGAGAAGGTCTTATCGGTGGTGAAGCAGATGAAGCCGGAGATAGTCACCGTCGTAGAGCAAGAAGCAAACCACAACGGACCGGGGTTCCTGGACCGGTTCACCGAGTCACTGCACTATTACTCGACCCTGTTCGACTCGCTGGAAGGATCGGTGGACACTCAGGATAAGATCATGTCGGAGGTATATCTTGGGAAGCAAATCTGTAACGTGGTTGCCTGTGAAGGGGTGGACCGGATTGAGAGGCACGAAACACTGAGTCAGTGGCGGAACCGGTTGGGTTCTGCCGGTTTCGCTCCGGCTCACCTAGGCTCTAACGCTTTCAAGCAAGCAAGCATGCTTCTGGCTCTCTTCGCTGGTGGAGATGGCTACAGAGTAGAAGAAAACCACGGGTGTCTGATGCTAGGTTGGCATACTCGGCCATTGATCGCCACATCGGCGTGGCGACTCGCCTAGAAACCGGTGGTTGTTCGCTGAGTTGACTCAGCGAGTTGGTCCCTTGGCTAAATTCTCAATTTTTTCCCCGAAAGAAAAGGATCGTGGGTAAGAGAATGTAGTGTGATGCTGAGCTGTTTGTACAGCTATTCCCTGAGAGGCTTAGACCCACCATTGTCTGTGCGGCTGTGCCTTCCTCCTCACCTTTCTCTTCCCCCCCCCCCCCCCCCCCTCTTACAATTATATTCCCCTTTCTGCTTAGGGTGTTCTTACCAATTTTGTTTCCTCTTTTGGGTTGGATCTGGAATCTCTGGTTGCTTTTCAGGGTTGAATCCAAAATTAGGGCTGATGCTGTATTTATCTCTTGATATAAATAGCTTGCTGGTAATAAATGTAATCTTTTTTCTCATGGGGCCATTTAAATGATGAATGTTGCAGAAGTGAAATGGTGAAATCGCATAGACAGATGAACTGATTAGCCACAAATCACAATTAATCTTTTGCAAACAAATTTGATAATTTTGGCAAAATGGAGAATGTGGTGCTATAGCTGATCTGCATAAGCAGAGCACAGAGAAAGCAGGCTTCCCTTTCTTGAATGGATGCAAGAAAGAGACTGAGTTTGATCATTGTGGATGATGAAATGCAACTGTTTTGATGTTACACAAATTTACTGCGATTAACAGAATCCTCATTAATGTCCTGGGAAAAGCACAATCACCAGAAAGTGAAAATAAAATAATCAAAAGGATGATCTGTGCCCTTATAATGCCAAGATCTTCATTGTTCATAGAGTTTTTCCCAGTTAAAAAAGTATCACTCTTTAGGGCCTCTCCCTCTCTCTCTTAATCATATTGCTATTCACTGTTCGTGGTTTCTTCCACTCAATCTTTTCCTTCTCCAACTCTCAGTTTCAAGTATTTTTTTTTGGTTTCTGGGTTCATTTCAGATTGTGTTTTCTGCACGCTTCATAGGCAGTGCCCCTTGGATCCATTCCTTTTGAAATTATGACGCATCCTATAAGATTTGAGATAACTAGGCGTATAGTTTATACCTTGTTATTTTCTTAACTTGATTCCAACCTGCAGTTTTTTGGTTCAGTTCTCGTTTTTTCCTTCCCCTGCATTCTCTGAAGAGGTAATGTGCCATCTCTGATCCATCTCCAAAAGATGTGATTTTTATAATAATAATTAAAAAAAAAGGAGCATATAAAACCGTGAAAGATACTCAAAAGATGATGAAGCAGCATCCAGATCATTGGTCAAGGCAAGAATCTTGATCTTCCTAGTTGGTTTATTCTTTTTATTTTTCACTTGTTGATAACCATGATTGTACTTGCTAGGAGGTGCAGATAATTAAATTAAGATCCTCCATGTTTTTCTTGTCCTCCTCACAGTTCCTGTTTCCCCCCCAAAATTTTTAATTCCTCAAGAAACTCTGGCAAGTTGCATCTGCAATTCCCCATGATCCACAATTACCGACGCATTTATTAATAAACAACATCAGCTTTCTCAAATGCCAAACTCTGTACTAATGTCTTGGAATCTAAGCACTAAATGTATGAATTGAAACAATACCCTATTTCTTATTCTAAGTATAATAACAGCAGTGATATTAACAATAAATGGAGTCTAGATCAACTTGCTTGTATCTTAATCAACCTATCTTTTTAATCCCATAAGAGATTAACACACTAATATTACTGACCGAATTTGGAACATAAAATAAAAAGAAGGCCACCTAGGAGGAATTCACAAGATGGAGAATATTTTCAGTTTATTCCTGAATTGATCTTCAACAACCAAATATCTCATTTGATTGACCATTTTTTTAAAAAAGAGAAATAAAAAAAATTGGAACAATAATAGAGTGATGACAGCAACATGTCAAAAGCATTAAGGTGGCACATCCTAAAATGCCAATGTTATATATATAAAAGGTGAGAAGAAACAATCAAAAAGAACACAAGAGAGAGTGATTCATCAGCATATGTCAATACACATTGGAGTAGACATTAAATTATTAGTGTTGGAGAGGGCGGGCAGGCCATTTTGATTATTGAATTTAATTAAATAAATACATGAAATATTTGTATACGTAAAAACACACTCACATATCCATATTCATATGTACGTATTGGACCATATTGGTAAATTAATATTTTTTGGCCCCCTACTTGATAGATTAATGAAATTGGTTCCTGCAAATACGGTCAAGTTAATGTGAAGGATATCTTGGGTGTTATAATGGAGAAAAGTTGTGGATTAACAATATTAGATTTTTTTTCCTGGCCAAGAAATTTTTTTTTTAAATTTTTTTAAGAATTTGAATTTGACAGTCGAGTATCACGATATTTCCCTAAACTTTGCTTTTATTTCTTCTCCCAAGTCATATATCGTTGAGTTTGATGTGCTTATATTATTTATGATCGTATCAAATTTTTTATTTTTTAAAAAGAAAAGTGTCCACTTGAGTAACGTGGATGCTTCTTTGATAATTACACATCAAAATCAATGGCCCACAAGCGGCCCATCCTTTTATTAATAACCTTTTATTTAATTTCGCATATCATTTTCAAGCAACCAGGGAAAGTCGATGAGGCCTCTTTCAGTTATACACTTAAACTACCACATGGTTTTAAAAGAAGCATTAAAAGGTCAAAAAGAAATCAAAATGGATCCCCTTCAAAAGTGGTAGTAGTTCAGTTACTGCTAATAAGAAAAGGATAAATTTAAAAAAAGAAAAAGTTGATAAATTATTTGAGGAAGTATGAGAAATAAAAGAAAGCCAGGTCAAAGCAGAAGTACAGGTTCCAAGGTATATATTTTTTGGATCAAGGAGCAAAGTATGAATTTTAGAGTTTTAGTCAAAGCAATAATTAATCTTGCAGTTTCTTAAATGAGAGAAAGCTATGACAATTCGGATTTCTCAAAACTAAATAATCATAAAATTGTCCCAAAAATGTCTTGAATGAGAAGAAATACTGAAATAGACATACGCACATTTTCATATTTGTACGTCTCTTGTTGGTTACATGTCAGAACTCAGAATCAGAAATAATTTGAAAATTTTAAGTTATAGAAAAATGAAATGTGAGGTGGAGATGGTTGGTGGATAAGAAATATGAGAGATAGTGAAGTCTGCAGGTATTTGCTAATGCGGCGGAGGCGCTGCAATATCACAGAGAGAGAGAGAGAGAGAGATTTGCTAAGATCTGAATTTGAACACAAATTCACTCTCGCTCGTGGGGTATGAACAGTCAAAGTGTGTCACATTTGTGGGACCTTTCTATGATTTGCTGTCTTTGTTGATTAGTGTTTGTCTGCAAATCCTGATCTTGATCTTATTACCACTTTTGAGTTTCCAAACAAAGAAAATATATTTGAAGCTTAAAATGTATATGGTTATTTAGCTCTTAAAAATAAAAGTGAGTGGCAATATGTTTTTTGAGTCTGCACTTCTGGTAACACTTGTAGAGGTAATCGTTTAGAATTTTGCCTCTACAGTTCTAGTCGTCCACGTTTATTCTTCTAATCACTGTGGTCTTTGAAACTTCTTTGTATGACATTTTCATTTGGAAGGTCCTCATCCATTTCGTTTCACCGCATATAGGACTTTTTGTTTTCAGGTTCCCGTCTGTTAGTTCAATTAATATTACTCGTAATAATCTAATTTACAGTAAAACTGGCTTCTCGCATAAAACTATCGCTTTTATATGATTTGCTTTGACCAGGGAAAACAGAAGGCTTTCTTTTTCGGCCTTATTGGTTTGTCATATTGATCTCTGCGGGAAGATTAAATTTTTGAAACAAAATGATACCATTAGCAACAGAATCAATATGCAGAAACTGCATGTAAAATTTAGCCATGTGTCTTTATAATTCAGTTGGTGAACTATATCCTCAAATCCTGGAAAGATTTTGCAAAATTGAAAAAACAAAGCTTTGACTTCAGATCCTTTTCCACTACATCTTCAAAGCAGCTCCGGCCATGGATAGGGCACCTTCAAAATTTTGGTTTCCACCAATAAATCCACTCATATGCACAAAAACACAGCCAGGGATGCCAGATACCCTAGACAACTCATCATCTCTTAGACCTCGCCACTGTGATGGTAGAGGTTTTCGGCTCTCAAATCTATCAGGAGCCACTGCAACTGCCTGAACTCGCCAGTTTTTGCTTCTCTCGTCCTGTAAAAAGCATTCGGTTAAAGAAGAATCAGCTCAAATGTCAATACAAAATACCTCAGATGTATCAACCTAACAAGTCTTAACATGGAAAGGTCGAGGTTCTGGTTATAAGGACTGCACCCTACTAATTCATCAGGGAGATGAACTTCACTTGACCAAAAATAAGCCAAGGCGTTATCATACATTGATCCTACTTGTTCATCAATCCATGCTACCAAAAAAAAAATAATTGAGTCGGTTACAAAGTAAAGTTCTATGATTTTTCAAACCTTTTCAGTCCTCTTAAAAATATTCTCTCAACAGAAGTTCAGTTTAGTCAAAGATTTTCTTCTAACATAAAAGAAAAATAATTGACTAAAGTGGCAATCCTTACATGCAGGCACCTTGAAGAACAACCCAAACACAGAACTAAAAACTAACTATTTTGGGAGAACTACCCAATTTGAGACTCGACAATGCTGAAATCTGGATTAATCAGTAGCACTAAGGATCAAATTATTGTGACCAAAAAGAAAAAGTGATGATGAATATACCTCGTAGAGAACATATTTGATGGGAGGGTCAATTTTCATCTCCTCCTCAAGCTCAAATAAGTGAAGCTTCCACTGCAAGATAAAACAGAAGTTCAAATTTTCTTACAAATACACCATGTAGCTCATGTTAATGCGTTTTAGACCATATACAGCAACAGCAACTTGTCCTCTCTTTTATGTCATAATATAAGCTAATGCCTATCATACATGTTTACTGGAAAGTAAACATAGATCTTGCACACCAGTTATAGACTGTTAACATCCAGGAAGTTGTCTTGCTACCCAATTACTGGTTTTAAGCACAGAAAAATCTATTATTATTTTTTAAATAAAAAACTCAATTTGGCACGGAAGAAGAGCCCAAGTGCAACCAATCACTTTGGCAATAGAGTCATAAAAAAGGTGATCAATTGAGAAGGTTAACCTGGCACCTTGCAAAGCATGGGGTATTGATGTGGCAAAAGCCAATTGGTAAACAAATTGGTCATTCTTGACTTGGGTTCAGAAGCTACAAGGGCAACTGAAGTTTTGAGGAAAAAAACACCCTAATAGAGTAGGCTTGGCAAGATTTCAGGAGTAGTTTCAGTACCTCTCAGCCCTAGCAATAAGTTTTCATGAACAAATATCATGAATTATATTTGATATATGTTGATATAAAAGCTATTAGAAGGGAACTGAAGACTTGGTTCTATCCCCACATTGGGCATAGGGTTGAATATGATGCATCTAGGAATTGGTATACCGCAATGTTTACTGCTGAAGATAGATATTGTGAGACAAGAAAGGCCGGAAATCCCCTCCTAATTGAAGAGAATGGAGGTGGAGTGATAAAGGAAAAATATTACGGTGATAGAAAAGAATTTTTAGCAGTACGCTTTCCCAAGAAAAGGATCAAGCTAGGTTCGGACAAGTGGTGAAGGATGCATTTGATATTGCTATAACTGAAAGTCACGAGACAAATTCCTTGCACAAACAAAAGATGGCTGATTTAAGAAAGAAACCACAAGTTCCTACTTCTATTTCTCACCTTGAGGACAAGGTGAAATTTTGGGAGCTAGCATAAGATGGGCCTACAACTAATGGGCCAAGCAAGTCACAAACCTATGGCCTGTGAGGAATGAGATGTGAGTGAGAGGGAGCGAACAATATATTATGGTCTTTATGGTTAGAATGAGGCAATTCATGAGTTGTTTGAAAAAGTATTGCCCTCTAAATCGCTATGGTGTGCTGTGTTTTCCGTTGTTTTTCTGTATAGTTCATTAGCTTAGGCGTACCCTCCATCAGATTTATGTCAATTTGAATTTGGATTCTATGTTTAAAGGGTTCCGCAAATAAAACAAAAGAGTAAAACATATAAGGTATCACTAATTTTGTAAGCCACACTCAATCTTCATGCTTTCACAACACCCATGAAAGTTAATAATGGCAACCAAGATCAGGAAAAGAAAAGTTCATGGATTGAAGAAATTAAGAGAATGAGCAGCAACTATGGAAGCACAAATATATTACTTTCAGAATGTGTTTTCCTTGTATTACGGCCATTACATATACTTTGTATGTCATTATAATCCTCCCAATTTTTAATAAAACGAGTCTCTATTTTCTAATTTCAGTTACTTTTAGATTCATTATATCATTCAATAGATACTTACGTTTAGTAATAATTAGTGTTTGTGTCCCATCCCTATTTAGCATCCTATGCATTCAAATCATGATTTCTGCGAAAAGAACATCTGAATGAATGTGAAATAGCTAGATTAGATTTAAATGGTATACAGAGAAACGAAAGTTTTCCACTCACAGGACAAAACTTTGTCAAAACTATTATTTCTCCACTAGGATCAACAGCATGCCTTGCTTCAAGGGTCTCCATTACAATTGACCTAGCTGGTAACCATGATTTAGTATGAAATCGGACACTCTGCAAAATTAATAACAAAACTTGCTTAAAAACAAATCCAAAGAGCCACAATGGCACATTATACATAAATCATTCTTCCCTTTACATAGTTACAAGCTGTTCATAATCCCAAGGACAGGCAAGACAATATTAAAGCCCTCATTCATTAGAATGAAAAGAAAAGGGGAGAAAAAGAGAGCTTACATCCAGAAACTCACTGCCAGCAAGAGCCACTGCACGCTGAAATCCTTCATTTTCTTTCTCCTGTGATTGATCAGGATCTGTCCAATCTAAGTTAAACCTTCCTACTCTTGAGGACAAATGTGTGTTATTCACATATTTTGGAGGCTGGTTTGTATCATACTGATTGATTCCATTGTCAATGGCATCAATTGCCTGACATGTATAAAAAGGAACATGGTTATTGTTCAGAAATGACCACCGTTGGGAGGACTGATAAACCACAAATGCACTATAAGTCATATGAGCCCTGCTTTATTAAACCACAGAGCATGTGCTTCAAGATTCAATTTGCTTCAATGTACTAGATAATCAGAATTGAAGGAAGAGAAATAGTTCTGGATCTTATTAACTGAGTTGAGTGTACACTGAATATATAGCTGAGTCGAGTACAGCAAGTGGACATGTGATAGTGTACACGTGTCATCATCTTAGCTCAAGTCTGAAACTAACTCTAACTAAGTGACAACAATGTGCCAGCTAAGCATAACAAGTATAATGCAATGTTCTAGTATATTCTAATATTCCCTATACTACTTGTTTTTGCTGAACTGAACGATCTAAAGCCAAAACATTCAACCGATCACGGAATGGAAGAAGCATGGTCTTCCCCAATGGCTTAGTCAGAACATCCACTGCTTGATCTTTGGATGGCACGTAGCCAATTTGAATCTGCCCTGCTGCAACTTTCTCACGAAGAAAATGAAGATCAATTTCCACATGCTTGGACTTGGAGTAAAGAATTGGGTTGGATGTGAGAGCAATTGCTCCTGAATTGTCACACCAGACTACAGGAATTTCTACAATAGGTACATGCATTTCCTGGAACAACTTCATCACCCAAATGACATCAGATGAGACATCAGCAAGACTGTGATATTCAGCTTCGGTGGCAGAACGAGAGACAACTGATTGGCACTTAGAGACCCAGATGACTGGATTAGTGCCAAAGTATGTGCAGTAGCCACTCACTAAGCGACGATCTTCCTTGTTCATGGCCCAATCTGAATCAGCAAACACTTGCACATGAAGCTGAGGTAAAGGATGAATAAGAAGACCATAATCAACAGTTCATACCAGATAGCGAAGAATTCTCTTAACTCCAACCCAGTGTGGATCACGAGGATCTTGAAGAAAACGACTCAGATGATTGACAGCAAAGGCAATTTCTGGCCTAGTATAGCACAAGTATTGAAGCTTGCCAAGAACACTGCGATAGAGCTTCTGGTTGTGAAAGTAATTGCCATCTGTAGTAGTAAGTAGTAAATTGGTTGCCATTGGTGTAGCATATGGTTTGGCATTCAGCAAGCGAACTTCATTGAGTGGAGCAAGAACATATTTGCGTAGAACTCAATATCCAGAAAATAAGAAAGAGTGCCAAGATCTTTTAGAGAGAAAAGATCACTCATTCTTGCAATGAGACGCTGCACCTCATCATCATTTGAGCCAATGATAACGATGTCATCCACATAAAGGACTAAATACAAAACATGCTACTGAACTTTCCTTATAAACAAACATGGATTAGATTTGGAGGCAACAAACCCTAAGGTATAGAGCTGAATGCAATTTTTGGAACCAAGCTCTAGGAGCTTGTTTAAGGCCATAAATAGCTTTACAAAGCTTGTATACTAGGGGTCTACCATCTATAGAAGAACCAAAAGAGAAACCCAGTGGAGCCTCCATGTAAACTTCCTCTGTGAGATCGCCATTCAAAAAAGTATTTTTGAAGTCTAATTGTCTTAACTTCTAGTTAAAGGTGACAAACACAGTAAGCAAAATTTGAATAGTAGCTGCTTTTACTACTGGACTAAAAGTGTCAGTGTAATCTATACCTACTGCTTGGGAAAACCCCTTGGCAACTAATCTGGATTTCCTTTTAGCGAGAGACCATTAGCGTTTGTTTTTGCTTTGACGATGGTCTGGTAATGGAACAACATCCCATGTATGAAATTTGAGGAGAGCATTATATTCATCAAAGGTAGCTTGCTTCCAGGCAGGGTCAGCAAGAGCTTCATCAATGATGGTGGGTGGTATGACATCAATGGACACTGAATATACCTTGGGTTTATGAATTCCAGCCTTGCTACGGGTAACCATGGGATGAGTATTGTGACGTAATGTAGGTGAAGAGGGGGGAATAGGAGATAGAGTAGGATGAGATGAATTGGTAGGAATATCTTATGAAGAAGGGGACGAAGGGAGTGATGTAGGGATAGAGGTAGGAATAAGAGCAGAAGACTGAGTTTGGCTAGTAGAAGGAGGGTTTGATCTAGAATAATGAGGTTGATGAGAGGAAATGGCTGAAGAATTGACATTGGTTTTAGCAACAAAAGCTTTTACACTATATTGGGTGCCTATGACATGAAAGTGTGATTCATCAAAACACACATGACGAGATATATATATCCTCCCAGTGGACATATCAATACATTTGTACCCTTGATGCTGAGAATTGTAAACCAAAAAGACGCAAGCAATAGACCGAACGTCGAGTTTGTGAGCGTTATAGGGCTTGGTGTAAGGATAGCAAATGCAGCCAAAGACATGTAGGATGGAATAATCTGGCGCAACCCCATATAGCCTCTCATATGGTGTCAGATGCGTAGGCAATGCTTTGGATGGTAACTTGTTAAGAAGGAAGACAGCAGTAGTAAAGGCATCCTTCCAATAAAACATAGATAGAGAAGCATGAGTTAATAATGTCAAGCCTATCTCAACAATTAAGCGGTGATGTCTTTCAACCAAGCCATTCTGTTTAGAAGTGTGAGGACAAGAGAGACGATGTTCTATGCCACAAGAAGCAAGATAAGACTTAAAAGGTAAAAATTCACCACCATTATTTGACTGAACTTGCTGAATGGTAGTTTGGAATTTGTTTTCAACTAGTTGTTTAAACTCTTTGAATTTAGACAAGGCTTCAAACTTCTTATGTAAAAAATATATCCAGGTGAACCGACTATAGGCATCAACAAAAGCAATATAGAAAACTGAGCCATATGATTGAATAGGGTTAGGACCCCAGATATCCATGACTATTAATTGCAATGGTCTTTGATACACAATAGTGGAAGCATGAAATGGGAGTTTATGAATTTTCCCATATTGACAAGCTGAACAAAGACTGTTATTCTCTAAAGAAGAAAAGGAAATTGAATTACAAGTACACCCTTAACAGTATCAAATGATGGGTGACCTAATCTTTGATGCCAAAGAGATAGAGAATCAGATGAAACATGAAAAACTTGTGGTGCCTTGAATCCAACTGCAGAAGATGCAAAAGCAACAGGAGAGCTCACATTTGCCAGCAGTAGATACATGCCAAGCCGCTCAACTCCACACATCAAGGGTTGACGAGTCTTTAGATCCTTAATAACAAAATGTTGAGGGAAGAATTCAACAAAGATGTTATTCTCTCAAGTAAATTTAGCAATAGACAACAAATTTTTCTTCATTTTAGGTACATAAAGAACTTTGTTTAAAGTAAATTGAGAGCTAGTATTCGAGATACAGGTTTTACCGATAGATTGAATGGAAGATAACTCACCAGTGCCCGCTTGCACTGTGCTTGTACCATTGAGAACCGAGTTAGGTGCAAAACAAGAATCATTATGAGCAATGTGCTCTGTGGCACCAAAAGCAAGATACCATGCCAAATCAACAATAGTGGTAGGTGTTACAAGAAAAGCTTGAGCCGTAGGAGCAGAATTAGAGGCATGATTAACAGGTTTGAAAGAGGAAGAGACAGGTGTTAGAGTATTTGTGGCAACAGAAGTAGTAGCAAGCAATTTCACAATTGCAGTAGACAAAGAGGATTCAACAGGAACAAGGTAATATTCAAATGGAGAGCAAAATTCAGGTATATCATAACCCGCAGCATAATGAGCCTGAGCAGCCTCAGATGAAGAATCATAAGAAGTCGGATAATCATACCTATAGTAGCACCTATCAACCAAGTGCCCAGACTTACAAAAAATTTGATAGAAAAACCTCCAATTGTAAAAGCGGCATCGTCCACGACCACCTCCGTGAGGAAGAGTTGGAGGATGAATACCTTTGTTGCCATGACTTGTAGTGGGTCCTTGAGTATGGTAAGCAACAGCAAAAAGATCTTCATCATCAAGATCATCAGTATACGAATAAGAGGCAGCAGTATGAGGTTTGACTACAAAGTTTGGAGACTGAGTCACAAGATTTACCGAATGAGTAGTATCATTAGCAAGAAACACCTTGTGATAAAACTCCGAATCTAGTAACATCGTAGAAACAGTTCAAGACCAAATCGAGGTATCGAGGCATTAATGACAGCAGTGACCGGTTCATACTCAACGGTGAGATCGTTCAAAATATGAGACATGCACAGCTTCATCTACTTTTTCCCCGAGCATGGCTAGATGATTGCAAATCGACTTAAGATTTGCCAAATAATCCCTCATAGACAAATCGTCCTTTCGTTGATTCGCCAGCTAATTGCAATAGGACAAAATTTTGGCGTTAGATTTGTTGGAGAAAAGTTGACTCAATTTGCCCCAAATTTGAGCAGCGGTAGTGAGTCCAACAAGATCAGGTAGTATATTCGATGCCACAGAGGCTAAAAGCCAAGATGCAAGGGCAAAATCAAGTGACTCGTACTCTTCAAAGTGGCAACCTCGCAACCATCATCTCGTCTGATCTTTGCTGGTGGTTAGAGCTAGGAATCAGGGCCAGCCCGCAGGGTAGGGTTGATCATGGACCAGACCGGACCGGGTTTGGCCCCAACCCGAGGTCTGGTCTGGAAAGTACCTCGGGCTGAACAAGGCAGCTCGAGGTCCGGTTTGGTCCAGCAGCAACCCGAGCTCGGGCTGGACCAGACCAGGTCCATCGGACTGCCTGGACTAGTCCAGGTACTCCAGGACCTATTTGGAATTTTTTTTAAAATTTTTTTAAGAAAATAAAAATTAAAAAAAATATCAAAAACGAGACTGAGACGCCGGGCTGGTGCTTAAAATAAGAAGTTGATATTCAGGACTGGCAGTCCAGGCGGCGATGGACTGAGACGCTGAGTGACCGGTGAGCGAGGGAGATCTGATGGAAGAGTTGAAGAAGACGACTGCAACGCACTAACGCCTTGGAGCCGTCAGGAAATCAAGGCCGAGACTGAGACGCCGAGACTTGAGAGGGAGAAGGAAACTGGAGCTAAGAGGGAGACGAGGTCTGGACTCAAGTCTCAAGTTGATTTCTGGTTCCACCGAATGAAGCGAATTGCAATATGAAATTTTGATTTCTAAACTCTGATTCTCTAAAGCTAAAGTGAACCCCTCATGGCTCAATCCAAAAAAAAAAAAAAACGTTAAAGTGAAGTGTGAACAGTGAACTCCCGTGAATTGGTGAGGCATGTGCGCGTGGTGTGTCTATTTTAAATTTTAAGTGGGGCAATAAAAAAAATAATAATAAGTATATACCTCGGGTCAGACTGAACCAGACCATAGGGTCTGAGGCCTTGGACCGAAGTCCAGTCCAACCCGAGAAGACCAGTCCGGTCTGGTCTGTCAGAAGAAGCTTCGGGCCAATTTTTTTTTTATCAGACCGGATCGGGTCAGACCGAACCGGGTCAGACTACCTGGACCACTGGGTTTTTTGCTCATCCCTACCGCAGGGCCTAAAGCCCTTTTCACAAGATTTTACAATTTTTACTTTTTTTCAGTTTTTTTAAAAAAAATATATAACAATGAAATTCCCAATTTAACACATAAATGTTGTCAAAATTAGAGTGGAAACGATATGCATCATGTAACAAACAAATACAGTCATTAAGTCATAATCAAAGGTAAACTATTGTCTACATACCACAATTACAAATAATTAATGAGAAGACTTAACAAAATTAAAAATACTTCTTATAAATATGTCTTAAAAAGTGTAAATAGTCAATAAAATAAACAACACAAGATATAAATAAAACAATCACCAGAAAATAAGTCAAAAAATACAAAATTGGTAATAATACTTATGAAAAAGGAAATATCTTTTATAAGTTTTTAATTTTTAGGATTATTAATACAAGATATTCTTATGAAACTTAATTCTGAAAAAGACAATAACAATTAAATATTTACAATATCATTAACAAAATATAAAAAAATCAATAATATTATTATTATATAAATAATTTTAAAATATAAAAAAATATATACGGGCCTAAAAAGGTCGGCCCTGTAGAGGGTCGGCCCTTTTAGGTCCGCTTTCACTTTTGAAGCAAAAATCTTAGCTCGGCCCTTGTAAATTCAAGGCCTAAAAGGGTCAAACCGACAGGCTCGGTCCATTTTCCCGGCTCTACCGGCGGTGGAACAACCGTGCTGTCAAGGTAAGAGCAAACTCTGCGTTGTTTGACCATAAAATAAACTTGTTGCTTCCACAACAAGAAGTTTGTGTCGTCGAGCTTGATTGTGATCTTCTTATTTGAAAAACCACGGTTGGACGGAATCACTGGAGTTGATATAGCGACGGAATCATTTGATCCAGACGTGAACGACATTTTTGCTTAGGTAATCAATCCAAAGGAGATCACCAAGCGACAATGTCTTGATGGCTCTAGTCACCGGGATCAGAGCTGATGGTGGCCATGAAAGCTCTGATACCATACTAGATAATCAAAATTGAAGAGATATAGTTCTGGATCTTATTAACTGAGTTGAGTGTACACTGAATATATAGTTGAGTCGAGTATAGCAAGTGGACATGTGATAGTGTACATGCGTCACCATCTTAGCTCAGGTTTGAAACTAACTCTAACTAAGTGACAACTAACCAGAACTGAATGTGCCTGCTAAGCATAATGAGTATAATGCAACGTTCTAGTATATTCTAATACAATGTCCCTCCCAAAACAAAAGCAAAATCAAAGTTCAATGAAGAGAAGAAAACTCAAAATACAGAACTGGCTACCTCCATGAAGCTCTTGTACACAGCCAGATATAATCGATGCACATCTGGATGATCTTCATTCACCTTCAGTTCCTTGGCTATAATATTCCGACCAAAATGCTAAAGGCAGGGAAAAAGGGACAATAGCGTCATAAAACTGATTCTTTTTCAAGTCAGGTTTAGAAATATTTGCTGAGTACACGTTTTGTTTCAGAAAGAGATTACCTTGTAAACAAGACCAGCACTGCTTAGTTTAGTAGAGAAACCGTGCCCAAAAACCTCCTCAAATCCTTTTTGGTGATGATCATACCTATCTTGGCTGGGATCATAAACTCCCCCAACATCAAGAACAGCATCAAGACCCTCTAACACCTGTAAACACAAAATTTTAAACGGTATCTATTATAAGAATGATAAAAACTGCTATTGCATTTGGTAGTTAGACGCATGCTAGCGACAATTTAACGGGTCGGTCAAAATAAAACATCTTTCCATCCATATATTGAGGGAATTAGACCCATTTCTTTTTTCCCCTTCCTACTGGATTTCAGCTGCTACTCCCAGACGAAGGTTACTGGCAGCATTTTCAGAATTGAAAGGTTTCCCAATCGAATTTATGTAAAGCATCCACCTTCACATTTTCCCAGAAACCAAACACGAGAAGCAATTCAGTGGAGAGTTTAGCGAACGGACCTGGGGATCTCGGGTGCGTACAATTTCAGCGTTAGGGAACTTATCAGTGAGACGAATCATAAAGCAGCCAAGGGCCTCGTCGCAGTGGAAGCTTCCATTGTGAGTGCCCACACGCTTGAGAGATGAGTTGATGGGAGAACCAGTGGAGAAGGAAGCAGTAGCCCTGGCTGTAGCGTCAGCCATTAGAGGACGAGCAAGTTGTCTAAGGAAAGTGAAGTTCGACAACAGGCCTCCCCTTTTAGCTGCGAACATGCCTCTCTCAAGTTCTAACGACGGTCTTCATTGTCTTCACTAGGGTTTATCAAAAAGAGTTTTAACTACTTTTTTTTTTTGGTACAAAGAGTATTAACGACTTTACCTGTATTTAATTTAAATATGATATTTACAATTTATGCATTGTAATCTTTCATTATTTTTTGGTCTGGAATTACTCAAGAAAGTCCTGAGGGATTCTGAAAACTCATAGATGTAGATTTTTTTTTTTTTTTTGCCATCCATAGATGTAGATAAATATAAGATTTTAGAGGGAAAAAACATTAACATAAAGTAGGATATAAATTAGGGAGAATAACAGAAAAATACTATTTGAATTTCAAAATCCTAAATTAATTTTTGACAAAAATTTACGCTGTCAATCCCATTACTCTTTTTGTCAATGGGATTTTGAAGTTAAAATTGTGTTTTTCTGTCATTCTCCCTATAAATCATGTAGATTATCGAATTAACAATATTATATGCAACGTATAAAATTTATGATTTTATATCAATGTGATTCAAATGTAAATTAGAGTATATATTTCATTAAACTTCTTGAACCATTGGGAGTGAAAATCAAATAGCTAGTGATATTGAGGTATAGTTGGCAACCCAAAAAAAAAAAGATATTGAGGCATAGGGGAAAAAACAAAGAGAGTTATAAACAGCAAAAGTAATGGGAAAAAAATGAATGAGGTGGGCTGAACTACTGGACTGTGTTAGTTGGGCTAGCCCACTATATGTAAAATGTATGTTGGTCTAACATGGATGGGCCAGGCCCGTCCATTTTGCCAATCATAGTCTACAGGCAACAGGCATCATTGTAGTACTCTGAATCTGGCGCAAGTTGTGGTGTGCCGGTAATTTTGTAACACCCTTGATCCTTACATGATCGTGCCATAATCAATGGTTCCTTTTTGACTTTTTTATTTATATAAATTATTAAAAAGAGAGAGAGAGAGAAAATGTACCAAAGTCCAAAACTCACTGCGCATTCAAATCTCATATTTGTAAGCACAATTGACGCAGCCAGTGACGACCAACATACATGTGAGGAGGCATATTTCGAGACTAGTGTTCGTGTGTGGGCATGTGAAACTCATTCAAACATAAAGGGCAGTTATTTTTTTGTTTAAAATTCTTTTGAACATGGGGTCTATCTACTAATAAGCCATCTCTTACACGCCTACCTCTGAATCTATCAATTTTTATATAATAAACATTTTTTGTAATAAATTAAAATCTTAACTCATTATTTAATGTATGCAACGCAATATACAGGTCACGCTAATCATAGAAATTACTTTGAGTGAACGAGGTTTTAAATGACTCGAATGTGAGGAAAGTAGGTGAAGTGTTGAAGGGTGAATTGATTATTTTTGTGCGTAGAATTAAAAATCACGCAGCGTTTTTAGTGTTCTTTTGTTTAAAATATAAGATATATTTAAAGAATTAATCTTAATTTTAAAATAACTGGAGTCATTAAATTGGAATTGACCTGAAGACTCTAGATAATGAGTGTGAAAGGGATATATGAGAAGATGGCAGAGGAGACCCCTCACAAAGAAAAGAAGGGCATTAAGATAATTAAGCAAGTAAGGACCACGTCTTTTTTAGGGGTACAAAAGGATCTGCCTTGCCGTACCCTTTCATTCCTCTCTGTTGTTGCCACAAAGATTCCAAAGCATATTATTGGTGCACCATGGGCCTCACTTTATATATCAGGACAAATCCTACGATATGAGATCTTTTCTTGTTGATTTTTAAACAGATATCTTGTTTGTCCACTTATTTCATGACTCAAAAATTCAGAATATTAAAAATAATGAGTTGGAAGAGGACCTATTTTCCACATCATGCCAGAATCTTTTGTTGTTAATCGTTTTTTTTTTTTACCTTTTGCTGTTAAGGAATTTATGGGTTTATGGACTATTACAAAAAAAGCATGCAGCAAGTGAAACCTATTTTGGTTGAGAGTTATAGGGGCAAATGAGCAGGGAAAAGCAGAAATACAATAAATGAATAATAGTTATGAAAATGATATGGCGGATTTATCAAGTGGCAGTGGAGAGTTTGAAAGGCATAGTATAAGAGATAATGTTGAATAAATAAAATTGAAAAGCATGAGTCAAGACAAGTTTTTTTTTTAAAAAAAAAAGAAAAAATTAAATGGGTGTGCACTACTAGTTAGAGGTTTTTTTTTCCTTAGAGCATCGGTATCCAGCGCTTTTTTTGGGTCCTGACCTTCTTTGGGTCAGGTAAACCCGAGCAACTGACTACTCCGAATTCGAGTCGGGTCGGACTCTTTGGGTGTAAAGCTCTCCCTCTAACAGAAACTCCATCCACCAGTCTCAAACCCGAAACCTTATAAAAGAGGCTCAAGTGTCGAACCACTTAAGCCACCTGCCATCAATTACTAGTTAGAGGTTTCACACATGATCAAATTCACAACATATTATTATTAAGAAAGCTTTCATGTCCACATTAGACTATAAGCCATTAACATTAATGTAAGGAGAGAGCGAGGTGTGAAAGGACTTATAATAAAAAGAAAATAAGAAATGGTGGCGTAGAGAGAAAGGGTGGAATAATGATTTGAGACACAACACATGTGGGTGTGGCAGTGATGGAGATAAAAGCATGTGCACTTTGCAGTCACATTTTGGAGGTATTACAGCAACCATTTGCACCCACCACTCCCAACCAAACTACTTTTTCAATTCATTATTCGCCTCACTGTACGTTTTTTTATCACGACGACACTTTCATTTGCAACATACTACAAGCTAAACCGCCATTCTCATATCATATATTGCTTCAAATTATTCTTTCTCCGGTCCTAATTATAGGACATAGTTATCTAATTTTAGAAAAATTAAGGATAGTAATTAAATTAGTTAATTATATTTAATTTCCTAAAATGCCTTGATCTATCGAGAGGATGTCTATTTAATTGGGCATAATACAAATATAAGGTTTTTTTTAACCAAGGGAAAAAGATAATGAAAGTAATATTTTATTAGGTTATTTTTAGAGAAAAATCAATCACTTTGGACGGATAGTTACAGGAATATATTTTTAGAGCAATCTTAAAATTATTTCATTTAAAAATAAAAAAAGAAAGTAAAATCTCTCCCTTCATAGAATATGACAAAAATTGCTCAAAATTATTTTATTAAAAAAAATAATAGAATTGAGGTGTATGTGGCATTAATGAATTGCAAGTATTACTCACTTTATAAACACATAGGTGTACTATTAAATTATTATTGTGTTTAATTATTATTGAGAAAATATCAATAGGAGATAGTTTGGGAATAAATTGAAAAAAATTAGAACTTTGTCCTATAATTAGGACCAAAATCAACTTCCAAATGTTATCCTATAATTAGGATCGGAGGGAGTATCTTATAACTTAGTGGTATGCAAACTCTTCTATAAATGGGAAGTTACAAGTTCGATCCCATTCTTTTTTAATTCAAAAAAAAATTCCTTTAATTCTTAATATAAAATATAGTTGACTTTTTTGAAGAGATTAATGGGGCTAAATAAATTACTTTAAAGTATTGATATTTATCTCTTTTTATACTGAATTAATTTGTCTGAATGATGAACTGATATATAATCAAATGATATAGGTATATGCTATGATTAACATAATTATTTAGTTTCTTTAATCTTTAAAAAAAAAATAACTATGTCCCGTATTAAGAAGTGAAGGAATATCAGTCTATTTACTCACCATTTCGAAGCATTTCATCGCATCTCTCGGGTTTTTAAGAGAACAAGTGTGTTGCTTTTGCCCGCCCCAATTGAACCTCTCATGATTCATCATGACCTTCCCCATATAGGTTTTGGTTTTGGTATCTGTCCCCTCAATGATTTCCCTCACCCACCTCCCCCAAACAACATCCCTCCCTCCCTCTCAAATTCAATCCCATTGTCTCCCTCCAAATTAATCTTCTGACACTAATTCACGTTAATTATGATTATATGACGTCTATTTCTCAAAATCACAAGCCATCCACTCTTTCTGTACAGTCATTTCTTACGGATGCAAAGGATCCTAGTGCGTAACTAAACAATAGTATCTCATTGTATAATAAAAATTATTTCAATACTTAAATTAAGAAGTCTTCATGATTACAACATCAAATGATTTATATAGGGGTAGATCAAAAGCTCAAGCGAATAAAATAATCATTGAGCGAGAGATTCATTTAGCAGAACCATCTGAATCATAAACGACTCAGGAGGGCAGTTACTATACCATTTTCCACACCCAACCAGGGTGCTAATTTGACTACGTTTTTAAATTACGTTTTTAATGAAGGGCTAATTTGACTCTAAAAGACAAGACGCTCTGGCAAAAAAATGACTAGCAATAATGCAAATTATTTAGATCACCCTATGATTTCTTATACGTTACTGCGTAGAAAATGAGAACATAATGATAAAGTCCAAATTTACGTTTTTGACAGAAAGCAGAGGAAGGGAGTTGGCCAGGAGCAGCAACAACGAAAAGGACTTGAGTTGCAAGCATGGGCATTGATGGGATATGATAAAGATTATGGGGGTAAATCAGTCCCAATATTTGGCTCCCCTCCAAAACTCCCCAAGTTAGATAAAACCAAAATAAGGGGAGAGAGAAGCAGATTTTTGCTCCCCTCCCTTCTAAGTGTCTGTTTGGATTAGCGGTGAAAAAGTGGCTTTTTTTACCACCTGACTTTTAGAAAAGTAAGGTAGGAAAAAAATTGAAAATGTAAATATGATTTGTGTTTGGATTAGCGGTGGCAGAAGTGACTTTTTTTTCTAACCTTGAACCTGTTTGGATTAGAGTTTGAAAAGCCCGTTTAGATGCAAAATGACTGAAAAGGACATGAATCACACACACACACATATATATATTATTTGTATATATTGTGATAACTGAAGTGAAAAATTAAATTAAAATTAAAATTTGATAAAATATAATAAGTCAGATTAATGCATTTTTTGGGACATTATTACATGATTAAGCACTAATTTGAGGTTTAGAGAAAATTACATAACAGTACCCCAGAATTTATGAAAATTACCGATGAATGAAGAAAAGGGATCAAAGAAATTACATAAAATGACCCAAATATTTCATAAATTACAGTAGAACCTACAAATAGTTCAAAAATTTTCCAGTTAATCCCTTCTTAAAAACTTTTGAAGTTTGCAAAGAAGTCCTTAGTCAAATCTAATTTGACCAAACCGTCTTCTTCTTCCTTCGAACCTCGAACCAGTGAAACGGAGTAGCGAAACAGAGCATCGTTCGGACATGCACCAGCGGATGATCTTCGAGCTGTTTCATTGCCGGCGATCTAGACGGTGCTATGTTCCACGACGGCGATGCTTAAAGACGGAGTCCTCAACGGAGATTTGGACGGAAGCTTAGATTCGAACAAAACCACAGCTCAGAGACCTCGTTTTGCATGCGTGAATGTCGAACAAAACCAACAAGTTTGGTGAGCCAAAAAATGAATGTCTCCAACGATCTAGTTGCAAAGCTGCGCGGTGGGGAAGAAAGCTGTTCGGTGGGGCTTCAGAAAAAAGCTACGGTAGAGGAAGAAGCGCAGTGATTTTCGAAGCTTTGCCAAACGGATCAAATTAGACCATTGTGTTTTTTTTTTTGGCTAAACGTGCGGTGGGGGCTGCCCACCGCTTTGTCAAACAGACCCTAAAATTTCAAATCAAATGAGAGGAGGGGCTTATTTTTCCTTCCCTTCCCCCCAACCAAACTGGGCCTAGGCTTTTGTTTTCCCTAACCCCTCTATTCCAAAATGTTGCTGTCTCTGTAGCTAGTTGGAGAGAAAAAAACTAAAAGGAAATAAATACTACTAGTACTACTACTAAATTTCTTTTTCTTTTTTAATTTAGAAAACTTTCAATTATTATTGTTATTAATTAAATATTAAAAATATATAAAATATCATTTTATCCTTGATATATTATCACAATAGATAATGTTTTTTTTAATAATTTGACAATAAAAAAGTGATTCTGATGATAATACCTATACACTATTATTTTATCAAAATCACTTTTTTCTCAAAATATATTATGCTCAGAATTTATTATTTAAAATTACTTTTATCATTTTTTTTTTCAGAAGTTATTCTCTAACAACTAATCCAAACAAACTCTAATAGACACATATGATCAGTTTCTTTTAAAATAAAGGTAGAAGCATGTAGCTTTAGTCGTTGCCAACCTAGAAACAAACACAATCATTCAATATTTCCCTGGTTTGGTGATGCTTGGTGCCAGTTTGTTTTAAGCTTTTAAAAAAAATGTATCTGATTCTAAGAAAGAACGTATGAGGAGTTATCCCGACTTGTGGAAAAACACTTAAAAAAAATGATTTTTTAATTAAAAAATAATCAATTTAAAAAAAAATTAAATCTATACTATCCAAATCCTATGTTTTTTGAACAGTCCATGAGAGAACGAACTTTCGATGCCTATCGTTTCCTGCATCGAACTCGAGCAGTTCCGAGAAACAACTACAAGAATATTTGCCTCTTTCATACCATTAACTAAAAATGAGAACCATACAAACTTGAGAATGTGCCAAGCTAAAGTAGCAAAGTGAATAATAAACACAAAGCAATATTCCACCTTTATTCAAAACTAAAAATGAATCTGAGATATGGGAACAACATGAATCCTGCAAGGGTTCGCAGGCAAGAACAAGCAGAAATTGATCATCCTTGTCAGAATCGCAAGGACTCGAAAAAGACAAATCTTAGCTAAGGCGTACAAACACCAATAGACAATTCAACTTTATTACATCAAAGGCCGAGGACACAATGAAACCCTAAACCGGAATTATTCAGAGTTCAGAGTTCAGAGTTCACACGCCCTTGGCAAATAAGAGCAGAAGTGAACAGTAACACAAGATAACTGACCCAACAAAGAACACAAGGTGGGATCACCGGAAAACTCAAAACCACGATCAATGGGAAGAAACTTTCAGGCTGAGGGACTTGTTGAAGCAATTCTTCCAGCTGACCCAATAAAGAACACGAGGTGGGATCACCGGAAAACTCAAAACCACAATCAATGGGAAGAAACTTTGAGGCTGAGGGACTTGTTGAACCAATTCTTCCAGCTGCCACTGCTACTCTTGCGAACAAGGGATGCAGCCACACTTGCTTTTTCCGCCTCCTTCACAGGCTGTGGCTTCTTGCAGAGCATGAAGTTCCGAGCTCCAAATGATCCAATTGAAGCCCATGGACTCAGAGCTGAGATAATATCAAAATTAAGGACAATTTAGAACCATAAATTTTCTGAATCACAAATGAATACATGTGAAAGTAAAATTCCCAGATGTATTTACATAGATCGATTGGAACCTACCATCTGATCCAACTTGAGGGGAATAGAGCAAGAAATCGCTGATATCAGACCCCAGAACGGGAAGCCGACCCTCGCGAGCATATAATTTCAGGACATTGTCGATGACCGCAGCGACAAGCTCCTCCTCATAAACGACGAAGCGTATCGGGCCAGCACTACCGAGCACATTGATGCTGATCAAGAGCCTCTTGCCATTAGCGTTCTGGCTCTTCTTGGGCTTGGAAAGCAACATTGTGTCACAGTCACGAATCAAAATCTCAAATCACGAATCTGCGATGGAAAACCAGGGACCCAAATCCCAAAGAAACAGAGGATCTAAGAATCGAACCGAACGGAATTCAGAAGTTGCGAGCGACGATGAATGAGGCGCAGGATTAGTGGGGGAAAAGGCAAAACGAACGGGGTGGGTCCGAATTTGAGAGTTTAGGGGTCGACGCCGAGGCAGCGGTAGTACCAGCCTTCCTTGCAAGAGCCGAAAGCGAAAGCAGAAGCAGGGAGAAGAGCGCTCGCCCTCGACGGGATAAGGGAGAGCATGAAACCGGAGGTACTCAGGGTTTCTACCATTCACAACGAACTATAAAACTCAGAAAATTGGAGAAGAAATTGGGATGGAAAGGACGACAAGAATCCAGTGGAAGAAGTACAGGAATCGGAGAAATCAATTGGAAAAGGGTGGGGGGGGTTAATGGAGATGGGGAGAGGGAAAGAAGAAGATGGAGTTGGGTGAGGGAGACAGAGAAGGTTGGGGGATATTTAAAAGGAAAGGAAAGGTTGAGGGGAACGACTAGGGTTAGGGTTAAGGTTTGCGTTGGTGGAGGCGGGATTCGGAAATCGTTCTCAGTTGTTGCCTTTCTTTTTTTTTTTGGTTGACCAGTGGAAATCGGTTGGTTTCATGGGTTGGAACTTGGAAGGGTCTGACGTTGCGGAATTTTGTTTGACTTTGATGTGCGGTAGGCGCTTCCAGCCTCCCACTATTTTAAGTATTTTTACGCTCCTTGCGCAGTTGCGCCGTGAACTCCTGCCCCTTTTAAAAAAAATATATATTCTGAGAAAAGGAAACTTATTGACCGCATGCTTGTATTGAAAGTAATTGTAATAAGTAATAACTAATACTACTTTCCCTTTCTACCGAAATAAATAAATGTATAGATAAAAAAAGAACAGGTAACTATATACTCTCTCCCCATCCTTTTATAAGCAACAAACTATATCTTAGTTGTATAAAAATTAGTAAAAAACAATAAATGTATTAAATTTGTGGTCTCTATTCTAAATATACCATTTATAAAATAAGTATATGAGAGGAATTTTGTCTCGAATTGAGAAAAATTGTTTAAAAAAGCATTTTTTTAGAAGTACCCAAACAATCACTTAGTGGCAAGTGTGAATAATTATTATAATTATATGTATTTAAGAGGGGTAAAAAAGAAATAAATAGTTTAAGTTTTTAGACACAAAAAAAGTCATTTATAATTTTTTATAGTAAAAAAAGTCATTTATATTAAGGACTGATCCAGACAATCTTGGAGAAAGTTGGTTATAAAAGCGATAGTATATAGTAATTCAAAATGTTTTTAATATTCACTTGTAGCTCATATGATTGATAGTTTATCACCCTATTTAATTTAGATATGGAGTATACTAGGGATCAAGTTGTGATGAGTATAAAAGATTTGTCGTGATAGTTAAGGGATTATGTGTTTGTTTGAAATAGCTTGTTTTTTTGGTAATAAATATTTATAAATCGTGATTCACGATATACGAGATAAGTATATGAGAGGAGTTTTATCTCGACTTGCGTAATAAGGATTTATTGTCTAAAAATAAGTGATACCAAACACAGGCTATAATATCTAAAATTAAGATAATTAAATGTCTTGTGATGACTTGAAAAAGAAAATCTCAGTTTTTACCTAGATGTGATGTGTTCAGCCTTATTATGAGGGAATATTGTGCAAGGGGAATATGCGCTTGCATGTCTATTTTGGTGTTGAGATTATTTATAAGCTATTTTTTATATAAATCAAGATAAAACTCTTTTCACATATTTATTGTGTATACTGTAAATTATGATTAAAAATTAATTTTAAACATTCCAGCCATTATTCCACATGAACACTGACATTATAGATTCGCTCTTTGAGGTCTGGGAAGTACAATTGCAGGCTTTGCAGCATACAAGTCGACATATCATCATCAGATGTATGGACTTTCTTGCCGGGGAATGATATCAAAACACCTTCGAGACAATTTTTGTTTCAGAATTGCCCAATAAATGCATAAAAATGTGCCTTGAGGATAGACATCACTTGTCCTAGCTTCATTTGATGGTTTATGATGTTTTTGTTCTGCGTCTAGGAAAATAGCCTAATTTCTTCTTTTCAATTATCGGTTTGCATTGTAATTAAAAAAAAAAAATGGGACGTTATATATTTTTAAAAAAACCTTATATTTAATTTTAAAAGTTGGGCTTTGACGTTTTTAAAAGCTAGTAATGGAATTCGTGCAAGTTTAATAGTAATAATAAGAGTAAAATAGTTTGATCACCCTTCCATTTTATCTTAATTATACAAATCTCCTCTCTATTTTAAAAACATATACTCAAGTTCAGACCATTAACTCTGTTAAAAAAACTTTTTTAAAAGTTAAAAATATAATTTTTAATTAAATTTTATATTAAAATAGCTTTTATTTACTAATCTACCTCTAATACTTGGTCTCTTTTATTCTTCTAAACATACTTCTGAGCCATCTCTGCGCAGTCATGATTCAAACGTCATGAGATATTTCGAACTCCAATTCGAGCAGCCAAGATTGAAAAAAAAGAAAAGAAAAAGATGATGAGGCAATTTATTTTCTATGATGAGGTAATTTATTTTCTTAAGACCAACTTAGAGCAGAGAGATCAAAACCGATCTCCGAACTCTTTTCAATGTGTTTATAGAATCTACTGCACTCAGATAATCACGATTTTGAAATTTTGATCTTTAAGAAAAAATATTTTGAAATTTTGCAGCCTTGGAAAAACATTTCCAGTTAAATTGAGGAGGGAACATGCAGTGTCTTTTTTCTTTTCAAAATTTTTTCTATTAGTATTTACACTATCAAACTAGGATACGGAACTTAAAAATTTCAATATGTTTTTATTTATTTAAAAAATAAATAATTTTCATGATACAAAATTAAGATTATAAAATCTTATTGGATAATCAAAATCAAGAAATTTATGAAATATTAAATTTTTTTAAAAATATGTGTATTAAAATTATTTTTGACAAGTATAAATGTTTAAATCATTTTTATATTAAAGAGGGGTATTTTGGTCAAACAGAAGTTTAAGAGTCAAACTTAACAGTCAACTAACGATTTGGAAGGATGGAAATGAAATTACAAATATACAAGGAAAATTTATATAAATTATATTATAATTTTAATGGAGATTTATATGGGTTTTTAAAATAGAAGAGAGGTCTGTATAATTAAGATAAAACGTAAAAATGTTAGAGTATTTTACTCTAATAATAATACTCGTAATAGTTAGTGTAATATTCATAAGAGGCATATTTTCCAAGAATTTTTTTGATTTAGCTTTGGTAAAACATGGATTTTCAAATATATTTTCGTCCACAGCCGTGTGGATGGTGGGAGAAGGGGGCGTGGAGGAGGGCGTGAAAGAAAGCTAAGAACAATGGCTGCGCATGGGGGTTTGTTTGGTCTGAGGGGAAGGGAAGAAAAAATAGGTGAAGAAAATTTTTTTTTAAGTTGGATTTAAAAAAATTAGAGAAATGAAATTAAATTTTTTTAATTAATTTATCTTACTCTTTTATCTTAAATATTTTTTTTATTAAAATTTTATTATCTCACTTATTTAATATTTTACAATTCAATTTATAAAAAATTTTCCTCCCCTACAAACCCCTCACCCCAAACATACTCTGGCGCTGCCTGCTTCTACGACCATTTCCTTGACTCCACGCTCTCTCATGTCATTATTTACTGCTGCCAATCTGACCGCACTGTTGGCCTTGACTATAATTAATCCCTGCTGAGATCATAATATATGCTTTGTAAGTTTGACGAGATTTGCAAAATAAAATGGGAAACCAAATTATTTTGACAAATTCTAAATATACGTAATCAAATTTACAAGAGAGTGGTAAAATTGATGGAAAAGTGTCACAAATGATACAAGTTAGGTGGTTTAAGGGGAGAAAAATTATTAGAGTTATCATAATGATAATTCAAGTGGAGAAAGATTATTGGGATTATATGTGATGATAAAGTATGTGTTTGGTATTGTTTATTAGGGGTCAATAAGTACTTATTATGTAAGTCGAGATAAAACTCTTCTCACATATTTACCTCGTATATCGTAAATGACGATTTATAAATATTTATTGTTTAAAAATAAACTATCCCAAACGAACACGAAGTAACTAACAAACGCTCCTGACTCTCTCTCCCAATGAGCCAATATTTTTGAATTGAGCTCCCCACTGGGCACGCAACCTTGGGGGGTTGTTTTGAACCAATCATCGCATTCCATTTATGAGATTTTTTTTAACGTGGGTCTCATAACATTGTCATCCTTAAGAGTTAATGTCTTTGGTGACTCCACACTACAGGTGGGAATACTTCAGCCCGCCCCCTTCGTGGGCTAGCTTTTGTCAGCCGGAGCCCGTTTAAGCGGGCTGGCGGGTTAGCCCCCAGCCTGCCAATTTTTTTTTTTTAAATTTCACTCTTTTTTTAAAAAAATCTACCCTATTTCTTTTTCACCCGTTCATATCACACTTTTTTTTTATACATTTATATTATAAAGTTAATTTCATTCTTACTTTTCTTTTTTTTCATATATTCACATCACAAAACTATATAAACACATATTTTTTAAATTTAATAATAGTAGAATAAATAAATATAATATGAAAATAAGTGTCAAATAAAAAATATGGGGAATTAATTAAACACATCATCAAAGGAAAGAAGATAAGGGATACTAAGAGGGCATTTGAGGAGAGAGAGAAAAAAAATCACGGGCTGGCGGGTTGGCCCGCACCAACCCGCAGCCCATTTAGCCTGAATAAAAACGGGGCGCCATTTCGGCCGCCCGAACCCGCCTATTTTTGGCTGGCTGGCGGGCCAGCCCGCCCCTGTTTTACCGGCTCTACTCCACACCACAACATTTCACTTAATATGTTGATGGTCCAAACACTCCATAAATAGTATTTTTTGTGAATGTTAGGCTCTTAATAATAGCACAAATATGATAATCATAAATCAAAAGAGAAACTCAATCCTAAAAGACCAACCTATTAGAAGAGAGAGTCCTTAAAATTTATAAAGCTCATCCTACCTGTGAAATTTACTAATGTGAACTCATGACATAGGAGTAATAAATTATAAATATTTAGTTGTTTACAGAGGATAATGCGATGAATGTTGAATAATAATGAGAGGGTGGGATGGAATCATATACGAAGTTGAGCTCATATGAACCATCCATGAAGGAGGAATTACGTCCTGCTTCACAAAAAGAAGGAAAGAAAAAAAGCAGGGGTCTAAAATTGGTCAAACTCCTCATCACAGCATCTAGCAACCTCACATACGCCTATCAACTTGCTCTCTGAATCTGAATCAAATTCCCGCCTTTACGCCCAAGTTGGCGTCCGTACGCATCCTCATCCACCCACGCCTTCATTTCTGTCCCACCCAGTTTTCCTTTTTTCTTTCTTTTTTTAAGAAATCATTTTGCGGGACAACAAATCATCTCTCCCGTTCAACATTGGTGTCTTGTCGCTAGTAATAGGGGCTCTCATTATTTAAATAAATGATTGGTGTTCATATGTATTCCAGTTATGTTTGTAAATACTTATTTTTTAGATACAAGTGTTTATTATGTAAGTCGAGATAAAACTCATCTCACATACTTATATCATATACCGTGAATCATGATTTATAAACTCTTATTATCCAAAAATAAATTATTCCAAACCATTCCAAATTTATTACAGAGAACAACGTAATCGGAGAGAGCCTACACTTTTAGCTTTAATACGCTAAAAGAAATAATCTCTTCTGTTGGTCTGCTGTGATGGTCAGATTCTATATATATATATATATTTTTCCAATCAAATTGGGACTGATGGGTTTTAAATACAAAAAAGTTAGACGTTTTAATGATGAAATTTAATTAGAGGCTACATTATTAAACATATAGCTTTAAGTATATAAATTTTTTTTTTTTGGGTTAAACCAAAAAAACAGGGTCGTAAAAGAAAACGAACAAAGAAAAACCCTGAGAAAATTCGTACACACATATATACACGTGCGTTTTTGGATGGGTTGTTTGAAAAATGAAAATTACCAAAGCACCGCTGGTCATGTTTTTATGTGTTATTTTGGCGGTCTTATTGGCAGCCGAGCATAATATTTACTCCATCGGGTCTTTAATTCAAAGTGCATGTTTAAAGAGTTGATTTTAATTTTTAAAAATAAAATATATTATTTACACTGGTCATTCTCTTTTTTAATTTACCTTCCAGTATCTCTCAACAATAATCAAAGAGAAAAGGGAGAAGTGCATTAAAGAAGATGATTAGAATAATTTAAAAAAATATATGTCATAATAATTATTTTATTAATCTAATCAAATTAACTAGATAAATATATTTTGGGTTAATATAATTTTTGATCCTTGAAGTTTGATCCAATTTTGGTTTTGGTCCCTTAAGTTTGAAATAGGTGGTTTAGGTTCCTGAAGTTTCACCCAATTTTGGTTTTAGTCCCTCAAGTTTGAAATCGGTGGTTTTGGTCCCTTAAGTTTGAAAAGGATTTGGCGACCCATTTTTGAAACCCGACCCGACCCTTAAAAAACCAAATCCTTTTTAAACTTGAGGGACCAAAATCAAAATCGGGTGAAACTTCAGAGACCAAAACCAAAATCGGGTGAAACTTCAGGGACCAAAACCACCAATTTCAAACTTGAGGGACCAAAACCAAAATTGGGTGAAACTTCAGGGACCGAGACCACCGATTTCAAACTTGAGGGACCAAAACCAAAATTGGATCAAAATTCAAGGACTAAAAGTTATATTAACCCATATATTTTATATCAATAAAAAAAATGTACTACTACATATAATTATAATTTGAAGAGAATTTACCGTTTTCAGCCCAAAAAGGGCAATATACGTTTTAACTTTTAACACGGGATTGTCAGGTAGAAATCCAGAAGAGTGTGGAATCTGCCAAATACTGTTTCATTCTGCTTTTATGGAGGAGGAAGACAATTTGTGCCGGCACCAGATAGGAACACAGCTGGAGTACTAAAGCTGGACACGGAATTAAGTTGCACCTCAAAGTGAGAAATGCTCACAACCCGATAACAAATTAAAAATAAAAATAAAAAAGATAAGAAGAGGACATTCCATGATATATTCGATGGGGAAACTCCAGAAGGAATTCAATGTGACGGCGCCTTCGTGGTACGTCCGTCGTGACACCTTTTTTTTCCTCCTGGGTTGGTCCCACCTCGCCCATGCTGGCTTCTCCCCACTTTCAAGGCCATCTTTAGATAGAAATACAAGTAAAGATAAAATAAGAGAGAGGATACCAAAAGGAAAACTTATAAAATTAATAAAAAAATGTATTATTTTGTGAGTTTTTCTTCTCAATGTCTGTTTGTGTAAACACTAAATTATGATTTCAAAAGCCATTCTTCGTAAATTAAGATAAATTTTTTTTATATACTTATCTCATAAATTATAAAAATTATTTTTTAAAAATTAATCTAAACACACTTAATTTTCTTTTCCTCTTATTTTCAGTTCTTCACCCTTCTTGGTTGACTCCTTTTAATTGTTCATCCCAAATAACGCGTGATTTTTCACATTCATTTTTTTTGTCATAAAAGATTTTTCACGTACCATTTTGGTTTAATTATTATTTGTAACTAATTAGTTTATTTAATTGATGATTACAGAGCTGTTGATGATGTTACGCAATAACTAAACAAAGGGCCTTTAGTGCTTCTTTTCATGTTCAATTTTCACATTTTCGTTATTGAACTTGTTACTGGTCAATTGGTGGCCCGGAAAAATATAACATGATAAATTTATCAATCAGCCATACACACGTTTTTATAATGCCATAGCTCCGCGTGACACGATTAAATTTATTTTTAATTTACAAATAATGTACGTTTATAAAGTTGGCAAAAAAAAGAGTACATTTATGAATATATATATATATATATATATATGTATATATTATGGGCATAAGTAGTCTTACGTAATTATCATCTTTTAAATAGATCATAACTATATAGAACTTTTGACTTTCCTGTAATCACATAGATATATTTCATATTTTCTTTTGAGAGAGTCTATATTATATCTCAGCCTATATTATATCTATTTAATTCAATTTAATGAGAACAAGATATATTGATATTACCATTTTGAAAATTTATTTGTGTATCTATTATTATAATACATATTTGTATATTTTGAATATAAACATACTATAATTTCAGGAGAGAAAAAAACCTGACAACGAATTATAGAAATTAGGCAGGTTCGTTCATTTCACTTTTGGAGGCTGTCGACTGTCGAGGGATTAGCCGGCGAAGAGTCAACTAACTCGTGCTGTTTTTTTTGTTGACCTTGAGCTAACTCTTCTTAATTATATTTTATCTCAATTTGTTTAAAACTTAAAAGAATAAAAAACTAACTTTTATTTATACAAATAAAATAGTGACAGCTCATCACAAGTGGAAGATATCAAAGTAAGAATCATATTTTTTTTTGCCAGCAACATATTTTTATATTTAGACATTTTGAAATCGGCTCGCATGTTGTTAGCAAGTCTCAGTGGCCTCGGTTTGCATTAAGAACGCCACTGGCACCACTAAAATAATCACCATGCTCGTTTGGAATAGCTTATTTTTGAGTAATAAGTGTTTATAAATCGTGATTCACGGTATACGAGGTAAGTATGTGAGAGGAGTTTTATCTCGGCTTGCGTAATAATGACTTATTTGCCCCAAAACGTGTTTTCAAACACAGCCACAAGTTTGTATTCATTTAAAATCTATAAAATTAATAATGGTCTGTATTAACTCAATGTATAACATTTATGAAAAGTCATACTATTTATTTTGTATTTCCAAACTATCAGCACTCAATTTTTGGATTCAATATGTTATATACAATGACTTTTGGGACCTATGGTGAAGTTGATAGAATTGGGCCTAATAATTAATAGGTTGGGCTTATATTATGGGCCGTTTTACAAGAAACATGGCCCATATATTGAAGATCGTCACACTCGGCGAACATACCTGAAGGGCCGCGGCTGTACTAGGGATGATTTTGGAGGAGACTCTAAATGGTCAAATTATCGGGGGCAAATAAATGAATTTAAGTTTTAAAAAATGGAGATTGGTAGATATATAGGAACCACACGTTAAGGAATCCATCATTTTCTTTGTAAGTGGGAGGCATACGTCCGTGGGAGGGAATCCAAAAAAATCCATCCAATAGAGACAGAGAGCGCTGCCGAAAATGAAATGGATGAAGATAAATACGCATTCAATTACAAACGGCCCAGAAGCTGATATTTTCCTATATTAAGCTTCATTAATTATTGTTACATGTTACTCGTGTCCTTACATAGGATTGAAACAAAGAGGATTGGGGACCTAAATATCTAGGGAGTTAATGTGATGAAATAAGACGGCTTTGGACTAGCTAATTATTTTTCTCAATCACAGTATTCTACGGCATCATTTTGTGTTGGGTTAAACAAAAGAGACATTTTTTGGCCAAAAAAAACAAAACAAAAGAGACATTTTATTTTATTTGGAAAGGCGACAAAGCGGGGCTAAATGGGATAGCCGCGCGGTGTGAGATCAGCACAACACGTGGCTTGGCCTCACCCCTCACAGCAGTGATCGCGCCAGTGGGGACACCAACAACCTGCCACAACAACCCCACGTGTTCCACGTTTTTTAACCTTTTTTTTAAAATAAAAAACTTCACTTGTATTTAATTTCAAAACCTCCTAAAATCTATTCATGAAAGTTGGATCTTAAAAACAATGTTTAAATATTTAAACAATTAAATATTAATCCAACCATAATTTACTTTTTTAAAAGGGTCAAGGTGTATATTTACCAATGAATTTTTGTCTGAGGGGCGTCTGACACAATTATTTTTTAAAAGGGGCAAAACTACATGTAAGTAATTTAAATGGAAGCATCCACCACAAATTGTTAACTTTCTCCTCATTGACTGTTAGGGAGAAAGAAGTTTGACTGGAAGTAGTGATGTGGCAAAGATTGAACGCTTATGTGGTGGAGACTGATTGCTTATGTGGCAGACACGTGTAAGGGGCTGGTTGAATTTTTTTTACCTTATTGGGTCAATTAATGAAGTAATGGTTTTTTTTTGTTTAATAAGGAAGGCACGTGCAGTGAGAAATAAGACAACCTCCTTGACAAAAAAAAAAATAGAGAAAGAAGACAACCGTATCGAGACATTGAGAGGGAAGTGGTGAGAGTGGAGGTCGGCGACAGTGATGAAGAGACGACGAGAGATGGTGGAACCAAAAAGCTGAGATTTGTTTAGGGATTCAGAGTGGGATAGCGACAAAGTGAGAAAGGGAGAGATAGGTGAAGGGCGGAAGGACGACTTGTGTGTATTCGGGCGAGATTCTTCTAGGGTTTCCAAGAAAGGGGCAAGAGAATCTTCACAGGTAACCTTCAATAAACTCAAAAAATTGTAGGTTTGTAGATAGAATAGTGTATTTGTGTCAAGGTCCTTGTGAAATTGATGACAGTATGTTTGTATCGGCCGTCGAGGTCCTTGCAATTTTTGACCGCCAACTTGGTCTCTAGCCTTCTTTATTTAGAAGTAAAACTTTCTATAAGTTTATGGATGAACATTGTAATTTGTCCTTGCGAAATGACTTTCCATACCTGCATATCACAAGTGACTTTGTTTTGGAAATTGGATAATAGCGGTAGATTGCATTTACTACTTTTTATACTTTTGTCATTTAAATTGTTTTAGCTATAGAGTATGTTTGTGATATTGGAAGTGGATATCCTCTGAATCTATTGTCATTTCAGCACTGTTAATTTCCTTTTGTGAAGGACGTTTTTTGTATTTGATGAATCGTTTCCCTATTTTTGGTTAAGATTGTTGCAGAAGAAATACTTTCTTTCCCTTATAATTTTTGTGTATAGGGAAATGTTGGGTTATTTGTAGGAGATGAGTGCTCTTCAAGAAGATTAATTATAATTCTTTTAAAGCGAATACTTCAAAAATGTCTCTATAGTTTTGGGAGAAAAGTGATCCCTAAGTCATAAGAAAATTTGTTTCATTTTGGAGCTTGCTTCTAAAATATGAATGAATTTTTTTATTTTACTGTTATCCTTTATACTTAACATGTAATACTTTCTACCCTTTTAGTTTTGCTAAAAGAAAGCAATTATACTAAGGAAGAAGAAAATAGGAGTTGTATTCCCCAAGTGATACATGTGTTCATCATTTAATGTGATTCATCATGTATAATTGTTACTTTTGAATTTAATATCTTCTTCGTTAATTTGTTTTAGGTTCAAGATGATGTGAAGGAAATTGATGTTTGGGTCAAAAATTTCCATGCTTGAATAATTGTATTACATTTTTTTTTTGAATAATTGTAAGTGTGTAATCTATTTTTGGGATCTCACTGCAACATGACTTGCTTGGAAATATTTTATTTTTTGTTTGTTTGTCTGTTTCTTTCTTTGTTTTGTGTTTTGTGTTTTGTGTTTTGTTTTTTTTGGCCAAGCCCTCTATTTTTCATTACCATCCTATGAAACATAGACGCCATTGTAATAGTCTTAATCATAACTTCAAAATATGAGGTCCCTCGTTTCTGCTATGCTTCTGGTGCCTTCATTTATATATGTATTGAAATCAGAATTAAGATGATGGCATCTATTGAATGTTTTTTTATGTCAGAAGCATTTTTAAATTTGTGAATTTTAATTGTTGTAGGGAAAATGGCAAGTAAGGGTGAAAGTATATGACGTATTGGTGACAAGGTATAAGAGGGATAATTTATGGAAAATGAAAATGAGGGACGTCTAGGGGAAAATGCAGGAAATGCAGAAAACCAAAATGAGGGATGTTTTAGGGCAAATGCAGAAGAGCAAGAGGTGATTGATAATATAGAATACTTAGGTGAGGCTGATGAGTTGGAGGATATTTTGAAAGACACTGATGGATATGAGGACATAACTAACATAGAAAATCCATATCTGAATGTCCGAAAGCTAGAGGAAGGAGTTGGCAATGAGAATGATTGTGATGATGATAGCGTGGATGGGAGTTATATTGCCCAATCTAAATCAGGACATTCTAATACTGAGGTGAGTTTAGAGAATGATTTTGAAGTTAGTGAAGATAGTGGTGATGATGAAGTTGATGAGGATGAGGAAGGATTGGGTCATAAAGACGAAGGTGGGCCTTTAGATGAGAGGGGTGGTCTTCCTGAGTTAGATAGGTCTGGAAGCAAGTCATTCTTTATAGTGGGTATGACATTCTCGAATAAGGATGAGCTGAAAAGGGCTATTGACAGGTATGCAATTGCAAAAGGGGTAAATGTCAAAATACTTAGAAGTGATAAAAGGATGTTAGTAGCTACTTGTGAAGAGGGTTGCCCATTTAGATTGTATGCATCTAGAGATGTTGATAATAATGGGTACAAGTTGAAGACTTTGCTTTATGAGAATATGTGTGCTAGGGTGTACAAGAATCAAAGAGCAAGTGTTTTGTGGCTATCCGAACATTTCAAGGAGAAAATACAAGAGAATCCACGGTATACTATTACTAAGATGAAGAAGGATGTTCAGCGGGAGTTGAATGTATGTGTGAGTATACATAAGTGCAAGAGGGCGAAGAGAAAAATAATGCAAGACATGGATGGGAGTTACGTAGATGAATTTGCAAAATTAGAAGCTTACTGCAATGAACTTAAACTGTCAAATCCTGGTTCTGATTTTAGCGTTGAGGTCAGTCCTGAGGCTTTAGAGCAAGGTAGGAGGATCTTTTGAAGAATGTATGTTTGTTTCATTGCGTCTAAGGTACATTTATGTAAATTTTCCCTCCATTATTTTGTTGTCTTTGTGCATTAAAATCTGACTGATTGGTTTATGTTTTAGGTTGGGTGGAAACTTGGTTGTCAGCCATTTATTGGCCTAGATGGAACTTTTTTGAAAGGGAAGGCTAGAGGAATTATTTTAACTGCTGTGGGTTTGGATGCGAATGACTCTATCTACCTATTAGCATCTGGGTTGACCGAAAAGGAAACTGCACTAAAGTGGTCTTGGTTCCTAGAATGGCTTAGGAATTCTCTAGATCTTGATATTGATGGTAATGTTATATTCATGTCTGACATGCAAAAGGTATAGATTATTTTGTAATGTTTAACGTTGTTGTTTACTGTTTGAGGTTGGTTTAAATTTTTAATGTTGTTGTTTTATGTAAATTGTTTAATAGGGTTTATTGCAAGTTGTTAGTGATGTTTTTCCTCAAGGTGAGCACAGGCTATGTGCTAGGCATATTTATGCCAATTGGAGCAAGCAATGAAGGGGTAATGAATTAAAGAAGTTTTTTTTTCTTGTGCTTGGAGCATATTCACGGAACAATTCATTAATAACTTGAACACAATGGAAAAGCTTAGTAAGCGTGCAGCTGAGGGAGCAATAACTATAATATAAATGCATGGGTAAGGGCATATTTTACTAATAGATGCTTGTCATAGGTCGTAGACAATAACATAAGTGAGAGTTTTAATGCATGGATTTACGAGTATTGATACTTGCCTGTGATTAGAATGTTTGATGGAATAAGAATCAAGATGATGGAGAAATGGGCTAGTAGTGAGCAAAATGTCAGCACATGGAAGGGAAACTTTAGCCTAAAATGTCTTGACTTATTTGAGACAAATAGGTATTTGGCTAGTAAACGTAGGGTCTTCTTTAATGGTGATGATAGGTATGAGGTGAGTAAGGGGTAAGATAGACACTTAGTGCTGATAACTAGGAAAATGTGCACTTGTAGAGCATGGGATTTGACTGGAATCCCATGCCAGCACGCTATATGTGATATGTTTCACGCGAAAATTGATCCCATCACCCAAATCTCACGTTATTATCATAAGGACACTTATATTACAAGTTACATGACAAAATTTGAACCTGTAAGAGGAAAACAATTTTGGGAAACAAATAAGTTTTTCCTATTACTACCCCCACCTGTATGCAAATTACTTGGCAGACCACCTAGGAAAAGGATCAGGACTGAAGAACAACAAATAAGACTAAATATGTCTACTGCTGAGTCAAGTAACAACACTGTAATGCCTCGTGTGGAAAAATTTAGTAGAAAAGGTGTCCTTGGTAGGTGTAGTGTGTGTAGAAAGGAGGGACATAACAAAAGCACATGTACAAAAGGTAATTTTCATTTCTAACTTACTGCATTATTAGAATATGATGTTACTGAATATTTGTGTTGTAGTTTATTGTTATAGGCACCTTTATCAAACAGCCCTCATTCTGGTAGAAAACGTAAAACACCAAATGCATCGGCACATGCACAACCAATACCACCAAGTCCCTCACTATGTTCCCAAGCAACCCCATAAGTTGCATCAAACCCTCCAACTTCAAACCAGATTCAAAGAAAGGGCAGTGTGTATAAGGCACGAAATCAGTCTGGCTTTAGTATAACAATCGATGAGAACACTGGTAGAACTGTTTATAATGTGAGTGTTATTTAATGTTTGCATTATCATGATTTTCTAATAATGTAATTTGTATTTGTATGTTAACTAAGTAATTGATTGTATGAATTTTTGTTTAATAGCTTGGCTTAACTTCTAAAGTTGTTATTGAGGAGGGCATTGCACCACAATACACGCATCAATATGGTGAGCTTCAAACCAAATTTCCCATCCAAATGAGAAACAACTAAGGATGTCAGCAGCTTCAACATCCTTTGCATAAAAGGGTTCAAGGAAGATTGTATTTTCCAGCCAAGAATCAGGTGTTTCACAGCCACAACAACTTCCAGTGAAACCCCCTGGATTGATGTGGAAGGGCCACCTAAGTTTAAGTACCTCACAACTCCAATTACAAAGACAAAGGACGATGACAAGGAGAAAGACCTCATCCAATATATAGGCATTTAACTTAATGACACATATAAGGATTGAAGACCATTTTTTGCGACTTTGTATTATGCCAAATAGTTCATTTTGTGCATGTGATAAAACACCACCTTCCTCTTTTAGGAAGCTTAATCACCTTGCTGTATTGTACATGACATGATCATTGCAACTTCATATGTATTTGGTGATACATTATTAATATATCAAAAGCATTAAATATTGGATATATCAATGTATTTGGAGAAAATGATTCATGAGTACTATAGTTGTGCATAACTTTCGCAAGTAGTAGCTATACAGTTTTAAGAATATGAATTTCAGATGTTTAGCTGTGCGTGTTTTGGCTAACTCATTGCCAATTTTGTCTAAAAAAATTTCAATTGTTGACATTATTGTTCTATATTAATTTTTGAAGAAAACATGATACCACTTTTGCTTCTCCAGTACAGACCTTTTCATGCTTTAATAATACCTCCATCTTTTGTTATTATATCCAGTACTGAAATGTGATGTTTCCCAATCCAAAGGTACCATTATATCCAATTATGGACTACCTACCATAATAAACAAGCGATATTGAATTTAATTCCCAGTTTTGTAATAGGCTAAATTCACGCTTCTGATCCTCAAACTCTTGGATAAACATGACATGAAGTTTTCTTTTTTTTTCTACAACTTTAAACCAACTTTTTTTTAACAGAAAGCTTTTCCCTTTTTCATTATATGCAGAACTGTAGATCAAACATAATATTTTAACAGGTTTCAACCCATTGGAAACAAATATCAGTTTAACTTGGTCTCTAAATAAAAGTTGAAAATATCTTTGCAACCCTCATACATTACATTCTCACATATAAGAGATATAACCACACACATGTAATTAACAACACAGAAATTGTTCCTTTAAACTTCATTTTCTCCTTCCTAAGTTCCCCATAATTGAAATCTTGTCTGCGTATCAGCTTCCTCAACTCATAATGTATTGCATCAAGCTCTTCACTCAACCTTTGCCTTCGAAGAATGCAATTTTCATCATATAATTTGTCAATATCATCTAATAGCTCCTTAATCACAATATTTCCTCTCTCATTGAAGTCATTATCATGCCAAGAGAAAAATCCACAACCCCCACCCTGTGTTCACGATAGCCGATTCATGTTAGCTTTGGAATCACACCCACCCACAACCTTCAAGTTTAGATTTCAATGCTTACTTGATAGTAGTATTGGCATCCGTAGAACCTCCAACCTAGGTTTCCTTCTATCCAAGTTGTCCATCGCGGCGCCACCAATATGTTTCGACAATACCTTCTCGGACCTTCATAGTCGTCCTCGTGACTGAGTTGTCGTAGCAATACAACCCTCCGTCAACATCTTCCCGTCGACGATGATGAAGATGCAACCATCAATATTAATCTTCGACCTCGCTTAAGCTCCTCGATGCCTCTGGTCGCAACAATACTTTGTCGCTTCTTCTCGTCGGAGTCCAGTAGATGAGGTTGTAGAGAGTTGGGTGAATTCTTTAATATATCTATTATTTCCTCTCACTACCACATTTGTTCTCTGTAAATGCCACATACACACTTTGCAATCTTAGTTAACGGACATTTATGAGAAAGTTATTGATTTGTGGTGGATGCTCCCATTTAAATTGCTTTTATGTAGTTTTGTCTCTTTTAAAAGATAATTGTGTCAAACGTCTCTTAAATAAAAATTCGTTGGTAAATCTGCACCTTAACTGTTTTTAAAAATATAAATAGGTTTAGATTGAGATAGTATTTGCATTAAAAAAACACGTGAGTATTGAGCTTCTAGCTGTGGACCACTCAACTTTGTGAAATGGGCAGAGTCCGTGAATTCCGATGACATTCGGGCCACAATATTCCGTCCCTTATCACTTCAGTGCCTTTTTGTCCTGACATGTCATTTCACTGTCTCGCGAGCGCACTCTTTTCCTACTTCTTTACACTACCGAATTAAGTGTTGGTAAGGATAATTTATTTTTAGATAATGAATGTTTATAAATCGTGATTTATACTATATGAGGTAAGTATGTGAAATGAGTTTTATCTCGACTTACGTAATAAGTGATTATTTCTCAGAAATAAGTTATTCCAAACACTCACTACACTAAAAATGTATTTAAGTAATTTAACTATTAATCAATATCAATATATTATAAAAATCTCTTCCCTCAAGCCATTCTGCTCCTCGGCTTATTACTGGCTCCAGACTCAGATCACTATTCACAAGCCGCATGCTTATTTCCCGTCAAATAATAATCGCACCACGTGCTATGTGTAAGCCATTCTTCGTCCAATCACACGTGTCTCTCACAATATTTGAATTCCATCTCCTTCCCATCTCATTCTCTCTTCACATCTCCTTCTTTTACCTTTCTCGGAGCTCACTACTTTCTTAGAATCCCCTCTCTTCTCATCTAACTTTTGTCACTCTTAGTCTGCAAAAGTCAAATTGAAGAAAAATTATTTTTGCTACCACTATTCCGAACACACTTCAATGAATCAGTTCATGGAAGTAACTGTTGAGGTCATATATGACTTCTTTGTGCTTATTTGTCTTATTTTACTAATCCTGATCTATAAAATCCGTTTATCCTAAATACTAACTTGCACAATTTCACAATGCATAGACACAGGATAATAACGAAGTTGAGGTGGAACAGGTTAGAACAACAACCAATGACTTAAATGTTAATTTTAGCACAATGGGTCCTTGAAATAACTAATCATCATTATATATAAAGCTCTTGCTGAGTAACATTGATCAATCCTTAGGATTATGCAATAGAACCCGCTTCCACATAATTAAGTTGGGAAAGACTGTTATTGAGGCAATCATATTAAATTATATAATTAAGAATGAAAGTGTTTTATAAGCACAAGCACATCATGCAACACGCGGGGAAGCACAAGCTAGTTATCATAATATAAAGAGTAAAGACTCACCACGTCAGCTCACTTTTGTGGATATAAGAAGCTCCCTCTGAATCCTAGCTTCATCACTCTTCTTGCTTCTTTTCTTGTGTTCTCCAACCACCTTCTTCTTCTTCTTCCTGTGATTTTCTCAGCCACTCTGCAATGGATAACGTTCTGGGTCTTCTCAAACTTCGCATCATAAAAGGTGTTTCTCTAGCCATTCGTGATACTCGTAGCAGTGACCCTTATGTCGTTGTCACCTTGGGCGATCAGGTTGTCACAACCTTGTTCTGAATCAGCTTTACTTTTGTTGCTTCCTCTTCTTGAAATGGGTTGTTGTAGATAATTATAATTATAATACTCAATGCCTCCAAGAATTTGGAGAATTTCGTTATCTCTCTAGTTTTCCCAACTTCCCCTTTTGGAATGTTTAGGGTTTTTGAGAAAATCTTAATGCTTTCTGGTTTCTTTCCATGAGTTCTCTCTGTTTCATAAATACTGCTCTGCGCCACATTCCTGGGATGGAAAACATCCTTTGGGACGCTCACCATGCAAATCATCTTCTATGTGGTATGTACTTCTGGAACTGGTATCATATAATTTAATGAACATCGTATATTTGGAAAATTCAAAGTTGAAGCCTGCTGTGTGTAAATGATGTGTGGAGCTGTTTATTTGGCAAAACGCATGTCTGTTAGCCACTCCATAATATTATTTGGGGAAAATTCCAGAAAAATACCCTGAAAATATCGAAATCCCATATCAGGTTTTGTTTACTACACTCCATTACCAATTTACTACACTTGATTAGCACTGATTTGGGATTTTCAAATTCTGAAGGTATTTAATTAGAATCTTCTCTACTATTATTTAATTGTGCAAAACAGTGAGAATGAATTCATGGTAATTACAGCTTGAACTATTCTGAACTTAGTGATAGCACCCGTGGGAACTTCATGACCGATCTGGATTTTTCATGTAAAAGCTCTTGAAGTTTTTAGTCAATTTTGAAGGATGGAGTGGATTATGGATACCTTCTTTTTATAATCCCACTATGACCTGTTCTATGCCTCATATTTTATATGTAAAGAAGTATCATCACATTCTTGATGAATAACTGACATGGATATTGTTTGAAAGATTATCACCACAATTTGAACTTGAGAAGTTTGAATTTCTCGACTCTGCTTTCGTATATCATTGATTCCACATTTTGTCGTTGTAACTTGCTTGACTTGAAGTCTATGTCATGTTGGAACAGAAAGTGAAGACTCGTGTCATTAAGAATAACCGCAACCCTCAGTGGGATGATGAATTGACTCTCTCTGTCAAGGATGTAAACTCTCCAATTCATCTTGTAAGTACTAAACCAAACCGCTTCACACCTTCAGTGATACTGCTTTTTAAGTTGTTCTAAGTGTTTATGCCATCAAGTTCTCTGATTAAAAAATTATCACATATGGTGCTACTGCTGAACTTTCTTTGCAGAGATATTTGAGAACAGACACCTAAAGAACTTTATTTAAGTCTAGGTTATATCCTCATGCTCACTTGTAGATGGTGGCTATGAAATTTAATTTGCTTGACTCTTGCAGACAGTTTTTGACCAAGACACATTCACTGTGGATGACAAAATGGGGGATGCAGAAATAGATATAAAGCCATATCTTCAGTGTCTGAAGATGAACTTGGCCAACCTCCCAAATGGTAGTGTAGTGAAAAAAATTCAACCAGATGGGAAAAACTACCTTGCTGAGGAGAGCAGCTGCATATTGAAGAACGGAAAAGTTACCCAAGAAATGACTCTTGCTTTGAGAAATGTGGAATGTGGCTACGTAGTCGTTGAAATTGAGTGGAAGGAAGTTCGAGGCTGCAAGGGCTTATCTGGGATTGAGTTCTAAGTCTGCTAGCTGCTCAATGTTTAGTGAGGACTAGGACTGGACTAGATTACCCTCCTCATGAGTCATGTAAGGGTTACATGTGGAAGGATGTTTCCATTAAGAATCCACGGTGTTACCCGTATGGTGGTGATTTTATATGTATTATCATAATCTGAGACTGTTGAGCAGTTTATATTCTACAGAGTAGAAGCAGAACAAGTTAGTATGGTGAAGCATTATCAGTTTTATGAATGACCTGTGGTCGTAAGTAGTAACCAAGAATTGTGATGATTGTTGTTCTTTTTGAATATGCTTTTTCTTTTGTTGTGCCAGGTGTCCTCCAATTGGAGGCAAACTTGTTCAATGCACTGTGGGGCATCTCTCCCACATACTGGGCGGGCATAGACAGCATACAGTTTTGGTCAATACTTGTGAGGCCTATGCACTTACAGGTTAGGCCTAAGCTTTATACATGGGCTTGGCAAATTGCTTGTCTTTTGATATGGGCCTAAACCAACATGGGTTGAGGTCTGACCCAGCCCACCAAGAGATGTAGTTGGTGCCATGGAAACTGGGTTATGTGACCCACCCCAAAAAATAACCAAACCGTTTTGGGACCATTGAATCACAAACATTTTTCCTTCCATTTTTTTTAAGCCACGTGATTCATGTTAAGAACTTCATGTATGTAAGTATGTATTTATGTGTATAGAGATGATTGGGGAGTGAGTATTTTAGAATTTCTAGACAGGATCTCAACGCATATTCTGGTCTCAATATCTCATCTTACCTTACAGACAGAGACATGATGGTTGAAATGGCGGATAGGACCCCTCAAGACCTTCAAAGGTATGGTCGGTTTTTTAAAATAAGTGATCTTACTTGTATATTAAGAAATGGAGGTGGTATTAACTAGTCACACTCCTCTAAATTAATTAGCTTTCATTATGATACATATAGATAAAATAATCCATTCTCCAGGTCTCTCCTGGAGCTTTGAGACTTGGTACCTCCCAACCTTCCATCTCTTCCCTCCTCCTCAGTCTCAACGTCACCATATAATGTTAATAACCCATTGCTATGTCACATTCCTTGCCTAACTCTTTCATATATAGTTTTTTTTTATGGTAATGGGCACTTTTGTCCTTTTATTTTGTTTATTTATATTAGAATCTATGTCCATCATCATATTATATCAACAAGGAGAAATATATTCTCTGTTTTCTTACCTATGCCGAACCTTTTTTCCTTGCTTTTATTTCATTCTCCCTTCTTTCTCTTTTCACTTATTTTTTTCTTTTTTAAAATTCTAAGTGGAAAGAGTTCAACAATATGATTGTTTTTATCCTAACCTATGTACTCGTCACAACCATAAAAGGTTCAAACTCAAAACACTATATTTAAGAAACACTTAAGAGTTTGATGTTATCAAGTTACAAGCCCTAGCCTTTGATAATAGAAGTTGACAATAATACATATATTATTAGGCTCAATTGTGATTAATTGCTTTGATCTTAATTGAAGCATTTGCTTAAGATAAGTTATAACCAATGAAGCTGTCATCCATCACACACGTAATGGATACTGTCAAAATACATAAAATAATAATAATAATAACCAACAGCATTTTTTATGGCGTTTATTAAGTGTTTTTTTTTTTGTAGCTGACGCTTCCCTATTTGGGTAACACTATATTATAAATAATCAATTAACAAATTAAGAACTAATCGTATCTATATAATTTAAAACATGGATGTAAATATATAGTAATTTAAAAAAAAGAGAGAGGAATGATTGTTTCTTGCAAATATGATGTACACACTCAAGCTCTTGATATATGGCCTATTTAAAAGTTAATATTGATCCTATATATAAGACATACTTTTTATATTTGACATTCTTTTCATAATTTAACCCTATTGATACTTCCTCAATAATAATCAAGGAGGAGAGGGAAATGAGGGAATTAAGGAAGATGAATAGAGTATTTTAGAAAATACATGTCATATTAACTAACATAACCAACTTTCTTAAAAGTAATTTATTTAGTTTTTTTAATCTTTAAAAAAAATTAACTAGATCTTATATGCATATGCAGTATTAAGGATAGGAGAGAGGGAGTAGTATATATTTCAAACACGAAAGAATACACACACATGAGATTTGATGCTTAATCATAACAATTTCACAAGGCGACCTCAACCGATCGATTGAACATACTGCACAGTAACAGCACGCATATTACATTAATGATTACTACGACTCCCAAGCTTTAATCACAAACCAAATTACAAGCAATATACTATATGGATAACTAATGAGGGAAATCATTTGTGAACGAAGCACAAGACCCTCACAAACACATTTACAAAGTTCTCACACACACACACACACAGAGCCGAGAAGGCTGTCTTATTGTTAATCAAGGCGAGAAGTAGTGAAAGTAGCTTAATTAATTAGTTGGTCTGAGAAAGGTGTGCGTCAATGTCGTTGCTCACATCAATTGCCAGCTGCATGAGAGTGTGGGGATCAGGTACGTGGTTCTTGAGCTTCTCATATTCCATGGTTCAATGCACAACGCTGCCGTTTTGGGGTGTTGTTGTTTCACTCCAATTATGAACCTGAAGCTCTTGTAGTCATCCAACAGATCTCCCTCTATCACCTTGAATACTATCTTGTTCTTCTCTCTGTCTATTGCTTCCACCACCTCCTTCGCCACACATGCCTTCCCATCTGTTTATTTTATTTACACATATATTAATTAACAAAACTGAGTACTGTATATATTTAAGAAAATAAATACTAGTAAACTGTAAAAGGATAATTAATGAATCATAATCACCATGAACATAGTTCCAGAAGACAATGGATCCTTCAGTACCCCATTCGCCTTCGTGAAGATCGACGCCTTGAATCTTTTCAGGGCAAACGTTAGCGATATGGTGGGTCCTGTTGCAGAAAACATCGTGGAACTTCTCAGGAGAAGCCTTTATGTGCACATCAGTTTCCACCTTCTCTACTTGAGAACCCATCTCGCTTACTTCTCTCTCTCTCTCTCTCTCTCTCTCTCTCTAGCTATATGCCACTGATCTACAGAAATGAACAAGCTGCAGAAATCTCCGGTGCAGTTTGATCCTATTATATACAAATTTTCTCAACGGTATGCCGAGGACATGACGGATATTTTATTCATCTTTTACCCATATAATATATGCTGCCACTCTCATCATGTTTTCATTTAATAATTACATTGTTGGCTTATTGAAACTATAACGACATTTTCACACCAATAAACTATGAATCTAATTTCAGTTTAGCACCTGAAGATTCTAATATTTAAGCCAGGACACAAAGGATTTTTAAACAGTTGGCCACTGAGGATATGAAATTTGAAAGTGATAGCTTCAAGTTGTGCTGCTGACAAATTTTAAAGTATTACTGTTAAATTTTGGATATTAATATTAGTTTACTAAAATCATGACACCTACCAAATAACTCGTGGATTATGATGTTGTTGTTGTAGTTATTTGGACTAGATTACCCTCCACCTTCATCAACTCCACCATTGGTCAGATTCTGTCTTGATATAATTTTGTGCTATGTTCTGTTTTTGGTCACATGTGTTCTCTCTTCATATCAGGGTTTGTACTCAGTAATTAATTTAAAAGCAGTCTAAGATTATGAATTAGAAACTACATGAGGAAAATTACAAGGCAAGCCATAGACTAGCATCACGTGGCCTACACACAAAATATTGCTGGATGAAAATCAAATCAAATGAATTAACTAGTGTGGTTAATATGAATTAAGATCAAATGACTTGAGTGTTAATATTCCACAATTCTCCGCAAAAAAGACAAGTCTTTCATTATTTTTCCTTCTATCGAAAACAGATTAATTGAACTTTGCATACCCAATTTCTTTATGTAATCAACTCTTTCTCGAAATTCTTGTTCTGCTGTCATCAAAATTCTTCTTGCATTTTCAACGGCTTGCGTCTTGATTGCAATATTTTCCTTGATCCCTAGAACTCCAATGGATTTAGATAGATTTATTCTAGATCACTATCTTAGTTAGGAGGCAGGTTTGTTGCCTCAGGTGTGCCTATATAAACACTAGAAATCCATGAAATATATTATCGGACTGAGACAAATTAACTCAGCCGCTTTTCTTCAATGCCTGATTCCAAACAGGCCCAAACTCCACTTCACAGGTTTTTCTATTGAACTAGCCGACCCAATCCAATTTTCAAAACATTGCCCACATACTCTTCTTCTAATAATCACACTATATCCAACCATCTGTTGCAAATATTCTTTCAAACATAATAATATAAGCCAATATCATCATTTCTCCTCATACCACACTTAAAATTGCTACTCATCTACCTCCATAATACACATGCCTTTGATAAAAAAACAGGACTATTGTTACCACACCAAGGATCTTAAATAGCGTATTAAAGCTGATGTCTCATGCCTACGGGTCCAAACCCATATTGCAGTAGCATACGCCAACAAGTTGCCCACCAAGCCTCCTCTTTTCCACCCTTCTTCTCCTTCTCCTTCACCTGCTCATTTTGCTGCTAGTTAGTTCTATCCTATCGCACCTCATTTCTCAAAGCTTTGCCTCCATTATTAATACTCGCTCATATCATGCTATGCTATACTTTTATTTCTTCATTACCCGTATTCCCTATGTACGTATGGTATCTCTAATATTCTGTGTACTAGTGTTTGATATTTATATATATATAGCCAGTGAGTCAATAAAATAAATTACGTTTCATTTTAACTTCTCCACTTAGCGCGCTCTACTGTATCAACCTATTATAGCATATCCAAATGAATCTCACGTTAGTTAACTAACAAAACTGAGTACTGTATATATACTACCTCACCTCTCATCTTTAATATAAGAGTCAGTTGATTTTTTTTAAAGAAATTAAGGAAATTAAATAAGTTACTGAATCATATCATATATTGTATATCATTACATTATATATTAGTTTATAAATCAGGCAAATTAATTTAAAGAAGAATAATAAATATAAATACTTTAATATAACTTATTTATCTTCATTAATCTCATAAAAAAAATCAATTAACTCTTATATTAAGGACAGGACACCGCACGGGAGGGAGTATATGATTATTTAAGAAAACAAATAAAGGATAATTAATGAATGAAAAATCACCATGAACATAGTTCCATAAGACGATGGATCCTCCAGTACTCCATTGGCGATGTGGTGGGTCCTGTTGCAGAAAACATCATGAAACTTTTCAAGAGAAGCCTTTATGCGCACATCAGTTTCCACTTTCCACCTTCTCTACCTGAGAGGCCATCTCTCTTACTCCTTCTTCTCTCTATATCTCACTGATCTCCAGATATGAACAGGTTTGCAGAAATCTCTGGTGCAGTTTATCCTATTATACACAAATTTTCTCAACGGTATGCCGAGGGCATGACGGACATTTTATTCATCTTTTGCCCATATAATATATACTGCCACTCGTCATGTTTTCATTTAATAATCACATTGTTGGCTTATTGATGATACTTTAATGACATTTTCACACCTGGTGATAAAAAAAAGTTGACATTTTCACACAAATAAATTATGAATCTAGATTTCAGTTGAGCACTCGAAGATAGAACATTTAAAGCCAAGACACACAGGTTTTTTAAATAATTTGACACTGATTCTAATAATGAAATTTGAAAGTAATATTTTTCAAGTTGTGCTGCTGTCAAATTTTAAAGTATTAGTGTTAAATTTTGGATATTAATACTAGTTTACTAAAATCATGACACCTACCAAATAACTAGTGGTGGATCATGATTCCCACGCAAGACCAAAAAAGCTTCATTTCATTTGGCCTAGATTACCCTCCACCTTCATCAACACACTGCCTCCTTCAAGCCCCACCATATGTCAGACTCTGTATTGAAATAATTTTGTCTGGTAGCTAAGAAAGATTGGTTTAGTTGGTAAAGTAGTTAGTTCATAATTATAAGGTTGTACGTTCAAATCCCATCTATATGAGGACTTTACTGGCGAACGATGATCTGTAAGAACCGTTATAAGCTCTCTCATATGTACAATATAAGTTCTTATATTAGGACCGACCCTCTACAAATATGCCATGTAGACATTAAAGAATGATGGTGTGGGCTGCTTGGGCTTCAATAATATCCTTAGTGTCGGTTTGGATTAACAGTAGAAGCTGTTTTTCCAACATAATATACGGTACATGAAATAAATTTGTGAGATGGATTTGGTCTCAACTTGTATAAATGCGCTTTTACATCGTTTCTCAAACAGGCCCTTAGTCATCTTAGTGACAAGGTACAAGTAGCCTTGCGAAGGAGGGATAGCCTCAAGCAGGGACATGGCTTCTCTCCTCTACCCATGCCATCCTCCACCCTCCTTTTCGCCAAAATTGCGCAGTTTTGGAGCAAAAAATTGAAGGTGAAAACTTTTTTTTTTTAAAAAATACAGCAAGTATGTTTTTGTAGTACCACCTAGTATCCTGAAATATTTTTTAAATAACATTCAGTATCCTATAAATATTTTTAGTCCACTTACCACCATAAATATTTTTTAATACCACACAATATCTATTATTCAGCACCCTAAAATATTTTTTCATTAACATCGACTCAGTATCCAAAACTAATTTTTATTTCACCTAGCACTCAAAATATTTTTTTGGTAACACTGTGTTTCAAACTAATTTTTGGTACCATATTTTAGGATACCAGATGTACTAAAAATTAGTTTAGTATACTGAGTTAGTGTTTCTCTGAACTAGATATTAGATGGTATTAAAAAATATTTTAGGGTGGTTAGTGGATCAAAAAATTTTTTCGTGCATCCAGCATCCTCAAATATTATCTAGTATCCTGAACTAATTTTTAGTGCAACCAACATCCTAAAATATTACACCAAAAATATTTCAGAGTACTGACTAACACTACTACAAAAAGGGGCTTTAGTGGCGTAGCTCCTGTGGCATTTCTTTAAAGAAGCGCCAAAAATAGTTATTTATTTATTTAAAATCAAAATTATTTGAAAGCTTTGGCGCTTACAATTATAAACGTCATAATTGACGTTAACCTTGCATGACGTTTCTCTGAACAAGCGCCAAACAAGGCCTTCAGTTTTTTTTTAAAAAACAATAGGAAGCTTTGGCGTTTTATGTGGAAGCGCCAAAGCTTCCTATATTTTATTTTTTAAGAAAAAGAAAATATAATAGGAAGCTTTGGCGCTTCCTTACGAAGCGCCAAAGCATCTTATATTTTTTTTAAAATATATATATAATAGGAAGTTTATGATTCCAGATTTCACGGTCATGTGGGCTGTAGAAGTAGATTGATCTTTATAGAAAACCGAAGCTTTGTCTCTGTCCAAACCAATCATGCACATCTTAAGGGTGTAAACAGGGTCACATGCTTTCACCGAGTCAGCACAAGCAGAGTCTAACTTATATATTAAAAGTATACATATAGTGTTGACAAAAAAACAGTATTTATATAGTAATATATAATAATTACATTTTTGGTGTGTGTATGTCTATAAAGTAAAGAACGGAGAGAGCCAAGGGTCACCACATGCATGGTGTTTTACCGATATTATATATATAATGCAATGTAAATATGATTTGGTGGTTTCCAAGATAGGAAGCTTTGGCGTTTTATAATAAAACGCCAAAGCTTCCTATATATATATATAAAAAAAAGGATCAAAGATGGGTGTAGATAAAAACTTCCACATATATTAAAAAAAAATGAAGATCTGGGAAGCTTTGGCGTTTTATAATTAAACGCCAAAGCTTCCATATATATATATATATATATATATATTAAAAAAAAATGAAGGATATGAATCATATGATCATTGCAGATTTTTTTTGGATTAAGATGGGAAGCTTTGTTTTGAACAAAAAAAAAAGATGGGAAGCTTTGGCGTTTTATAATAAAACGCCAAAGCTTCCACTATCACAAAAAAAAAAAAAAAAACGAAGGATAAGGCATCACTGTAGTTGATTTTGGAGGGGAAACTTTGGTGTTTTGGAATAAAACGCCAAAGCTTCCACAATTACAAAAAAAAAAAAAAAATGAAGGATAAGGCAAATGCAAATCATTGATCAGTAGATTTTGGAGGGGAAGCTTTGGTGTTTTGGAATAAAATGCCAATGCTTCCACAATTACCAAAAAAAAAAAAAAATGAAGGATAAGGCAAATGCAAATCATTGATCAGTAGATTTTGGTGGGGAAGCTTTGGCATTTTGGAATAAAACGCCAAAGCTTCCACAATTATTATAAAAAAAAAGAATTTGGAGGGGAAGCTTTGGCGTTTTGTAATAAAACGGCAAAGCTTCCACAATTATTAAAAAAAAAAAACAAAGGGATCATCTTTACCGAAGGGAGAAGAATCACGTGAAAGCTTTGGCATTCATTGAAAAGTCAAGTAAAAAAAGAATGGAGAAGAATCACGTGAAAGCTTCCACTTGCATATTTGTTTTTTTCATTGACAAGGCAAGTCATATCTATCTTGAATAGTAATCTATACATTGATAAATCACTTTCCAAACTTTATAGCTGGCCATCCGACAGCTCCTTGAAGAGGTTGGACATAAATAACTTTTTGTGACATTGCATATTTGCATCTGCGCATTGAAGAAGAACCTGCAGACTTGTAGGAGCAATCCTGTTTGATGTACAAGCTTTGGAGTTCAATGCTTATGGAAGGCACGAAACCAGAAGGTGTTTTGTAACGAAGAAACCAACGCCACAAGACTGGTCAATGAGGTTCTGTCTTTCTCTGAACATGTTACTCACGCTCTTCCTTGCCCTCACTCTCTTCCTCAGCTCCCTCAACCGTTGAAAGCCATCGTCAGAGCTCGCTGTTGGGAAAGAATCACAGGTTGGCCATTTACTTGATGAGAATCATGACTTCTTTTACAATATGCCTTTATACTCGGTGGATCACGCAATGGTTTTTTTTAATTACAACTATATTATGATGGTTGGCAATTGGCATTTCTGAAGTACATATTCAAAGTTGCTTGCTCTGATTCCCACTTTGATCCATGTTAGTGATATGAACTATATTCGTATTAATTGAAGTGACCAACAGGAAGCCATGTGCGACAGCAGGGCTCCTTATAAATGCACATGTACAACGCCTAGGACATGTTGTTAAAAAAATTATAATAGAAAAAAAAATTCAGTCAGCTTTAATTTAGTTTTTTTTAAAATATTTTTTAAAGGAATTTTTGGCGCTTTCTAAGGAAGCGCCAAAGGTTTCAGTTTTGTTTTATAACATTAATGGCGCTTATATAAGAAGTGCCATAGATACTCACACCTTTTTTGGCACTTTTTATATAAGTGCCATAAAAGGTAATATAAATGTTAAAAATTTTTAACACCCGCCATTGTTGCGTCTCGCCACTATCGCTTTCCTGCTATTCTTTTCTATTTGTCCCCACCCCTTTTCCTCTGTTTGACCGGTGACAAGTAGAAGCTTCTTTGGTCCCCCACTTGCTATTTTTTTTGTCTTCTCCTCGTGCAAATCTTTGTAAACATTTGTTCGCCACTTTTATTACAGCATAGAGCTTCGTTGCGGTACAAAGATTCCTCCCACACGTGTTCTTTTTCTTTTTGGCTGGTTGCAGTACAAAGCTTCCTACAGAAGCTCCTGTAAGTGTTGTTTGTTTTTTAACATTTTATTCACATTTTTTTAATTAAAATATGTATGACTATTATATATTTGCTTATACTTTTCTATAGAAGTACATGTTGTCAATAGTGAAAGAGTTGGGAATGGCACTGTTGAAATGGTCAAATTGGGTAGAAGTGTTATAAATGCCGCTGGTAGTTTAATCAATGATTATTTTGGAACCAATTAATTTAATAAACGCAGGGTTGTATTTTTGTTGGCTTGTTATGGACCCAATTATTTTAATTACGACATGTAGTAGTGTTGGCCAATATGATTTATTTGGTGGTGAGTTGTGAACATTATTTAGATGTTGTGGGATTAATTGGTTGATTATTTGTGATTTAAGAAGAGTGTTTAATATTTTGTAAAACTTTAAATTTTGGAATGTTATGCTGCTGGATTTACTTTTTTAAAAAAATAAATAACAAATAAAGAGAACTTTAAGAGGCAAGCAACTGACCACTTATAAAAATATATATGTTTAAGGTATAGATGGATCGAAAATGGATGTCATCTAATCGGTGCTCAAGAGAATATATTGATGGGGTGAAAGAGTTTATTAGATTTGCAAGCGAGCATGCAAATGATCCTAACAAAATCCCATGTCCTTGCTTATCTTGTTGTTATGGAAAGCGGATTAGTCCACTTGATTTGCTAGATCATTTAGTGTGTCATGGAATTGATCAATCATATACACGATAGACAAGGCAAGGTGAGACGGATGATGCAGATCGTGGTCAAATACATACCATGATCGGTGCTTTAAATGAGTTTGACTCAAGCATGTGTGATGAAGATTATGGTCTTCAAGAAATGCTAAATGCAGTTAAAGGGGTGCTTCATAACCGTCCTCAAGAATATGAGAAGTTGAAAGGTGATGCAGAGAAGCCATTATATGCTGGTAGTACTAAATACACAAGATTGCTAGCAGTGTTGAAATTGTACAACTTTAAAGCACGCTATGGATCGAGTGATTCTGGTTTCACCGTACTACTTGAACTTGTGCAAGATATGCTCCCAGAAGAAAATGTACTTCCTACCAAGACATATGAGGCAAAGCGAATTCTTTGCTCTACAACTGGCATGGGTTATGAGAAGATTCATGCATGCCCTAACGATTGCATATTATTTCGAAATCAATATGCAACGTTAGAGAAGTGCCCTAAATGTAATGCATCTCGATATGGGAAAAAGAAAGGAAAGAGTCCCTCGAAGGTCGTATGGTTTTTTCCAATTATTCCAAGATTCAAGCGATTATACAGTAATGAGGAGATTGCTAAGTTGTTGACGTGACATGCAGATGAAAGGATTGAAGACACGAACCTTAGGCACCCTACGGATGCCCCTCAATGGAAAAAAATTGATCATGACCATCCTGACTTTACAAATAAAGAAAGGAACCTACGCCTTGTACTTTCAACTGATGGAATCAATCCCCACGGGGTTCAGAGTAGTACATACAGTATATGGCCAGTGATATTGATGATTTATAACCTTCCTCCATACTTGATCATGAAACGCAAGTATATGATGTTGTCTATGTTAATTTCTAGGGCCAAGGCAACCTGAAAATGATATAGATGTATACTTGGCTCCTTTAATTGATGACTTGAAGCTACTTTGGGAAGAAGGTGTCAATGTGTATGATGGGTACAGGGAAGAAAGTTTCAATTTGAAAGCCATGTTGTTTGGCACAATTAATGATTTCCCTGCTTATGGTAATTTGTCCGGATATAGCGTCAAAGGATATTGTGCGTGCCCTATATGTGAAGATGATACTCATTCAATGCGACTAGATCATGCCACGTCATAATTTGTTATAAAGGTCAAACAATCACATTCTGATGTCACACATATGCCACGTCATAATTTGTGGCTGGCCGGCGTCACTAATAAAAAAGGAGAAATTCCCAGCGAACAAGCCAGAGAAGAATATTGTGTAAGTGGTGGATTATTCATAAATATTTTGCTTTGATTAAATGATTCTATTTTATAATAACTAATATTATTGCAATTGTTGTTGTGATAGAAAAAAATGACGCAGGACCAACCAGAGTTGATGAATTATGTTGGTCGTGACGATTTACTCAGCAGAGCTCTTGGAGCTCCTGAGTATCATGGTCGTCTTCGTGGTACTGGTTTTGAAGTCACCCAAACATCATACTTCGGACGCCAAAAGCGACCGAACAAAAATGACTTTATGCAACTACAGGAGCAGATTTGTGACTACAAGCAGCAACTGGAACAACAGATGAGTGTCTACAAGTATCAAGTAGATGAGCAGATGAGTGTCCACCAACACCAAATAGAACAATTTAAAGATCATATGCGATTGATGCAAGAGCAAAATACATTATTGAAGGCTCAAATTGACACTTTACTGCTTTTTAGGCCAGCACCAAGCCCAATGTGTGACAGCACAAGTATGAAGAATGATAGTTGCCCCTCCACGCCTAAAGTCCCAATTCCTTTCATAATTAATTTCTTCTCTAGTTAAATTTTTGTTATGTTTTAAATTAGTGTACCTTAATATTGACTCCATCTTTCATAAGGCGAATCGGCGTGCAAGTTGCACGTCGATGAATCTTTCAAGCATGCAGTTGCTGTAGGAGTTGTCTACAACACCGATACTGATATCCTTCATGGTTCACCATTGCCTGAGAACACACTTAGAGTCAAGGTTGACGTATGCACAGATGCAGATGCCCTCCTACCAATCCCTTCTCTAGATGAACAGACAATGGTAAAAGATGTTGTTGGTGGTTATGTTGCATGGCCAATAGGTCTGATTGAGCCATATCAAAAGGTGATTTAATTTACAATTCCTTCTACTTATTCTATATGCACTTCTATCTAAAAAACTACATGATTAAATTTTAATGATTTTTGTAGGTTGCTACTAGTCATAAAGGAAAAAGAATTGAAGGCCATAGGAAGAACTCACATTGTTCAGCAACCCAACAGAAGTCCCAATCTTCTACTAGCAAATGAAACAACAAACCAATGGTCTCGTATCGCCAACAATTGGCATCAATGGTACAACAATTGATCCTCCAACGAGGTCAGGAAATACGTTTTCATCCGGACATCTATAATACAGAAGGTGTAATTGATCATGTCGATGGTGCTGTGTTGAATGATGTGCTTACTCGTGGAAGGATAGGTGGAACATCTATCAACTTATGGATCAGGTATTCGTCTATCATTGTCATTATTATTCATCATTCAACTTTTTTTTGGTGGAAATGATATTGTTTGTTTGCTATAAAGGCATTTGTACCACGATGAGATAGTAGGCACGGATAGGATGCAGAGATTCGTCTTTGTTAGCCCACACCTCTTTGGCCAGCATAAGGGGGAGAGATTTGGAAGCACAGTCTAACGAACTTAGAGACTGCTTTATGCTTAGAGCAACCCCTAACAAGCTCTTTCTTATGCCATACAATGTAGGGTAAGTGATTTGTGACAATATTTGAATGCATGTTTTTTTTTCACTTTTACCATTAAATGATTGTCCAAATAAAATTTTTAAAATGTGTTTTTAGGGAACATTGGATATTAATTGTTGTCCATCCAGCATCACCAGAAATCCCTCGCATTTACTATCTAGATCCTATAGAAACTGCTTATCCAGATAATCGCCCTGATATGCTGATTATCTTCAATAAGTAAGTGTATGGGTGTATGTGTAAATCTTTTCGTGTGTGATTATTGAATAACCAACATTAATCAGGAACTTCTTTGTTTTATTAGTGCATTAACCGCATATAGAGGAAAAGTTGGATTGACCTACTCTAGAAGCAATGACCCGGCCAATAGCTATGCGTGGAGGAAGATTATGGTACTTATATATGAATTTACTCCATTCTTGTTAGTAAAAAAAATTTATTCAAAAATTGACATAACTATTTCATTGTATTGTTGCAGTGTCCATTCCAGCCGAATGATAATGATTGTGGTTATTATGTTATGAAATTTATGAAAGATATAGTTACTCATCGCCACCTTGTAATTCCTGTGAAAGTAAGTTCCCTTTAGTTGCAATTGATATTGTGTTTTAATTGACAAAGTGTCTAAATTTAGTGATTTTCATTCTTTGTATACATGATTGTTTATGTAGTATTATGAAGATGCACGTTGTGCTGAGCTGTCTGACCATCAAATGGATGAAATCATTGAAGAATGGTGTGAATATATGGTCAAGCAATTAGTTAATTTAGGCATGTAGCTTCTTTCTTGCCTATTCTTATTTTGTTTAATCATTTATAAAATTAGTTGTACACTATATAATCATTGTTAATACAATATATTTTGTAGTTGTTAAACATTATAATTATTCATTGTAGTTATTTGAACAAATGACCATCATCGTTTTGTATTGTAATATTTGCCTATTAGACGAAATATATGGTCATTTGCTTACTACTATATATATATGGTCATCAGGTATTACACTGCATAGGAAAAAAATTTAAAAAATTATTAAAAAAAAAATTAAACCTACTTTGGCGTTTGAAGGTAAAATGCCAAAGGAGAGTACCCCTCCTTTGGCGTTTAAAAGAAGAATGCCAAAGGAGGGGTATCCTCCTTTGGCGTTTTTAGGAAAAACGCCAAAGGAGGGGTGTCCCCTGCTTTGGCGTTTCAAGGAAAAACGCCAAAGGAGGGACACGCCCTCCTTTGGAGTTTGCCCAATAAACGCCAAAGGAGGGGTACCCCTCCTTTGGCACTTTTCTCCTGAAACGCTACATATAATTAATATATTTATTTAATTTAATAAATTAATGTATGGCGTTTCTGTAAATTGAAAAGCGCCACAGGAATTTTTAATGGCGTCAAAAGCTTTGGTGTTTCTTAAACGCCAAAGTATTTTATAAAATAAGCGCTATTATACTACTTTTTTGTAGTAGTGTAACACTAAAAAAATACTTCAAGATACTAGATAATACTGAAAAATTATTTTAGGATATTGAAAAAATATTTTAGGGAACTGAATGATACTTAAAAAATACTTCAAGATGTCGAATGCTGGTTTTTTTTTTTTTGAAAAAAAGTCTTCACCTTTAGTTTTTTGCACCAAAACAACGCAGTTTTGGCGAAAAGGAAGGCAACAGATGGGATGAGCAGAGGAGAAAAACCACGTCCCTCATGCAGCTTCTGGTATCAAAAACCCACTTTATAAGGTCATCATTATTAACCTTTTCAATGGCATGTAGGCTTTGTTTGGTTGAAGGTTTTATTAGGTTAGGTTATGTTGGGGTGGGGAAAACAGGTGTTTGGTTGGAAGGTGGTTAGGTTAGGTGTGAGATATTTTTTTGTCTTCTAGTGGCCACCTAACCTAAGTTGTGAACCCTCCAAAATATGGGTTTTTTCTGGGGGTGAGAATATTTGTGTTCTAATATTCCACCGTTGCCCTCGCGTGTTATTGCCTCGGTTTATGTGAATAAATACTTTTGGGATCCTAGACGTGATCCCAAACAAACACTTTGTTTATTTCGTACGTTATTTCAATCATCCCACGATTGCCAACGTTAATGCTTAGAATATTTCGAGAATAAAAATATTTGATAAAAATGATGGGATTTGGTAAACATGAAAGATTTTGATTGATTAGACTTTGGATTAGAGTTAGTAATATGGGCCGGCCTATCGGGTTCGAACTAACCCGTCACGAGTTAGGATCATATGGGTTCAGGCTAAAAAGACCCGTATCAATAAGAGTTGAGATTTAGCCAACCAAACTCATAACCTCGAGTTAACCCGCCTATCCTGTTTTCTTTTCCTTTCCTTTTTAAATTTTTTTATATGGAGTTTTTCAAACTTTTTTTAGAGAATATATTGCAAGTTTTTTTTACAAACCTAAATCATAAAAAAATTAAAAATACATTACAAAATCATAAAGTGATAATAAAATATCAAATTCAAACTTTTAAACACTACAAATTAAGCATGTATCACAAGTCCACACATTACAAATTACACATAAATCCAAAATCCATCATTAACATTCATCACAATCAACAATTAGTTGATATTAATGATGTTCGAATTTGAAGCATGACGTGATGCTGTAAGATTTTCTTGAGCTTAAGCACTTTTGGTTTGCACAGGTAAATCTGCCACAAATAATAAAACAAAGTGAAAGGTAATATTATCTTAAAACAATGTGAGAGAGGAGGGTTAGACACTTACATGTCTTTTACAGATTTTTTCAAAACAAACTTGGGCCAACCCTTGGCGGGTGGGGATCATATGGGTTCTAGTAAAAAAAAAACTGCATCAAAATGATCACACTTTTTCAGGACCTGCCTCATCAAATTTTGTGGGTTAGGCGGGTTCGGCCCACGGCTTAAACCCATATTACTTGCTCTACTTTGGATTTTGTGAGATTTTGCCTGTGATGGGACTCTAAATTAAAATGAATTATTTCAAACCATGCAAAAAAACATCATGTGATAAATGGCATCATACTAAAGATCTCAACTAAACCCACCATCATTTGCTGGTCCTATATACCTTCATCCTTTATTTCCTTGTGCTGCCAATGATTCAAGTCAATGTTGGATGTTAAAGTGTATAAAATGAAAACAAAAATAAATGTATGAGAAAATTAATCTTTTAACAAAGATCACATTATTGAGATAATTCACTTAAGTCCAAACTGACAGAAAGCATGGGCTAGAGCAAGGAAAACAAGTTGTGCTAGTCGGCTTAGCCTCTTTAGGCCCGAAAACTACAAGGGCCACTACAAAAAATTGTGGTTTAGTAGCGATTAAAAGTGTGTATTTGTAGCGGTTTTAACCGCTACAAACATAATTAGTAGCAGTTCCTTGAACTGCTACTAAATCCATTATTGCAAGTGTATTTATAGCGGTTGTTTTTAACTGCTACTCAAACGAAAAAACCGCTACTATATTTGTAGCGGTTAACATTACTACAGAATTGAGATATAACCACCCCCAAGGACTTCCCAAATTGAAAATTGGGTGGTTAAAAAGGGAGGCGGTGGCATTTTCATAATTATACATATGTAGGGGACACTTTAGGTGTCCCAAATTTAAATTTGGGACGCCTAAAGTACTTCCAGGCGTGAAATATAAATTTTGTAAATTTTTTTTAGCGCCTGGAGCTGGGATTAGACGTCCCAAATAAATTTTGGGACGCCTAAACCCAGACTTTAGGCGTCCCAAATGCCATTTGGGAAGGCGTCCCAAATACCATTTGGGACGCCTTGGCGCATGTCAGACAAGTGTCTGACATGCGTCTTCTCATCATCTATTCCTCCTCACACTTCTCATCTTCTTCACTTTACTCTTTTACTCCTCCCCACCCACCGTTGGCTCCCTCCTCCCCTTCTTCCTCTTGGTTTTCTTCAACTCCTCCCTCCTCCGTTCTTCTTCCTCTTTGTGTTTTTTCTTCAACTCCTCCCTCCTCCCTTCTTCTTCCTCTTTGTTTCTTCAACTTTGTTTCTTCAACGCACGCAACCACTCGACCCTGCTGCAACTTCACCTCCTCCACAGTGTGTAGATTTTTGCTCTCCTCCACCTCCTTTCTTCCATTATTGTGCACACCACCGTGGATCTCCAACGTCCTCTCCAGCAAACTAGTGGGCGCCCCTGATCAGGTTCAATTTGTTTATTTTCTTCTTGTTTTTTTAACAGAATGGTATGTATATTTTGTTTTTGAAATATAAATTTACTTGAAATAGTTGAGATTGTGCTTATATATTGCTTATATTGAGATGGTTGAGATTAGCCTGGTGTGTTTGGTGTCTTATATTGTTTAAATTGCATGTATTCTTCAACTCCAGTGCAATGGTTTATTTTCTTGTTTAAATATAAATTTACTTGTGTATACCATTAATTAGTATATATAATAAATTAAAATATGATTTGTTTAAATTTAAGAAATTCTTGTATCACTACTACAAACTAGACATTTAACGACCCTAAAGGACGTCCCTTTTTAAATTAGGGACGCCCAAAGTTCAATATTTAGCGGGAAATATTGGCGTTGGTTGAATTTTTTTTTTTAAAAAATTTGAACCACTTTAGACGTCCCCATTTTGACTGGGGACGCGGAAAAGCCTGTCAGACACCCATCCCATCAGCAGCAGGCCAGCAGCTTTATTTTTCTTCCCCAAGCTTCATTCCGTCTTCCCTCGTGAGCTTCGTTCCAAGCTGTCTTCCTCTTTCCCCTTTCTCTTGCTTCCTTTCCCATCTTCCTTCCTCTTTCTTAGTTCGTTGCTGCAACTCCCTTTCCCGTGCTTCCTTCCCTATCTGCCTTCCTCTTTCTCATAATCATATTTCTATTTTTCCCTCTCTCTTCTTTGACAAGAGCACCATCATTTGTGTCTCCCTTTCCCAACTATCATCTTCCTAGCTGGTGGCACAGTGAGTCATCTCCATTTCCGTCGTCCACAGGTTTGTCTCTCACTCCCACAACTTTGGATACAAATGCTTGTAACTGTTAATTTAAATCAGATTATGAAACTGGAAAAACAGAGTAACTTGTATATGCATACTCTTAATCTGCTACTAATTTGCTTGATATGGAAATGGACTGTCATTATTGCATATTTGTTTTTTTCGTCAGCAGACTTCAACACGGTGATGTATATATATAGACATGAGTTAAAAAAATGACAATGATACTTAGGAATGAATTTGGTTTGGCTTAGGTTAGTCTAGTTTAAAATTATTCAAAAGTCAACTAAATTACAAAAATATGTCAGAGTTTTGCCTCAAATGCGTGTATGGTTCTTTGGGATGAATTTCCAAGGTGCGAATTAGAGTTGTGTTGTTGTACATATTATTAGATTGTTGGATAACATGTTTATTAGATAGTGTTGAACTGCTGTTGTTTCCATTCTGGTTTATGCAATATTTCTTCTATCCAATTTCTGTAGTTTAAATTTGCTGGACAGTGATGTATATATAAAATGCCATAAAAAAAACTTTAGATGTCCCCAGTACAAATTAGGGACTTCTAAAGTGGTTCTGAACCACTTTAGACATCCCCAGTAACGACTGGGGACGTCTAAAGTCTGACCAACAGACGTCCCCTATTTTAGGGACGTTATTAACAGTTTTTTCTACGACGCTCAGATAGACGTCCCTCTGTTTTCAGACGTTAAAAGGCCTAAAAAAGGGACGTTAAAAGCGTTTTTTGTAGTAGTGTATTCCAAATGAATAATTATGAAGAATAATTCAAGCCAAAACTAAAAAAAAACCATAACCCCATTATTCATTAAATGATTTTTATCTAAATATTTTCAATAAAACAATTTTATTTTTGGAAGAACTCAACTTAAAAGTGTTTTGTTCATATGAAACTTGTTTTTTTTAAATCTTCCAAATCTCAAAAAAATTCTTTAATTTAATCTTATTATATTTATTTTATTGTACATTAATGTTTATATACATATACTTATTAAACAAATAAGTTACATAGCACTGAAACCCTTTTAAGAGGAGAGAGGAGGCTAGAAGGGCAATAAAGTTATTAAGCCCATATTTTAAAATCCTAAATTGGGTTGATAACTTAATTAGGCAATCCCATCATATGTCGTTGACAATTATACTAAACGTGTGAATGTTATTGGGAATGCCTTAGGTGGTAACAAAATGGATCATAGTTGGATGAATGCTTTGAGAACTAGTGTAGAATATGAGAAAGGGGTAGAAGAATTTATTGAATTCGCTAAAAAGAATGCTCCTGCAAAAAATGGGAAGTATTTTTGTCCTTGTGTCAATTGTTTGAATGAGAGTCGACGGGATGTTGATGTCATAAAGGATCACCTACTTTGTGATGGAATAAATCTGCGATACACAAGGTGGATATGGCATGGTGAGGAAGTAACGAATTGTCCGTCGCATAGGATGGAAGATGTGGATATCATAGGTGAAGATAGAATGGAGAAAATGATTAACGATGTTGAGGCAGAATCCTTTACGCAGTCGCAGGAGTATGACAGCCTGCGGAGTGATGCAGAGACACCGTTGTACAATAGTAGTAAGTACACGCGGCTGACGGGAACATTACATTTGGTTAACTTAAAGGCAACTTGTGGGTGGACTGATAGTAGTTTCATATTGCTGCTTGAACTATTGTGTGATATGTTTCTAGAGGATAATGTACTTCCAAATTGTATGTATGAGGTCAAGAAAATCCTGTCTACGATGGGTATGGAGTATAAAAAGATACATGCTTGCCCTAATGACTGCGTACTGTACAGAAATGAGTATGGAGGTCTTAGTGAGTGTCCTAAGTGTAAAACTGCACGATACAAAGTGAAAAAAGATGGTGGTTGTGGTGATGTGACAAGTAAAAGGCAACCTTTAAAGGATGTGTGGTATCTTCCAATAATACCACGTTTTAAACGTTTGTTTGTGACTGCAACAAAAGCGAAGAAGTTGAGATGGCACTCTGATGAGAGAATATCTGATGGAAAATATCTTCGGCACCCAACTGACTCTCCACAATGGCAAAAATTAGATGAAATGTTCCCTCAATTTGGCAGCGAGCCGAGAAACCTACGGCTTGGGCTTTGTACAGACGGCATCAATCCGTATAGAACTCTTACTAGCACACATAGTGCGTGGCCGGTTCTCCTTGTAATATTCAACTTGTCTCCCTGGTTATGTATGAAACGTAAGTATATGATGCTATCTATGATGATTTTTGGACCAAAACAACCAGGGAACGATATTGATGCCTATTTGGCCCCTTTGATTGAGGACTTGAAGAAGTTGTGGGAGGAAGGCGTAGATGTGTTTGATGCTTATAAGAAGGAGTCTTTCAAGCTACGTGCAATGATTTTCACAATTGTAAACGACTTCCCTACGTACGGAAACTTGTCAGGGTACAGCGTGAAGGGTCACAAAGCATGCCCAATATGTGAAACAGACACACACTTCCAACAACTAAAGCATGGAAGAAAAACTGTCTACCTTGGCCACAGGAGGTTTCTTCATCGGTTCCACCCGTATCGTAGGCTAAGAAAGCGGTTTAACGGCTTACCGGAGCATGGAATGGCTCCAAAGTCATTAACTGGAGAGGAAGTCTACAGTCGAGTGGAACGTATCAATGTCACTTTTGGTAAGAATCAGAGGGTTGCGGGTGAGAAGAACATATGGAAGAAGAGATCCATTTTCTTTGATCTTCCATATTGGCGTTCGCTTGACGTGAGACACAGTATTGATGTGATGCATGTGGAGAAGAATGTTTGTGATAGCCTTATCAGTACGCTTTTGCACATACCAGGGAAGACTAAGGATGTGATTAATGCGAGATTAGACCTTGTCGAAATGGGTATAAGAGAACGATTACATCCACAACTAAGAGATGATGGTAGGAGGGCATACATGGAGCCAGCAGCGCATACACTATCAAAAGCAGAGAAAAGAAGTTTATGTGGGTGTTTGCATGAAATTAAGGTGCCGCAAGGGTATTCCTCGAATGTGAGAAAATGTGTCTCAATGGACGATTTGAAGTTAGTGGGAATGAAGTCCCATGATTATCATGTGTTGATGCAACAACTATTATCGGTAGCTATTAGAGGCATAATGAAAGATGAAGTACGAACTACCATGACAAGATTGTGCGTTTTTTTCAATGCTATATGTAACAAAGTCATTGACACTGAAAAGTTGGATGAACTAGAAAATGAGGGTTACATTATTTTATCACAACTAGACATGCATTTTCCTCCTTCATTTTTTGATATAATGGTGCATTTGGTAGTTCATTTGGTAAGGGAGGTAAGGCTATGCGGTCCAGTTTACCTGAGGTGGATGTACCCTTTCGAGCGATACATGAAGATCTTAAAAGGGTATTCTAAAAATCCTTATCGACCAGAAGCCTCAATAGTAGAAAGATATGTAGTTGAGGAGGCTATGGAGTTTTGCAAAGATTATATGTCAGGGAAGAAGGAACAATCTCGGCATGAAGAAGGGAGAAGCAAGGGAACACGAGGACTGAAAGTGAAGAATGTTCCTTGTGAAGAGGTGTTGCAAGCCCACCTGTATATCCTGAATAATATGGAAGAAGTTCAACCTTACATAGATGAACACAGAAAGACTTTGAAGAACAAGAACCCAAGGAAGAATGACATGCAGATTGCTATTGAGCAAAACAAGACATTCATGCAGTGGTTCGAGGAAAAGGTTTTGCACGAGACCGGTGTGTCTGAGACAATCGAGTGGCTAGCTTGGGGGCCTTCGTTTCAGGTCATTACTTGGACCGGTTATGATATAAATGGCTATTCTTTCTATACGAAAGAGCAAGATGACAGAAGTACCATGCAAAATAGTGGGGTCATGGTAGAAGCTGAATCTATGCACTTTTCCAGTTCGAGAGACAAAAACCCCATATTAGCGTCTATGGCCTATTATGGAGTTATAGAAGAAATATGGGAGATGACATACAACAAGTTCAAAGTTGCTTTATTTAAATGTAAGTGGGTTAGTAATAATTCCATGGTAATAGATAAACAATTTGGATTTGTCTCAGTCGATCTTCGAAGAGTTGGCTATAGAGACGAGCCCTTCATTTTAGCAAGCCAGGCAAAACAAGTGTTTTATGTCACCGATCCTGCAAGCAAAAACATGTCCATTGTCCTTAAAAGTAAAAAACAGAAGTATGGTGATCCGACATTCAACCTTGATGACACACCACCTTTCACAATAACTACACCTCGAACAAATGAAGTAGAATTGGTAGATGATGACGAATATGCTGTAAGAAATGACCATGGTGAAGGACTATGGGAAACAATATAGAGTAAGACCTTAATTTATAAACGAGAACTGTGTTTTTTCTGTTTTACTTCTTGCTTAGTATATTTCATTTTTATTGCAATTTATTTACGTTTCTTATGATGCTTTTTGTGTTAAAAGGAATATGGACAACTCGAGTGATGACGAGAGGCGTAGAGATGATGAAAGCTCTAGCAATGACGAAAGGCCTAGAGTTGAACCCCTTGCAAGAAGGAGGGTTAGAGGCTGTACAAAGATGGGAGCATTGGTTGCACGTCATGAACATCAACAGGAGAGGCTGCATATAGACTTCGATGACAATCTGAATCCAGTTGGTCTTGAGGAAGACCACTTCATCAGCTACGTAGGGCTTTTGGCTCGTAGCAAAGTGCGCATTACCTACGATAATTGGAGATTGGTTCCCCCAAAAACGAAAAACATGATTTGGCAGCAACTTTTTGTATATAACTTTTGATGCATTGTAGCTTTGTTCTTATTGTTTGAAATATAATAATCTTATGTTTTACCTTGCAGCAAACATACGATGTCCCAGACACCACGGAGATGTATAGGCACTGGATGAATGAGGTTTGTGTAAGATGGAAAGGTTTCAAGAACAAGCTAACAGCATGGTACATTCGAGGGGCCTTTAGGGGTAAGGATCCATGTGCACAGTATACATATTTGTCTCCAGAGAACTGGAGGTTGTTTGCGGCATCACGAGCAGATCCTGAGTTTTTGGTAAGATTTTTCTGTCATCATGATATAGAACTTGTAATTTTCATATACTTTATATCGTTGATTTATTTTTTGTTGTTTTTCATTCATAAAAATTAAGTGCAGCAAATGCCCAGAGGCAAGCAGAAAATAAATATCAATATTTCATGTCTCACGGTGGATATCGTAAGCTTGAGCGGCAAATGATGGTAGGAGAGTTAGAGAAAATGAATGAAGCAGCGGAATCTGATCCTAGCGTCGTTATCCAGCCACCGGCACCTCCTCCACGTCACAAAAAATGGAAAGCAGGGAGGATTAAGGCTGGGAAGTACATAAATCCGACTATTACTGAGGTTGCTGCGAGGATTGTAAGTAGTTATACCATAAGTACCTAATTTTTTACATATCGCGAGTGATTTCGATACATTTACGATAAACTGTATGTTACAGGATGATCTGGACGAGAAAAGTAGCCAAGGTTCATTCAATCCAAGTAGACGGATGGACATCTTGTCGACGGCTATTAGGAAGGCAGATGACCTTGGTCGTGTTCGAGGAGAGACACGGGGAGTTAGTGTCGCGAGGTATTTTGGACGAGACCCACGTTATTCGTCACAAGCTGGACCTAGTAAGGATGTTGTGGCCAAGATTCGAGAGGAGCTCGAACGAGAGATCGAGGCCAACCTTCGCGACAAGCTCCAACAAGAGCTGTTGCCAGAGCTTCAACTTGAAATGGCAAAGATGTTCGAAGCGCAAAGGGCAAGTTTCGAGCATAGAACTCAGGAATCCTCGGCCTTCAATAGCACCAGAGGAAGTTACAACCCTATGGAGGAACCACTTGATAACCCTTATCCCGCTCTAGTGTCGGGAGACCCTTGCACCCTCTATTTGGATGATCCACTGTTGCGTGTTGTTGCTGATGCTCTCGTTCACACACGTGCTACCACCCACCATCATCAGCAAATTCCGGAGGATTTTCGAAGGGTGAATGTGACGAGTGTTAGAAAGGGGGAAGAAGGTACAGCCATCCCTGTTCCTGATCTAGAGGTTGGCACGTTAGGTCAAGCGATAGGATCTTTCATCCTTTGGCCTCATAATCTTATTGGTTCAGACGCAACACCTCCAATGGTAGGAATTACCTTACTATTACTCAAAATCTGTTGGCATCCTAATAACAATTTGTTTTTTGATGTTCTAAAAGGATGACGAAGCTGCGACGAAATGGCCATACTTAGCACGGCTGCAACAGATCTATAAGGGCGTTAAACAGATTGACTTGAAGATGCCTCCAGGGATTGTGGGCCAAGTGGAGTATCCCTACACGATTGACAATACAGATCTCAAGCAGTTTATTAGGTTGGAGGAGATAGATGCAGGCTGGGTGAAATTTGCAGTCCGGTAAGTTTTTTTTCAATTTTCCCATAGAATTCATTTAGTGGTTTTTTGATTTCATACATTCAATAATTCATTCCTTATTTTAATTCTATTATAGCACCTTGCACGGTTTCTGCACAAACATGGAAAGACATGATTGGTATGGATTCCTATGTCCTGCGAATACAACAGGGGATACTTGTACTGTGGCGCATAGGACTCACTATGTCGGCTATGCAATGGGACAGACCAAACTTTGTTGTTATCTAGCACCCATTGTTCAACGGTTTGTATTTACATTTCGTCAATTTAAGAAGTTTAATAAATAATTGTCTTCTCATCTAACTTCATTTTAATGTGTACATGTTGTTAAAGTTACCACTGGAGTTTGTGTGTTATATGTCCTCGTTGCCACGTAGTCTATTGGTTTGATCCCTTGGGTAAAAAGCCAGACAAAGATACAAAATCCGTCTTCGACACGTAAGTTATTCTGTTTGTATTTCATTGATTCTTTACAAAAATGAATAGTTCTAATTTCTGTTCATTTTGATTTTCATGATAGTGCTTGTAAAACATATAGAGTCCTAGGTGGGTCACGCGAGGGTACAGTTGTTAAAAAGCCAAAGTGGTTTTATCCAATAGTAAGTACATTCGATCCTAGCTAATTTGTTTCATTGACGGTTCTTTTAGACATACCTTTATTGATTTTAACAACCAATTGCATCCCTTTGATTTAAAGTGCCCTCGGCAACCTGACAACACTGAATGCGGATATTATGTTATACTTTATATATATAACATAACTCAAAGTGGAATTACTAGCGATTTTGAAAAGGTAATCGCTTCTTCATTCTCAAATTATAATATTTTTGGTGTTCTAATCAAAATGCTAATTAATTCATTTGCTTTAGATTTATTTCATCAAAGCTTACTTTCTAATTTTCAGATTTTTGATAATGAAGATGCCTACTTACGTGAAGACCTTGATTTGATCAGAGATCTTTTGGCTGGACATCTTCTTCAACATATAGAGCAGTAAACTTTTTATTTTATATCAGCTGTTGTAGTTGTGTGATGACAGCGTTTTGACACTTTCTGGTTGTTATTGTTGATATATATAGTAGTAGGCTGTATGAGTTGTTATTATATGTATATATAGTGAAGATTGTAGTGCTGGATGTCCTTACCAGTTTGTAATGGACAGTGTGGTTTATGAATCCATCTTCTATTCTGTTTCTGTAGTTTCAATTGGCTGGGTAATACAAAATGTAAATCATGGTATAAAAAAACATAAGTTTTAGACGTCCCAAATTAAGAATTGGGAGGTCTAAAGTCCCACCCAGGGGGGACTTTAGACGTCCCAAATTTCATTTGGGACGTCTAAAGTCCCCCCAATATGGGACTTTAGATGTCCCAAATGACATTTGGGACGTCTAAAGTCCCACCCTGGGGGGTTTTAGACGTCCCAAATGACATTTGGGACGTCTAAAGTCCCACGTTGGACGTCCCTAATATTTTTGGACGTCTTTTCTTACAACTTACTACGCCCTCAATATATACGTCCCCCCGTTTTGGGACGTTAAAGGTGCCAAATTTGGGATGTTATAGCCCCTTTTTGTAGTAGTGTAAATAGCACGGCTACAACATTCTCAACCGGGCAATCCTTTTCTGTGTAATTTGTGGCGGTTATATAACCTAACCGCTACAAATGGCAAACCATGAATTTTGGATAGCGGAAAATGAAAATGAAAATTTGGCTTGATTTTTGTAGCGGTTAAAAAACCGCTACTAAATTGAATTTAAAAAGTGCGGAAAATATTAATAGCGGTTACATAACCGCTACTAATTTCAATACAAATTCAAATTTTACGCAAAAAAATTAATTTGTCTTTTAAAAAGTATATTAGTAGCGGTTATAAAACCGCTACAAATGTCAGTAAAATTGAAAAAAATACAATTATCTATTTCTTTTTTTAATATTAAATTAAATAGTTTATTATTCTAGTAGTTTAGCTAATTTAATGAGCTTATTATTCATTAGTTTAAGTCATTTATAATTTAAAAGGAATGATTTAATTAAATTAGATAAGTTTAAAAACTGTATTGATAATATTATTGGAGATACGTAGGTAATAAGGAACTATTATGTTGTCTGTTATAATGTGATTATGATTATGTCAGGAAAATATGAAACAATGAGAAAATGTTCTTAAATATCTGAAAAAAATAGTGAGAATAAATATTATGTGAAAGAAAAAAGTATTGAAATAAAAAATTTTAAAATTTATTACCATATTTGATCACCTTGTTAAGCTCCTCGGCTTATAGAGAAAAAAGTGAAAATGAGAGAAGATGAAAGAGAAGTAAGGTGAAAAGAAATAGATGAGTGTTTGAAATGAGATGTGATTGAGGTATTTATAGGGAGCTGCGTGGAGCTTGTAGCGTTAGTGTCATGGCTTTGTAGCGGTTTTATAACTGCTACAAATATTTTTTTAATTTTTTTAAAAAAGCAAAAACATAATTTGTTTGATCAATCATCCTCACCATCCCTATAGAAATTGTATAGAAAAATTGTTAGCGATGTATTTTTTTGTTAAAAAAATTTAATCAAAATGATATGAATTTAAAAAATGCACCGAACTATAGGTAAATTGTGACCTTCTTCAGGGAAGAAGTTTTCAAAATTGGCGGGCTGAAACGGCTCTCTCTCATAGGCGATGTTATCACCATCACCCATGTCGTAAAAATCTCGATGCTATAAATGAACAACCATGTGCTAATCCCTATGTTTCTCGTCCTCAACATAATAAACCTGGTGTGCCTCTGAGGCAAGAATATATGACTCATCATCTTGAGATTGACCAATGTGAATTCACCACGAGAAATTTATCGATATGATGCCTAAGTTGTCAGTTGTGAGTCCTTGGGAAGTAGTGGTATTTGCCCATAAACACTTGAATAGCGTAATGGTGAAACAACCTTAGTAATTAAGTTCCACGATATCAAGAAGCTTTCCATAGTAAGGGACGCCTTTGAACTTCATGTTGGCATCATCGCTGCTCGCATAACTTCTTGTCCTAAAGGTGCCATAAACATATGAATTTTGAGTTTGCAACCCTTGATCTTGTGAAACTGTGCAAAACTTGAAATCATTGACATTGTAAGCTGTAACCTTTTTTACATGGTCAAGAGGGCCGATTGCTAGAGCTTTGAAATCTGATGAGTGTGGGTTGTGGTCATTTAATATTCTACGAGCAAATTAGCTTAGGAATTCTCTGCAGACATTTTTGTCAACTTCGGATGATGTTTGTGTATGGATCCTGAGTTGACACATGACTTCTGAATTCCATGAAATTAATCATGGAAAGCTGCTGATCATAAAATGTAAGTACAAAATGTTACGAAAGATATAAAATAACATATGCGTGTACAATTCTTACTGAAGGAAGGGTTCAACTTGAGTGCAGTTAATCAAGACATGTCTATGTGATTGCAACTTCTCAGTTTCTGTTAGTTTGAAGTTCTCAGTTCCTCCAACTGGTTTACCAACACAAGGGATAAATTCTCCTGATGTTGGCGCAGGTTCAGGACAATCGTCTACACGAGGCGGTTGGTTGAAGGCGGTCTCAATGTCATCAAAGTACCTTGAACAGAAATACAGGACCTCATCCCCTATATAACCTTTAGCTATAGAACCTTCTGGTCAAACCTTATTCCTTACGTAAGATTTCATTTTCCCAAGAAAACTACAAAGTGAAGAAGGGAAAAATGATACAAAATGCTCAAAAGGGTAACCAACAAACTTAAGAACTAATAATGGCATACATATATTGAACTGGGCCAGCGATCTTTATTTTATGAACAAGGTGAACTGTAAGGTGAACCATCACAGTGAAAAAGGATGGAGGAAAGGTCATCTCCAAATGACAAAGCGTAAGAATGATTTTAGACAGCAGCTGATTGAGCTGCTTAACGATCAAAACCTTAGGACACAACTTTCAAAAGAAAGAACAAAGCTCCACCAAAACGATTGACACTTTAGGAGGAAGTGCATTCTTTATAGCCAGTGGAAGTAACTGTTGCATAAGCACATGTAAGTCATGACTCTTCAGGCCAGCAACCTTTCGAGCCTGCATGTTAATACATCATAAAATGTTGCTTGAATACCCATCTGGAACTTTTATTTTCTTCAACTTCACAAGGAAGACTTCTTTGTTCGGTTTTGTGGGGGTGAACTTTGCAAGCTGAAATTTGTCATACTCATTTGGCCACGCGTCTTCACTAAATCTTTCCTCGCTTGAAGATGATCTTTTGACTTTCCTGATTCGTTAAGCATCGTATATAGCACATTATCGCATACATTTTTTTTCAATGTGCATGACATCAAGATTGTGGCGAAGTAAATTAAAATTTCAATATGGAAGAGTGAAGAAAATGCTTTTCTTCCTCCATTGCTGAGGGGTTGAAGTCTTGCCCCTCTTTCGGCCTGCTTGTGCTACATCATCGATTTTTCAGAACTCGAATTCAACATCCTCAAAATGCTGTAAGATGTCTACGCCGGATAAAGTCTGAGGTGGCTCTCTTGTTTCTGGTTTTCCATTGAAGCGATTCCGTTGCAATCTAAACTTGTGCCTTCAATCGAGAAACCTCCGATGCCCCATAAAGCACCACTTCCGACTATGGGGAAAGCGCATTGCATCAGAGTCAAAATTGTAAGTTGGACACGTCGAGCCATTATGCATATTCCACCTGGATAATGTTCCAAGAAATTGTTACAGCTGGCATGAGTGAATGCGAAATCCAAGAAATTGTTTAATCCATACAATATTCCGGAGAATTTCGTGACAACCTGATCCATGACTTATCCATAAATACTAGTGAGAGAGAAGAAAGTATCGTGAAGAAGATGAGTGAATAGAGAATTACGAATGCCTGGAAGCTTATATTCTGATTTCCAATGTTTAATATTTTGTAGCGGTTCAAAAACCGTTACCGTAACCGCTAATGTGTTCCAAATTTGTAGCAGTTATATGAGTAAAACCGCTACCAATTTCTACCCGTTGGAATAAATTAGAAAAATGTATTTTAACCTTGTAGCGGTTCTACAACGTAACTGTTACTAATATATATTTGTAGCGGTTATAAATTCTTAACCGCTATAAATTTCTAGCGGAAGAAGAATTTCAAATTTCAAATATTTTAATTTTATAGCAGGTATAAGAAAAAACCCGCTATAAATATTCATGACCATTGGACAATTTTAAAAAAATTGGGTTTTCAATATGTAGCGATTATTGGTGTAAACCACTACAAATTTAGAATACATTGGGGGGGGGGGGGAAATTCAAAATTCAAATGTTGAATCTTTGTAACCATTATTACTTTAACTGCTTGTAAACACCCTATATTGTCCGGGCCCAACTCAAAAATAATAAAAAAAATGAAAAATGAAAAAATCTTCCTTAATCTTGACACATCTAAATTAATAAGCAAATGACATTGATAGTGATTGGATTGTTTGAAATTTGATTATCATTAATGGTGATTGTCTTGAACTTGGGGTTTTGTAGTAAATGGAAACAAATTTCAAAATAATTCATCTCATTGATGTTATTTGATATTCAGATTAGGAAATTTAGTGTGAAGTCATTGTGGAGGAAAAAATAGAAATAAAAAAAAATACAAAAAAAAATTTAGGTTTAAATTAGGAAATTGCTTGTAGGAAAAATATAAAAAAATAAATAAATAATTTTAAAATACAAAATAAAAAATATCTCATTTATGTTGATAAGTTTAAATTAGGAAATTTCTTGTGGAAAAAAATAAAAAAATTAAAAACAAAAATTTAAAAAAATCTCTTATTGATTGTAATTAGGTCAAGTTAAGAAGTTTTATTGACAGAAAATACAAAAAAAAAAAAACAAAAACCTCCATTAATGGTGATTAGGTCAAGTTAGGTAGTTTTTAATATAAAATATAAAAATATTTCAAAAATGAACATTAAAAAAAGAAGGAACATTTATGAAGAAAACCCTACCTTGAGACTATAAATAGAAGTGCAAGGGTTGAAGCAAAACACACAAGAATTTTGGGAGTGAAGAGAGGTAAGGTATGTGCTACCTTGTCTTCTTATAATGCTAGGTGTCATGCTTAATAAATATAGATAATGTGATTGTACTTGTTTCTTATTTATTATGTGGTTCTATCACCCTATCTCTTGTTGTAGCGGAGTTCAAAGCATAAAAGGTACACACTCTCACCATGTCTTTATTGATTTTCTTGTCTTCTTGAACTTTCTACAATGAATAATATGATGAGAATGCAATTTCTTGGTTACTTTATAAGCTCTCTCTTTTTCTTTTGTTCCTGTTACAAATAAAAAAGTTTTAAAATAAAAAGAAAGAGGTTCTTTTATTAAAATAAACAAATTTGACTTGATATGAGAAAATAAAGAATTTTTTTAAAAAATAAAAATAAAAAACACAAACCAAACAAAAAAACACTTTTGTCAAAGAAATTAAATAAACATTTTTTTTAAAAAAAAACCAACAAAGTGACATGCATTTCTACTCTCGAACTATATGGGATTTGATCCCTCTAAAGGGTATGTAGGCCCTAAATTTTCATCCTAGGTCAAGTCCAACTTTGTAAATAAATATATTTCCTCCCTTATTTTTATTTTTATTAATCTTACTTTATTTCTTTTTGTAAATATGATTTTTTTATTTCTTTTTAGGTAATTATAATAAAATTAAAGGCCATATTCATTTTTAAATAATTAGCTTAGGGTAACCATTCTTATGAATGGGTGTTGTGGGGTGTCTAACACCTTCCCTATACACAATCATCTCCCAAACCCTAAATGGTTTCTGTAGACCAGTTTCATTTTCAAAAAAGGTTTCCAAAATTATCCTTTTTCAAAATTCGGTGGCGGCTCTATATTTTCCAATTTCGGGCGCTACACCGCTACAAAAAAACATTTGATTTTTGAAACTCCCTCCCTTGGTGCTTTACATCTGTAGTGGTTTATACTCATAACCGCTACAAATTGAAAACCAAATTTATAGCGGTTTTTGACACTAATCGTTACAAACATGGAACAAAATATTTTTTTTAAATATATGTAGCAGTTTTACAATAAAACCGCTACAAATATATGTGATTTTTTTTGTGGTTAGTTTTAGAAATATAAATAAAAATGTCGTAAATGCAACACAAATTTAACAAGGCTCTGAAAATATAAATATAACTATTGTAAACTCTACAAGAATTTAAGTTCTGAAAATAAAATATCCAGGTTTATTTACAAATGTTTCAAAAAGAAAAAATATAAATGTCATAAACTAACTAGCAGGAGGCTAATCATCTGGTCCTTCCTCTGGTGGGGCTCCCTCAGATGTAGCTAGATCGGGGCGCTGGGTAAAGTTAACAGTACCATCATCATTAGTAGGAGGAGGAGGTTGGACGACGAACCAGGGGACAGGGGGAACCTGTTGATTCTGCTCGTCCGGGAATAGGCGACTCGACAACCGCTCGAGCATGTAGTTCGTGATATCGCGCCACTGCGCGCGCTGAGCGTAGTAGAAATTGGCCTGCTGCTGTATTTGCTGCATCTGCTGCTGCTACTTTTGTTGTTGCCGAGCCACTGCAGCCTGTGTCCTGGCCAAATCTGAGAGCAGCTCCTCAATAGACTCGTCTCTCGGACGTCTGACCCCCGGACGTCTGTGCTCTAGAGCTGTCAGCCTCAGAGGCGGCGCTCTTGCTGTAGACCATGCTAGGTCTGGCGCCTATCCCCATCCCCCGCACGCGTCCGGGGTGCTCAACCTGACCCAGACCCTCCTTCAAAGGAGCCGTGGGGTCCACAGACCCTTGTGACTCCTCAGTCTGGGTCTGTCGCAGCTCAGCCTGCGACTGCTGTATCCGCTCTTGCCATTTTATGAAACAATTATTTATTATTATTTTTCATAATAAAGCTGATTTTATAAATAATATAATAATAAAATCACCTACAATGGCCACATCTGCCTGCTGAGAGGTAAGAGTCCTGTCACAGTGTTTATGTGTGAAAGCGAACAACTCCCCATAGTCTGTCTAACGATTCTCCTGCTTTGCCTTCCTCTCCTAAAACAATTACAAAATTAAATTAGTATTATCAAAACAAAATACTAGATTTATAATATGAAATAGCTAGCTAAAAGTAATTGATATTGTGAAAAGTTACCAGATCGTTGTAAGTGACAGCAAAGGTCTTCGATCCTGCTGTGTGATGGATCCTTTGCTACCCACGGCACCTCATGTTCCTTTGAGAAAGCGCTTGAAAAAAAATAATATTAAAAGTATTAAAAAAAATATAAAACATTTATAATTAATAAAATCATAAAATTAATTAAATTTAAATTGAAATTATAATTTAATAATTATAAATTAAAAAATTATATATAATTAATTAATATTTTATAATTCATATTAATATTTATATAATTTAATCTAAATCTAATTTTTTATATAAAAAATTAAATATAACTATTTAATTTTTTATATAATCTAATCTAAATCTAATAATCAAAGTAATATAATAAATACATTACCTGCCCCTCAGCCTCCTCCTGAACTGGACGAAACTCGCCCAATCGTTCGGCTAGACACCGTTTGGGACGTTCTCGATCACATGCTGTAGAGGAATCGTCCTATCCTTATCCACTGTGGAAGAGACGATTCCTCCTGTTCCTCCAGTAATTGCCCATCTTCATCATCATGTACTTTTTTCGGTTGTCCCAGACGACAAACCTAAGCTGTAACACCATTGAAAAAAAATTTAAATATGACTAATTACAAATAATACAATTAAAAAAATATTAATTAAATAGAATTAATTATAAAAAATATAATATAATTAAATACTATTAATTACCTGCACCACCTTATCCCACACCAGGTCCTTCATTCCCTTGGAACGTTCCTCCACGTCTTAAAGTAAAGGTGGAGCCACATCCAATTTGAGCCCATCTCGTTCAAGAAGCAGTTGAACAGGTGACCCCCATTGTCGATGGGCTGGTTCGTAGCCTCATTCCACGAAACTACAACTCGTAGTGTCCGGTCTAGGCTGTTCAGACTGGCTACGTCCAGCCTCCTCGTGGACACATTCCCCTGCTCATCTTCACAATTTATCGCACGTTAGATAAATTGAAATTGAAATTTAATATTTCAAATTTAAATATATAATTTATTAAATAAAAAAATATATTTACCTTGGATCTGCACCTCAAACCCAGTAGACTGAGAAGACGACCCTCATGGGTTGTTCTGGTCTCGCGCCTCCTCCTCATCGAGGAACCGCTCCATGTCTCTGATCAAAATCGGGATGTTGAAGTCCTCGTTCGCGTCATAGTCACTAACACTAATATCTCCCTCTCCCAGATCAGGCACCTCTGGTGCGGTCGTCTCCTGTGGGACTGTCTGCGGTGGCTTTGGTAAGGCTGACTCCTATGGCTGCTATGGGGAGATGAGCTGCAATGGCGCGGTCGCTCTCCCTTCGCGCGCACCCTCCTCTACTGCCACCACCCTGCAGAATCGGTCTCGGGACCTCGGGCTCCTTTCTCTTATCCATCCTTGAAGCCATATCAACTGTAAAAATTCAAAAAAAAACAAACCAATTAGTCACATTTATATGTAAAATTATAATGAAAATAAAAATAAAATATGTATTTTCTGTACCTCAACTGAGAATGATGTGAAATGCTGTAGCGAAAACTATTCGATAGACGTTAGAACGCTCAGATCTAAAGGAAAACTCTCAGAGAAACGTCAGAAAACAAAATGGCCAAACATGAAAAAGGAAGAGGCGTCGCGCTTTTATAGGTTTGGAATTTGTAGATGTTCTTGAAAAAACTGCTAAATCAACCGCTACAAAAAAGCTAAGGTGGCAAAACTTTATAGCGGTTATAAAATAACCGCTACAAATGTACAGACATTTGAAGTTCTGTAGCGGTTATGAAAACATGACCACTACAAATGTGACGACCTTTGAAGTTCTGTAGCGGTTATGAATACCTAACCGCTACAAATAGGTGACCTTTGGCATTTTGTAGCGGTTTAGTTCTTTGTAACTGCTACACTATTGGCGCGGCTTGGTGGTGCCAAGTGGCACGAATTTTGTAGTGGTTCATTTGTTATAACCGTGACAAATTTTGGCAGAAATCTCACGCCATATTTATAGCGATTTTGCGCTTATAATCACTACAAAAAATGTTCCCAATCAGTCGCGTTACTTGGAGCGTAGCTTACCGCTACAAATTTGTAACGTTTTATATTACAACCACTATAAATGTACCGCTACAAAATCCCTTTTTTTTTTGGTAGTAGGCCAGGCTGAAGAATTTGAACTATAACTAGGGTATTCTCCCTTGTGCATGCGCAGGAATAAGCATATCATATGATGTCATATTTTAAATACGAATTCAAAGAATTACTTTAGTTATTACAAAATTGGTGAATGATTAAAATTGCTAATGTTCATTGTTCTTTTTGGCCAAAGTTAATGTTGATTATTGAAGGGAAATTAATTTTGTTTTGCTGTGTTTTGCCATATCAGAGACAAATGAGTTAATTTTTATTAATAGGAGGAAGCTTGTTATCCCTTTTACAATTATTAGTCATTCAGACGATGCCCGATCAGAGCTGAAGTAGGTAGTTAATTTATTCTACTCTGGGGAAGAAAACTAACACTACTACATAAGACACATTTAACGACCATTTTTGTACCCTTTAGACCACTATTTTCAGGAAGACGTATATGTGAGTGTCGTTGAAAGTTTTAAAAAAGACCACTGTTTTAAAACAGTCATTATAGGATACTTATAACGACTGCTTTATAAAAATAGTCATTGTAACCTCAAGCATACAACGATTGTTTTCTGAAAACAGTCGTCGTAAGTGTCATATAATGATTGTTTTCAGTAAAATAGTTGTTGTTTGTTAAAACATACAACAACTGTTTTCATAAAAAAAGTTGTTGTATGTCACTTACAAACGACTATTTTTTAAAATAGCCGTTGTAACTCTTTTTTTTAAAAACAAAAATTATTCACTTTTCTTCCCTCAGCCATTAAAAACCACCAATTCCCTGACAATTATATTCCAAGTGCAATTGAAAAAAAGGGAAAAAAGAAACAAAGAGAAGTTCTCTATCCATACAAGTGTATATATTATAATGAAGATTGAGGATATCTAATAAGTATAAAGAGATAAAGAGATTAAACATCGAGTGCATTTAGATTACTGAAGTAACCATTGCTGAATTCTACAGAATGCTCAATACAAGACTTTGCATTGCACTTTTTTCAGCATTATTCCACATCTATATATATATATATATATTAACACACCATCTGTGTCTCTACTGTTTCATCCTCCTCCATTTTAATCCCCAAGGAGGAAACAAGACTTCCATAGAACAATTTAAATATAGCATACACAAGACCAAACTAAGTCACCTCTAAATTATTTGCAGTATTAGAGCAATAACACTAAGATATCATCTTCAATTTTTTTAAACCAAAAACAGCATTTATTAGTCTATCTTGAATTAGGTTCAGGATAATCAGAACTTAAAAATGACAGCGGGAGTTCATGAGCGAAACAAAAGGCAACTGCTTACTGTATATAATCACTCTAAAAAAACAATGGATTAGCAACGAAATTTAGTGACAGGATTAAATGATTCCGTCATCAAATAAACTTTCTCTAATTAATTAGCGATGGAATTCCATCGCTAGTTGACCATATTTTTTTAGTGAATTCTTGCCGGGAGAAAGTAAAGTATCTCAATTCAGAAACAAGTCATGTGTGTCATTAACAGATGATAGCACAGAACCAATGAGCATGACATCATGGATGCCAGCCTGTCCAACGTGTCTTAAAATCCCAAATTCTGGCAATGAGTGATTAAACATCAAATCAAGAGATAAATATAAAAGGAACGCCGGGGAAAAAAACTTTTTTGAGGTTCCTCTAAGATTAGTTTCAATATCAGACTAGTACAATAGGAGTTCTCAGAAGTAAAAAGTAAAAAAAACACAAGTAAGTTTATAGTCAAAATGTACATTCACTGGCAGCAATCAGAATAACAAAGAAATGACACGAGAGTGAAAGAAAACACCAATAAACAAAACAAACAATGCAGGTCCAAAGAAGTAATAAATTCATGATCCATATAAAGAAGGAACTGAAAAAGTGAAAGTTTCACACACTGTTGCTAGCCATGAATAACTAAACAACGCCAACTTTTCCCCAATAACAATAGAGTCAAGAACAAGGGGCAGATAGTGTGAAAGCACAGATAAGCAGAGCATTTCTAAAATTGTACTAGCAGCAGAAAGCAGTGGAGTGAGGAACATAGATCATAGAGCTGATTCTTAGGGTTATATCTTTTGCTTATTTTACTTTAAAGCTGCGTAATAGTATTGTTTGTGCCATCTATTATTGCAAGCATCATGTACTTACAGTTAGCTAGTAAGACTATATTCTTCGAGTATTATTTATATCATCAGGCAATGGTCTTCTTTCAGGGAAAAAGCGAAGAGATCATTAAGCAACTCTAAGTATTTTAAACTAGGTATAATTACAACCCCAAGAATGTTTGCATCAAATAATTATATAAATAAAAAAGAAAAAGAAAAAAAGGAATTTGTAGAATGTGATGCATATATATACATATGTTGCAGGATTAAGTTTGGGAAAAGTAGTGAAAGCAGATGGCAGAATTTTTGGAGATCTACTTCGACCAATGCTCACTTTATTGAGGTCCATACTTTGTTTACTTCTCTCCGATATATAAACAATACGATTTTAGAACTGAAACACACCATGATTTTTTCCCAACGTACTTGGATAAACAGCAGAATTATTGAACTTGGATATAAAAAAAAAAACCTTCACAGTGATGGGAACAAGGTCAGATTTTTCTAAGGGCAACTTAAGCCAAATCCCCTTCTTTCCTTGCAGTTATCAGATAGCTCTATATAAGTTTGTCTTCAAGAAGATGACTTTATATCCTACAACATGATAGAAATCTTGATCTAACAGTTGAGCAAAGGAAATTATGTCAGACACTTTCATATCTTTGTGGTCAGTAAAGTATTAATATATGTGTTCCTAAGTATAAAATCTAACCCTTTTACTGCTTAAGTGTACATAATTCGAAAATATATGAGATTGGTTAGAGGAGTTACCACCATTTTCCACTGAGAACGAGACACAAAATAGGTGCAAAGGCAGACAGATTGTCCGTCAACCCATCTTGATTAACGTAAAATATGATTGGAGGTTGGATTAGGGCTCAGAGGTGGATCTGAGAGGGAGAGGCGCGACTAAGAGATGAGATACGATAGGGATTGAAATAAATATGGGTTGGGAATATTAGAGTATAACTTTCAATGACCGTTTTTGAAATCAGTCATGGAAAGACACTTTCAATGACTGTTTTTCAAAAACAGTCGTTGAAAGTATATAATGCACGAGCCCATTCATGTTGGGAAAGGTGAGGAAAGCATCAAGTCCATTAGGTTGAGGTGTAGGAGATTGTGGTGGAGGTTCATAGAATGATGGAGAATGTGGTTCATAGGGAGTTTTACATGGCATGGAAGTAGGGGAAAATGGGGGAAGATGAAATGGAGATGATGGTTCTTGGTAGAGTGGAATGAGTGATTCTTGATGGAACATGTAAGGTGAAGAAGTATGGTTGAAGTGAGTTCGAGATGATTGGAAAGTGGGTTCATGGTTAAAATAGTGGTTTTGTGGACAAGATTGTTCCAAATGTGATTGGAAATATTGAGGATGTTGATATTCAGAGACTCCTCTTTGATTTATGTTTGCATGGAGAGAATCCAATTCTTGTTGAAGCAAATCAAGCTTTTGAGAATATGTAAGATCAGAAAATTCGTCATGTCTCCAAGTGCCATAAGATTCATCTGAAAATTGAAAGCTTGAAGTTCTTTCATTTCCTAAAAAGGAATGCATAGGAGGATTAGTGTAAAACCGAAATTCATGATCTTCATTAGACCAGGCCATTCAAATTGTAATCAATTAAATCCCAAAGAATCCTAAGTCCTAAAAATGCAAATGCAAAAACAAAGGAAAATCAAGATATTTGTTTGTATTTCTTCAAAATTTTCTATGTAAAGATGTAATATGCTATAAAAAACATGCAAAGCTACTAACTAAAATGCAACCTAAACTATGACTAAGTATGAAAATACTAAAATAGAAAAATCCTCAATGCTCACCCCGGTCAAAAGTACTTGACATTTAGATACTAGAAAACCAATTTCTTGGCTCCCCGGCAATGACGCCACTTGAAGAATAGGTGTTATATGCTTTTGCCTTGCTAATGTCTTCAAAAATTAAACTAAGAATTGCAATATATGGTGTAATCCCGAATCGTCTCTCGAAGAGCCTTTTGTTAATTACCTAGAAACTAAGTGTGATGATTGACACAAAATAAGTTAAAAATGATTTTTAGCTTTTTTTCTAACAACTAAATTGTAATTAAACTAAAATGCCTTTAAAACTAATATTTTTGGATTTGTGGAATAAATTTGAAATGGAATGGAAATTGGTTTTGAAATGTATGATAAACCCTCCTAGAACAATGGATTTCATCTATCATTTGCATCAAAAGATAATAGGAGTGTGCTAGTTTGACAAAAATGCTCAAAAGACCCTTTGAGCTAGTTTGAATTAGGTGAATTAAATCTTCAACACCTGGCAATACTTAATTCCTCTAATCGAAACTTAATACAAAACACTAGCAATTGCACTCAAAGTCCCTCAAAATACCAAACCCCAAACACCGTTGAGTCTAGTGCATTAATCAATGATTATTCCTAGACCTAGAAAATAATCACTTCTCAAAACACTATTAAAAACTACTTTGGATGCAATTTATGAAATCACTAAGTTCTCTAAAATACCAAACCCCATCAACCGATGAGTCTAACACCAAAAGAGAGGAACCCCTACTCTAAAGATGTTATTAAGCACTCTTAGTGTGTGATTATGAATTAATTTATGCATTGGTTCTTAAGTAATCCAAAATCAACTCAATATCCAAACAATACTATGCAAGATAATAGAGAATCAAGAAAATTACAGTGAAAGTATGAAACATATATATAACCACATATTTTGATGAACACAATGTTCAACATAAACTAATTCAAATCATAAATTGGTTCAAACAAAAATTAAACCAAATATATTAGTCTTGAATACAAATTACAATTTATAAAACCAAGAAAATCATAAATATATAGTTAAATTAATAAACCAAAACTAAAACTCTTCTTTGTAGCTCCAATCATCGAAGACTCAATCCTTTGGTTCAAGAGATTATGAAATCAGCCACTATTACCTATTGAACCAGCCTCAAAAAGTATCCTAATCACTATCTGAATTAATAGCCCAACCATGAAAAACCACCAATTAACTTGATAGATTAACAATGGATATAAGTAAATCAGTAATTGCTAATGGACCACAGAACAGGGGAGACACGATTAGCACAGAGGAAGCTACGGTCTGCAATGATTTTAGACAGATGGGAAAAATCAGGGAAGGTCGCTGGTTAGCTCGGTAGTGAACGGAAGTGGAGAAGGAAGGTTAAGGTGAAGGTGATTCAAACTCCCAGCTCTCGATAGCCTCTGATTCCTCGCTGCAATTCCCAGCTCTCTCCAAACTCAATTCGATCTCCTCCTCCCACGCGGTAGCTCTGACTTGGATGGTGGAATGGCTGTAGGTTGTCGGCAGCGATGGTGATGAGGGTGAAGGCCGTCGGAGACTATGAAGAAGAAGACGAAGGTGAAAGACCAAAGCAAGATGAAGGTGCGAAGTGCGTGTCTGCGGCTCTCTCGTTCCACGTCTCCCCTTCTGACTTGCGGCTGTCTGGTTTTGTTCCTCTGTTCTTTCTGGATCAGGGGTGCCTAATGTGCACTTCCCTGATGTGCACCTGCTGCACGGCCTATTTGGGGTCCTTCCCAAATTTATTTTTTATAGTTCTTTGCATCATTATATTCTACATGAAATGGGTGACATTTTGATTTTTTATGAGCAAAAAATGGAGTTATTTTTATTTTTTTATGATTTTTCAAAGTTTCAATACATTTTTTTGAAAAGTAGTACAGTTTTTTTTCCTACTTTGAGCACTGAATCTTTGAAAAATCATAAAAAATTGAAAATAACTCTATTTTTTGCCCATAAAAAATCAAAATGTCACCCATTTTATATAGAATATAATGATCCAAAGAAACATAAAAAATGTATTTGGGAAGGACCCCAAATGGGCCGCGCAGCAGGTGCGCATCAGGGAAGTGCACATTAGGCACCCTGATCCCGTTCTTTCTCCAAACTCCCTCACCTTAGCCCCGTGTCTTCTATTCCCTTGGTCAAAACGTGCGTTTTGACCAAGGGACTAAAATGAAAAATATGAAACCTTTGATTAGGGATTAGGATGTAAATCTTGGAAAATATGTTGGGTTAAATGAAATTTTCAATACATTTGGTCCTTTTTTCTGTAATTTCCTCTGCTTTCTTCCTTCATTAGCTTGTAATTTCCAGAATTATTGGGTTCTTTTCTGAAATTCTTCCCAAACTGATCTGCAATTAAAATAAACCCAAAATGTAATACCTTATATTCTAAAAATTAATCAATTAAGGTAAAAATATATGACATGTTTACCCTTTTTCAACCTTAATTTCTTACAAACTCTTTTAATCACAATTAATTATCAAAGAGTTATTTTAAGCTCATTTATTATGACAAAAACCCCAAATAACATATTAAAATATATAATAAAATAGGGATTTGTCAACAACCGTTTTTGAAAACGGTCGTGGAAAGGAACTTTCAATAACTGTTTTAAAAAATAATCGTTGAAAGTTATACTTTCAATTACCGTTTTCGAAAAAATAGTTGTTAAAAGAAAAGCCAAATTTTCAAAAATGCCACCACCTCCTTTTTAACTTCTGTTTTTAAAAAATGGACGTTATTTAGTGACGTTAAAAATACTTTTTGTAGAAGTGTAATATCAACATACATATGACAATCACAAGCTAATAGAGTCAAATAAAACTCAAATTTCAACATCACGGAGTGCAAAATCTTTGCAATTAAAGAAGGGACCTCGCTGAGTCAACGAAATCATGCAAATTAAGTTGATACATCCAATTGAAAAAGACAATGGAAATTTGTCAGCTTAATGATTCATCTGCTGGAACTTCTTTAGTTTCCGTCTCGAACAAATAATGATATTGGTTGTTGTGATGCAGCACAGGATCAAACGTGACCTTTGTGACGTAGCTATCACTTTGAATCACTATCGATTTTGATGCTACTATGGGTATATGGAATTAAGTAAACATTTTGGACCTGATATATTAGGGCCTTTATTTATGTGATTGTAATTTTAGTATGTTAAATATTTACGTCTAGAATGTGCAATTATGCATGATTGATCATCACAGCATTAACAATTTTTTTTTTTTTTTTTACGTTTTATGTGTTTCTTATATGTGTCAATTGCTACTTCATCGCTCAAAACACGTCACACAATATTACCCCTGGAGATGAAGATGAAATGAATGGATTTTGTGTGAGGAATTTTGATATAAGTTCAAGTCTATTACATGAAATATAGCCTGGCTTCACCTTAAATCAGCCCGTGTAAATTGCAATAATGATATGAAAGTATCTCTGTTGAGGCCACCTCATAAAGTGTAAAGCACTCAAATGCTGTTTTTTTTCCTGGTTAATTTGTTATGTTCGCGCTCAATATACCAGGATTTGACTCGCGTATTCAAAGGCCATATTTCATTCAGATGTATACTAAACTGGCTTTGAGGATCATATAAACCAAGAGTTAAAATAATACCAGTACTGGCAAAGATATATGCCTCAAACTTTCCCATTACAAACTTTATAATTATCCATACTCAAAAAGATCAAACAGATTTAACACAAGTGGTGAACTAGGAGACCTGCGTGGGGAAATAATCCCTTGCCTCTCAGGAAGCAAACTTATATATGCATCGTTATTCTGGTACTGATCACAGAAATATGTATTGATTCTTCATTAATGAAGAGTATACAGTGAAGTAGGTTCTTATATATAGGGATCGCAGCCCCCTATAAATATGCCAGGGTCTCCGCAACTGAACACACTGCACAGTAACAGCCCTCAAATTACATTAATGATTGCTACAGCACCCCGCTGGCTTTTATAACAAACCAAATCACAAGCAATATATATGGATAGCTGAAGAGAATTTTAAGACTGAATTCATCAACATACTCATGCCAATTACATATTTATATAGAATCGGGTATAAATTAGGTCCCGACAAGTTACTGTACAATTAAAGAAAAAATTAAGCCTAATTGTTCTAATCACCGCCTATAATATCGGATTTGAAAATTGCTCCATCTTTCTCTGACTTTTCTCCTTAAGCTTCGGGATTCTACACTCCCCCTCAAGTTAGACTATAGATATCAATCAAGTTCAACTTGTCAATCATATATTCGAACCTGTCTTTGGGCAGTCCTTTAGTGAGAATGTCTACGGTTTGTTCTTTAGAGGGTATGACCTTAGATCAACAATACCCTTATCAACTTTTTCCCTTATTAAATGTCTGTCTATCTCAACATGTTTAGTTCTATCATGTTAAACTGGATTATGAGTAATGTTGATTGCAGCCATGTTATCACAATAGACCTTGATTGGTAGATTTATAGACTTCCTCAAGTCTTCAAGAATACGTTTGATCCATATGCCTTCACAGATTCCAAGTGCTACAGCCCTGTATTTAGCTTCAGCATTGCTTCTTGCAACTACACTTTGCTTTTTACTTCTCCATGTGACCAAATTACCCCACACATATGTACAATATCCAGATGTAGATTTTCTGTCATCTCTATCACCTGCCCAATCAGCATCTGTATATAACTGTACAATTCGTTTGTCAGGTTTCTTAAACAGCAAGCCACGTCCTGGAGATCCCTTCAAGTAACGAAGGATCCTGTACACTTCATTCAAATGTTTTTATTTAGGGTCATGAGAATGCTGGCTGACCACGCTTACTACAAAGGCAATATCTGGTCTAGTATGAGACATATATATTAGTTTGCATACCATCCTTTGATAGTTCCCTAAGTCCACTGCCTTACTAAGATCTGCATCTTCATCTATTTTATCAATCCGTATAGGTGTGTCACTAGGTCTGCAACCTGTCATCCCTGTTTCCTTTAGAAGGTCAAGTACATACTTCCTTTGGGAGATATAAATTCCATTCTTGGATCATGCAACTTCCATCCCAAGAAAGTACTTTGTTTCTCCAAGATCTTTGAGCTGAAATTCTCGTACTAGGGCTGTCTTGATTTGATTGATTTCCACCTCATCATCTCCTGTAAGGATTATATCATCAACATATATAGCCAGAACATCCATCTTACCCTTATGATGTTTAACAAACAAAGTATGGTCGCTCTGCCCTTGAGTATACCCATGTCTCTTCAGAACCCGGGTGAATCTGTCAAACCAAGCACGAGGAGATTGCTTTAACTCATATAACGACCTTTTTAACTTGCAGACTTGGTTAGACTTTTTCCTGGGAACCCTGGAGGCAACTTCATATACACCTCTTCCTTGAGTTCTCCGTTGAGAAATGTATTTTTTACATCAAGTTGGTGTATATTCCAATCTAAATTCACTGAAATGGATAATAGAATTCTGATGGTATTTAACTGGGCTATCGGAGCAAATGTTTCTGTGTAATCTTCCCCATATTTTTGTGTGAAACCTTGTGCAACCAGTCTAGCTTTGTATTTCTCGAGTGTTCCATCTGCTCTATACTTAGGAGTGAATACCCATTTGCATCCAACTGCCTTTTTTCTTTGAGGTAGATTTACTACATCCCATGTCTTATTTTGCTTGAGAGCCTCCATCTCTTCTAAGACAGCTTGTCTCCACTCAGGTATAGCCATAGCCTCATCAATCGTGTCTGGTATCCTGATTCTATCAAGATGAGAGACAAATGCATTGTACTTAGATGAAAGAGCCTTATAAGAGATAAACTTCTCCATGGGATATCTAGTGCTTGATCTAGGTTGTCTAGGTTGTTTTCGCACAGCAATGGGAAGATCAAGATCAGAACCTTCTGTTTCTCCTGGACCTACCTCTGGTACCGACTCCTGGTGAGTACTAATAGCATGTGGTTCATTACCTCTTTTGTGTCATCGCATGTAGGTATTACCCCACATATTTGTGTCTCCCCCTGGATTTGGCACATTATTAGAAGTATCAAGGTTATCAGGATTATCAAGGATATTAAGGTTTACCTCAGAAGTATAAGAGGTATCAGGAGTAGGTTCTGTATGGGTAGGTTTATCAGGAGTAAGTTCTGTGTGGATAGGTATATAAATTGTGACTGTTTGGTCATCCTTTAGTGTTTCTTTTGTCTGAAATTCACCATCTCTCTCCCCCTGAATTGCAGACAAGGCATAATAGGGTGTATTTTCAAGAAAGGTGACATCATAGGTGACAAATAAGCATTTGGAGACCGGATCATAACACTTATATCCTTTTTGGGAATGAGAGTAACCAAGGAAGATGCACCTAAGGGCTTTAGGGTCAAGTTTGTTGGTGTGATAGAGGTGAATGTATGATGTGCAGCCAAACACCCGGAGTGGTAGAGTGTTTTCGAGGTATGGGAGGGTATAGTATTTGTGGAGCAGTTGAAGTAGCGTTTTGTAAGATAGTGGTCGGCTTGGCATTCAATTAATTAGAAATGTGGCAGTAAGGACAGCATCATCCCAATAATGTTTAGGAACATTATTGCTAAACATAATGCTCTGGCAGTCTCAAGAATATGACGATTCTTTCATTCAGCAATACCATTCTGTTGAGGTGTATTTGGACAAGTACTTTTGTGAACAATGCCATTTTTGTAACCCCCTGACTTTTAACACTTAATGATATTCCGATAATGCATAATTAAGTCAGTTTAGAGACCGTCGGATAGTTTAAATTCATTTCAAACTTCCTACTATACCGTAGGATTTTCACAAAAATCTTTCAAAATCTTTCCCCTATCCTGGTCTCATTTTAAACATTCGAATATAATTACCTGTGCAGTTGATTTACATTCACATATCAAAGTGGATAGCTAAATCCCCGGCGACTCCCGGGTTCTATACATATATATAACCTGAGGGTTTATAAGTATTTACTAGGGGATTACACATCCAAAAATGGAATATGATCTTCATGTTTCAAAATATACAGTAACCCCAAGTTTAAAATAGATAACCAACATCTCAAAAATCCTTAGTATCACTAAAGATCCTAAGTGCTCCGGGTTGGCCGCTTCTCCTTTGAGCCACACGCCCTGTCTGAAATGTTAGTCATAGGAAAGAATGAGATTCGAGAGAATCTCAGTAGTAACAAACCACTCACATAATGCATAAACACAAAGTATGTACATAAATCACAAACAGCAACAGCAGCATCAATCTCAATGATACATGGTTTTCACCACAAACGACAGCACTCACGGCTGTATACACAATATGACAGCTCTCGCTATAATCATAATCACGATAGCTTACGCTGTAATCACCATCACGACAGCTTACGCTGTAATCATAATAACGACAGCTTACGCTGTAAACAACAGCTTGCGCTGTAAACGACAACTATCACCAGCTGTAACTGCAGCAGCATCAAAGAATCATCACAGAACATGATAACACACACATACAGAGCATTACACATTGTATAAGAGAGAGAGTCACTACCTTGTCCTTTCCTGACGTTCTTCGGCGCAGTTGGCTCACGAGGGCGGCAAATATCAAAGCCTATAAACAAAATCAAGAATGGTGGATTAATTTCCTACCCCCAATTCCTACTTTCAAATACTTAGAATAGGTTCCATACGAGTCTATAATGAAAATTTATAAAAATGCCCCTGGGGACCCGGCCTGGCCCGCCGTACCCGGTCCGGTTGCACTTTTCCCGAAATTCTAATCTGGGCTATCCTAACATATTTCCGCCCAAGGAATCCATTTCCGTACTTGGAATTATCAAATTCAATGTTAAATTACAAATTTACCTTTGGTGCCCCACATTAAGGGTTTTAGGGGCGTTTTCGTAATTATGCTTTTTGGCCTTTTCCGAAAAAGTGACCAACTGTAACCCCACCTAACTTTCGCTCCTGAACTCAATGGAACCATAAAATCATTGAAAATCCAACTCTAAGACTCATTTCTAGAGCTGACCGAAATTTATGAGCTCTCCGGAGAAAATCGGGGTTTTACGATTTCGGCTCCGCAAACGCGTTTCTTTCTACTCCTAACCACTTTATTCACTATTACATTAGGTTATAACTACCATTTGAACCAAAATTGGGCAGCATAACCCTTAGGAAACTCAATTTCCAAAATTTAAAACCAATGGCAATCCGGCGAAATTTCACCGATTAAATTGCCCACAGCAGCCAGAATAAGCAATATACAAAAGTTTGGAAGTTACCTCAAGCTCCCACTAGTTTTTCCCAAATTTGGCTGAACCCTAGCCTCTTTGAAACACCAAATTTTTGAGCTTCACAACCTTAAAGAATAAAGAGGAGTAGCTTAGAGTCAGAGTTATACGCGTTAGGAGCTAGATTGTCGGAGAAATCGGCTTACCTTGCGAGATTTCTTCCTCTTTTTCTCTCTTTTCTCCAAGCTCTCTCTCACAGTTTTTCTTTCTGAAATGAGGTCGGGAATGGCTGATGAAGATGATGTAATTGCTTTTAATTCCATGTTGATGTCATCTTACAATATGATGATGTCATAATTTTTAATTTCGAAATGAGGTGATCCTAAAGCCAAATGAAAGATATTTAAGTCCTATTCATAGGAAAAATATTGGCCATTACTGAAAATCACCATAAAATTCCAGAATCATATAAAACTCATCACTGCCCCAAAATAGAGTTCAGTTTCTATCCCAAACTTTGGACAGTCATATCTCCTAGGTCACAAAACGAAATGGCACAAATTATATATCCATTTTGAAGCTTGGGATGTGAACTTTAAGACTGAAAAGTTTCATAATTTTTATGACATCATTTGCCGATTAAAAACGTCTATATAAATCGGCTGCCCTGTATAGAGTTTCAATGGACCGAGTTTTCAACTTTTGCTCAATTGTTCCCAATGGTTCCAATTTCACAATAAACACTCTCCCCACACGAATTTTCACAAGGAAGCCATTGGAATCATTAAAATATCCAAATTCTCATCACACATTCTCCAAAAGTGTTTATTCAACAATAATTACATCTACTTTTGAAGTCATTAGCCCTTAATCACTTTTTGGGATATTACAATTTTCGGTCAGGAAGGTAGATAGAACTTGATTAAAGTATTCAGTCCCGTTATCTGTGTGCAGGATCTGAATTTGGGTTTGGAATTGGGTTTGAATCATATTGTGGAAGTTAAGGAATGTTTGATATACCTCTGTTTTATCCTTCAACAAGTAGACCCAACTGACACGTGTATGGTCATCGATGAATGTAATGAACCATTTAGTTTTTGATCGGTTTGGTGTACGGGATGGTCCCCATAGGTCACTATAAATTATGGAAAAAGGTTTTGATGCTTGGTATGGGATTTTTCGAAATGAAGTACGATGATGCTTAGCCTTTTCACATGAATCACAATGAAAATCAGAGGTGATTTTATGAGGAACTAGAGATGGAAACATTTGAGACATGTAATTTAAATTTGGATGACCTAAACATTTGTGCCATAATTCCAAGTCACCAGTGCTAGGGAGAGACACTTTATTGCTAGATTTAATCCGACGACTATCACTTTCATCAAGGTAATAGAGACCATCAATCTCTTTTACACTCCCAATCGTCGTCCCTGTTGTGTGGTTTTTTTTTGGGCCAAAAGACTTCAGGAGTTGAAGGCTTCAGTGCTTGTGCTTCCTTCACTGCTTCGTGGCTTGGCACTTGGGCTGATTAGGCCTTTACCTCCAACTAAAAAAACACACATAGCCTATGATTTCGGGATCAGGAAAAATTCAGGATCGGGAAATACCATTCCCGATCCCGAATTCTTCCTTTCCCGATTTACTCGGGATCGGGACGGGAAGACCGGGACGGGAATTTGTTGAACACCCTTACTTAACAGAGTCATATCCTACGCTATATATGCTACTTGCCTTGCCAGATAGCTAGAATAGACTTACAAATAATTAAAAAAAATGACATTGAGCTACTTCCTTCAATCCTTTTTATAAATAATTTTTATTCTTATTGAACAAAACGAACTGACAGTTAAAATTAGTTAAAAATAATACTACTCTAGTTCTATTTATAAGTCATTTTTAACTAATTCTCACATACTAAGGAGAGTTAGTTTACTCATTAACTATGAGCTAAATTTCCAATTTTGCCCTTATCTATGATTGGTTCCAAAAGTCAACATGAATAAATTCTTTTTGTTTATTGCAATTAATAAGGGTAAAAAAAGTATAAAACGCATTTACTATCCTGAAATTGGACTTATAAAAAGGACCAAATTTTTTGATAAAAAAGGACTTATAAATAGGATTATAGTGGTAAATATGTCAAAAATGACATGTTTCTTTCAAATATGCCCCTATTTATGAAAAGGACATAAGAGAGAGAGTGATAAATAAATATGAGAGAGTATGTGTATAAAATATGAGAGAAAATATGTAATAAATGGGTAAATGAAAAAGAATTAGTAGTGAATGGGGGATAATTAATATAAAGATTTTTATTTAATAGGGGCAATAAAGGAAAAAAGAGTTTAAATTTTGAGACACAACGAGAAAGTTGCTTATAAAAAGGGCCAACCTCAAGAAAAAGAAAGTTGTTTATAAAAAGGACTGGAGGGAGTACTTTGTAAGGAAATTATTGACATTTTGTTACCTTTTTCATAACAGTAATTCAATAATCAGATAAAATTCAATCTAACGAAGAAAGTTTCAGGTTGCAAGGGCTTATCTGGGATTGAGGATTAAGGCTGGCTAGACTCTCCTCATGAGTCATCAAGGGAAGGGTTATATGTGGAAGGATGTTAATTTCCATTATGAATCCACGGTGTGACCCGTGTGATGCTGATTTTGTATGTATTATCATAATCTGAGACTGCTGAGGAGTTTATATTCTGAAGAGTTGAAGCAGAACAAGTTAGTGTCGTGTAGAAATGTTGAATCAGTATCGGTTTATATAAATGACCTGTTCTAGTAACAGCATTGTGATTATTGTTGTTCCCTTGGAGCACGGGTATCCTCCTATTAAGTGAGTGTTTGGTAATTATTCAAGCATAGGTTTTAAATTTATGTTTACATAAATCAAGATAATATTTTTCTCACACATTTATCTCGTAAATCGTAAAAACTATTTTCAAAAGCTAATCTAAATACACACTAAGACAATCCTATTAGTCACTGTCGGTACTAACTGTGGATATATAGACTGTCATATCAGCATTGTTGTTCTTTGTTTTAATTATTATTTCGTACAATTTTTCTGTTCATTTTGAATATGCTTGGTCTAATAATATACTGGGCATAGGCTTAAGCCGGTCAAGCCATGTTGTTAGGCCTATGCACTTAAAAAAGGCTCGGCCTAAACTTTAGCCATGGGCTTGGCTTTTTGAAGGGCCTAAACTAGCAAGGATTGAATCGTGACCCAGCCCATGAAGAGATGAAGTTGGGATACTGATTTAACCATAATTTTATATATTTTTAATTAATTAAATAGGGACTCTTAATGTATTTTCCAGGGCATTATTGCATGATTAAGCACTCATTTTAATTAGAGGCATTTGTATTGAATTAATTGTAATAAAAGGGTAAAATGACCATAATTATTAAATATTTATACATATGATCTCTTGAACTTTTAATACTACCTTATGCTTAATTTTGCATTGCAGATGTTTTGGGACACAATTGGTGATTTTTGGAGTCTGAATTAATATTTTGAAGACAAGGAAAATTACAGAAAAGGGCCAGAGCAAATTACAGAAAAGTACCCATCAGCTTTTTCATGAGGAAAATTTATTGGAGAAAATTACAGAACAATACCCAAGCCACAAATTCAACATTCAAACCGACAGAAAAGCAAAATCTGGGGGGTTTTTCATTAAGCTTCTGGAATATGAAGAAAATACATGCGCGCATATCACGGAAAGATTTGTGTTGCAGCTTGCTTTCAGACTGCACCTAACAATGGTTGGTGAAGGGAAATGGACAGATGCAATCTCACTATATATACCTCCATCTTCACCACCAGGAGGATCCGGACTGCAACTCTTCCCTCTTCAATTTTCTTCTTCCATTTTCTTTTGCCGAGTACTACAGAACGGGGAGTTGAAGTAAGAACGAGGTCACCACTTACACCACCGACCTCTTCCCTTCATCACCACCATTCACCCTTACTAGCTTGGCACCTTCCTTACCACCACGTTCTTCATTTTCATCACCACACCATCATCTTTTTCACAGTCCAACAGCTCTTTCATCCCAACCACCATCACCTTCGGTTTTCTCCACCAAAAGCCATCAAAAACTACAAGTGCAGCACCCTCATCTCCTTTCTGTGATAGTTTAGAAAGTTTTGCATTTTCCGGCGAACTATTTCAGTTTTCCGGCCCCCACTTCCGGCGAAGCTTGATTTTTTTGTGAACCATTTTCTCCTCCGTTGTGTCTTATTTTCTTCCTACCATCGTCCTTTCATCATGCAAATACCGCATCATCATTTTCCATCTGTTTTTCTGTGACTCCCGTGTTGTTTCCAATTTTCCGGTGAAGTTTTGCATTTTTCCGGCCCCCATTTCCGGCGACCTCGAATCACTCTCTTCCTCAATTCCGGCGAGCTCTTCATCATCAACCACCAGTCCGAGTTGCAGAAATTGAGGCAGCTGAAATTTCGAGTTACACCACCTGGAGCCACGAGTTTGAGAATCTGCGAATGAGAAATGCTCCAGTTCGTGTTGCAGTTCGTGTTGCATTTCGTTCATTAGCTTAATGCATGATGACATCATCATACATGTATGCTGACATCATCATGCATATTACAACTTTTGTCATGCATGCACGTGGAAACTGATAAGGGGAGTTTTGTTTTTATTTTTTTTTCTTATTCAAATATTTTGTTTGATTATTGTTGGAACAATGTGTGATTAAATTTGTGTTGTGGGATTTATATATATACTTTGCCTATGATTTAAATTAATTTGAGTGGTGTGTTTATTTATATATTTAATTAAATTGTATTTTATTTTTAATTTTTAACAAGAAAAACCCAAAAATCAATTTTCCCTTGTTTTATTGAATTTGTTTTTACATGACATTTAGTATTACCTAGGATTCAATTAAAGGCTCCTTGAGAAAAGAGAGACGACCCGAGTATTGCATTATACTGCAATTCTTGGATTAAAAATCTTGTATTTGACCCCAAGACGTAAAGATACGGTCAAATCAATGGCGCCGTTGCCGGGGAGTCATTTTTGACTCCATGGTTAACTAAGTGTCAATTGAGAAATTGATTTGGGGTTGCCTGTGTGAGCTTCTTGATTTTTACAATAGTTTCATACCATTTCCATATTTTTCATAAAAAAAAAAATTCTGTTTTTTTTTTCCCACAAATAGGTGTATTTAGATCCTTACCACTACATGCATACTCATCATTGCATTTTCACTCTATTTCATTAAGTTCATTCTGTGTCTTGCATTTAGCTGTGTTGAGTGGTCTGAATTTAATTAGTAGTTAATTCAAAAAAAAAAAAAAAACTTTCATTCCCTTTTAGTGGCTTCATTGTGAATAACTTGTTTTTATTGTAATTCTCGTTCATTAGTGATATGACTTTTGCATTTAAATATTTACATAAACTTGCATTTTTTTTCTTTTTGTAGTTTTCCCCCCTTAAAATTTGTGTGCAAAATAGTTTTGGTATTTCATTAATCCATTGTTTTCTTAATTTTTTTTTGTATGTCCGATCAATCTGAAAAGACATTAGATCATTCTAATCTTGAATTGTTCATTGACTTAAGTGATTGTGCTTCTCAAGGTACCACTATGGCAAATAATGGTGAAGGACAACCAAGGAGAAGAACTATTAGGGATGTGACAAGATCAGACGTCACTATTGATCCTTTTAGTGCCGCATGCCCTAACCTTAATGTCAATTTCGAGCTTAAGGGACCTTTGCTTGCTTCACTACCTCGTTTTCATGGACTTGAGAAAGAAAATCCTTACAACCACCTCAATGCATTACACTTGGCTTGCTCAAATATGAAGCCTGTCGGTGCTCGCCTAGAAGATGTACAACTGAAGGTGTTTTACTTCACCTTGGAAGGGAAGGCAAAAGAGTGGTATATGATGCTACCAAGGCAGGTTAATGACGCTCTTCATTCATGGGGAAATCTGAAAAAAGCCTTCTTGGAAAAATATTTTCCCGCTGCAAGGATTGCTGAGCTCAAGAAGGAGATTTACTCTATCAAACAAGACCCCTCAGAGTCTTTTTATGAGTATTGGAGCCGCTTTCAGGAGCTTTTGGCTAAGTGCCCACACCATCAAATCAGCAATGAGCAATTAATCCAATACTTTCATGATGGTCTTTTACCTAATGAAAAGGGTATTCTAGATGCTTCAGCTGGGGGTTCCTTAGAAGATTGCACTGCAGAGGAAGCATGGGCTCAAATTAAAATGAGAGCTCAAAACACTCAACAATACAATGTAAGAGAGATCAGAAGTGTCTGTGATATCGGATCTAACCAAAGGATGATCGCACTTGAGTCTAAAATGGATACACTCACTTCGCAGCTTTCTCTCGTCACCACTGAACTTCAACATCTGACTACCCAACAAGCAACTCATTTTCCTACTTCACAAGCTCTTGTTGCACCCAGTTGCGATAATTGTAGTTCAGTGATGCACATTACAAGTCTATGCCCTAATCCTCATGAGGAAGTCAATGCTATGTATCAAGGAAGGCCTAATCAACAAAGATGGGACTCTAACACCACCACCTACAATGAAAACAAAAGACCTAATCCTAATTTTGGTTGGAGGAATCAAGAAGGTTCATCTTATCAAGTCCAACCATATGGGTCAAATCGTGGACAAATGGTGCCTATTCAAGAGTCCAAAGGCGATGAAACCAATCAATTACTGAAGAGCTTGGCTGCTCGAATTGCTAGCATTGATAACCGGATGATGGAAGAAAAAGCTTTGAATCAGGGTCAATTCTCCTCTATCAACGCATCTCTACAAAAGCTACACAATGACAGGGCAAGTGACAGTACTCAAATGGCTCATATGTACAAGAAGTTTGAAGAGTTAGAGTTGAAAAACAACACAGTTCAATCTCATTTAACCCAATTCTCCAATTCCTTGAGTGATGTGCATGCTAAGACTGGTGGGTCTATTCCTTCAAACACCGTCATCAATCCTAAGTCCCTAAATGCTATTGAACTGAGAAGTGGTAAAAAGGTACACTTTCCTGAAGAGATCAACAATGAAGTGGATGAGGAGATAGAAGTTGACAGTCCACCTTTGAGCCCAATGAAGTTTCCAAATCCTGAAAGCTCCAAAGAGAAGGCTATTCTTGAAAGGAAGAAGGACAGAACAGTTGAACAACCTCAAGTGGAACAACAACCACTTCTGAGAGAGGTTGTCTCCAAGGAAAGAAGCACTTTTGAGGAAGGTAAGACAAGCGAGCATGGAACCTTATCCAACACTAATGGTAAAGAGGTAAAAATTTCTCAACTCCCTTTCCCTAAAGCTTACTTTCAAGGCAAGAAAATGCATGATGAACAAACTGAGAAAGAAATGTATGACTTGTTTAGTAAGCTACATATCAATGTTCATTTCTTCCAATTGGTCAAGTCTATGCCCAGTTATTGCAAATTCCTTAAAGACCTTTGTACAAATAAGAGGAAATTCAAGCCTAATGAGAGAGTTCAAGTTAGCTCTAATGTGTCTGCCCTATTCAAACCTCAAATCCCTGATAAATGCAAGGATCCTGGCTCATTCACTATACCTTGTACCATAGGTAATGTAAATGTGGCCCAAGCCTTGTTAGACTTAGGTGCAGCCATTAATGTCATGCCTAGTTCCATTTTTAAGTCTCTTGGTGTCAAGGAACTTAAGAGAACTACTGTGGTTCTCCAACTAGCTGATAAAAGCATTAGGCAACCGCAAGGTATCATTGAAGATTTACTTGTCAAAGTCAAGGATTTAGTTTTTCCGGCTGATTTCTATGTGTTAGACATGTCTCAAGAACCTAGTGAATCCACCCTTATCTTAGGGAGACCCTTTATGATGACAGCCAGTACCTTGATAGACATGAAACATGGTTCAATTACCATGGAAGTGGGTAATCATAAGCTAAGTTTCAATATGTATGAAGCCATGAAACACCCTTTTGAAGATTGCTCTTTATTAGGTGTGAATTCGATTGACTTAGCATTTGATGATATGGTTAATGAATGTGAGCTCAACTTGCACACTGATAATTGTGATCTTAATTGTGGCATTGCATTGGATTCATGTGATGATAAAATCTCTCCTCCTTCTTCTGTTGATAATTTTGATTCACAGGGGAGTGATATTTCTAAAATTAACTCATCAATGGTTGATTGTTGGTTATCTTCCCTAAGTGATTTTTCTCTTACTTCTCTTGATTCATGGGAACGTAAGTCATTTGATAATTCATGCTTTACTGATAATTCTTGTGAGGAAGGTATTCTTGCCAATGTTTTAGGTCATAAACCAGCTGAAGAGTCTGAATGTGAGGTTGGTAATCAAGACATGGACACTTTGCATGAGATAGCCCTTACGCCAATCAAGACATCCTCTTGTGTGACTCATTTTGATGCTAAACGCAATATGGTTAAAGGGCCACTTCTTAACTCATCATCTAAGCCTCGAACAAAGATTACTCCTCATACCCTACGATTTTTGAATGAACTAATCACTTCTTGTGAAGTAGGTATGAAGGAAGCTGCTTTCCCCAAGCCTGTTGCTGCTGTAGACCAACCAAATGTTGGTTCAACACTTGGGAAGACCAATGCTCAAATGGTAGAATCTACGGAGCCTAGCACAAGTCATGCATCTCATAAGTCTGAAAAAGGGAGTATTTTCACTACCCTTAATCTTCCTACACTAATCCCCTCTATTGTTCAACCTCCTGAATTAGAGCTTAAACCTCTCCCCCCTAATTTGAAATATGCTTTCCTTGCTGCTAATGGGAAATTGCCTGTGATTATTTCAAATTCTTTGTCTGTGAGTGAGGAGGAGAGATTGCTTAATGTTTTGAGTAAAAATCGAAAAGCTCTAGGTTGGACTTTAGCTGACATTCCTGGAATCAATCCTGCTATTTGTACCCATCGGATCCTCTTGCATGAGGAATCCAAACCTCTTAGGCAGCCTCAACGGCGACTCAACCCCCTGATTCTAGATGTGGTCAAGAAAGAAGTGACAAAATTATTGAGTGCGGGTATCATCTACCCAATTTCTGATAGTGAATGGGTTAGTCCAGTACAGGTTGTACCTAAGAAGAGTGGGATCACTGTGATAAAAAATGAAAATAATGAATTGATACCTACCAGGGTGCAAAATGCTTGGCGAGTATGCATAGATTACAGGAAATTGAATGAAGCCTCTAGGAAAGATCATTTTCCCTTGCCTTTCATTGATCAGATGCTTGAAAGGTTGGCAGGTAAGAGTCATTATTGTTTTTTAGATGGTTATTTAGGATATTTTCAGATCCCAGTGGCTCCGGAAGATCAAGAAAAGACCACCTTTACTTGTCCATTTGGAACCTATGCGTATAGGAGAATGCCGTTCGGATTGTGCAATGCACCTGGCACTTTCCAACGTTGTATGATGTCACTGTTCAGCGATTTCCTAGAAAATTGTATGGAAGTTTTTATGGACGATTTTACAGTGTATGGCAATTCATTTGATACTTGTTTAAATAGTTTGGACAAGGTTCTTGCTAGATGCATTGAGAAAAATTTAATTTTGAATTATGAGAAGTGCCATTTCATGGTTGATCATGGAATAGTACTTGGTCACTTGATATCTAGCAAGGGCATTGAAGTTGATAGAGCTAAAATTGAGGTAATTTCCTCCTTGCCCTACCCCACTAATGTTAAAACGCTTCGTTCTTTCTTAGGGCATGTGGGTTTTTACCGACGATTCATAAAAGATTTCAGCAAGATAGCTCTACCATTATCCAAATTATTGCAAAAGAATGTTGATTTCATCTTTGATGATTTATGTAAACAAGCATTTGATGAATTAAAATCACACTTGATTTTGCCCCCTATTTTGAGTGCACCAGATTGGACCTTACCTTTTGAACTAGCATGCGATGCCTCCAATTCTGCTGTGGGGGTCATGCTAGGGCAAAAGCATAACAAGTTTTTCCATGTGATTGCTTACGCATCCAAAACCCTGGATAGTGCACAAAGGAATTATACTACCACTGAAAAAGAACTGTTTGCTGTGATATTTGCATTAGATAAGTTCAGACAATATTTAATCAATTCCCAAGTGGTTGTGTATACAGATCATGCAGCTGTGAAGTTTCTCTTTACTAAGCCTCAGTCCAAGCCAAGGCTTATTAGATGGATGTTACTGCTACAAGAGTTCGATATTAGCATTAAGGATAGGCCTGGAACTGCTAACCTTGTAGCGGATCACTTGAGTAGACTACCGGATGGCACAAGGGGAGTACTTGACTCTGATCTTGTTTGTGATAACTTTCCTGATGCATCCCTAATGTCTATCTCTGTTTATGTTCCTTGGTTTGCTAGTCTTGTTAACTATATTGTGACCGGTCTCATCCCTGAGCATATGTCTTCTTTTCAGGCTCATAAACTTAGACGAGAATCTGAACACTACATTTGGGATGAGCCCTATTTGTGGAGACTATGCAATGATCAAGTTATTAGGAGATGTGTTCCAGAGACTGAAACTAAGGACATACTGTCCGCTTGCCACTCTATGATTTGTGGTGGCCACTTTAGTGCCAAGAAGACATCTAGGAAAGTATTAGATGCTGGGTTTTACTGGCCCACCCTTTTCAAGGATTCATACTCATATTGTAAGGCATGTGATAAATGCCAAAGATTTGGGGGGCTAGGAAAACGGCACGAGATGCCACAACAACCTATGCTTTTTTGTGAGATATTTGATGTATGGGGTATAGACTTTATGGGCCCTTTTCCACCCTCATCAGGCTATAGTTATATCTTGTTAGCTGTGGATTACCTCTCTAGATGGGTCGAAGCTATTCCTACTAGGAAGGATGATGCCCAAACGGTTTCCAAGTTTCTCAAGTCTTATATCTTTTGTAGATTTGGAGTACCGCGGGCTATAGTAAGTGATAGAGGAACCCATTTTTGCAATAAGGTTATTGATAACTTACTTGCTAAGCTTGGGGTGACTCACAAAACTTCTACCCCTTACCATCCTCAAACAAATGGGCAAGCAGAAGTATCTAACCGAGAGATCAAACAGATTCTAGAAAAGATAGTCAAGCCTTCAAGGAAGGATTGGAGCTTAAGGTTGGAGGAAGCACTATGGGCCTATAGAACTGCTTTTAAGACACCAATAGGAATGTCTCCTTACCGACTTATCCATGGAAAGGCTTGTCATATTCCGGTGGAATTGGAGCACAAAACCTATTGGGCTGTGAAAATGTGCAACATGGATATAGAAGAGACAGGCTGGGAAAGGAAATTGCAACTACAAGAACTTGAAGAAATGAGACTAGATGCTTATGAGAGCTCTCGCATTTACAAAGAGAAGACCAAGTTGCTGCATGATAAGAAGATCTTGAGAAAGGATTTCAAAGTAGGTGACCGTGTGCTGTTGTACAAGGCCCAATTCAAGTTGTTAAGTGGGAAGCTTAAAGATAAATGGTATGGGCCTTTCACCGTCACCAAAGTGCATTCATTTGGCATGGTAGAGCTACTTGATGAGACTACTGGAAAAGAGTTCCAAGTCAATGGACACCTGCTCAAGCTCTACTGTGATTCACCATTAAAGCCTACTTGAGGCCAGGTTGCTTCTTCTCCTTTCACTATCTTTTGCTTTCAATGATCTTTCATCAGTTATTATGTATGCTTTATTGATTGCTTGAGATACGTGTGGGGGGAGGGCATTCCAGTAGAAGTAGTGTAGTTAAAAAAAAAAAAAACTTTTGTGTGTATTTTTTTTCTTTCGTTCCTTTTGTTCTTCCTTTGTGTGTGCACTTAATTACCATTGTTCCTTGAATTTCAACCTGCTTTACACATTGAGGACAATGTGTTGATTAAGTGTGGGGGAGGGAAATACATTTTGAATCCCAATGGTTGATTTTAAAATGTGAAAATGCCTTAAACTAGAAAATTTTTCAAAACTTTTTCAAGAATGACTTGCTTTGAAGCATGACATAAATGGTAAAGGGTCGCATTTGCCATTTTGGACATGTAATTTGCAAGAAATTATTTTTTGAGCTTCCATGAGATCTAGTTTTTGGCAAATTTTTTTAAAAACCATATTTTGTTTTCAAGTGAATGGGAAAAGAAATGAACCCACAATTGGATTCTTGTTTACTCCTTGTTTAAAAAAATAAATAAATAAATAAATAAATAATTCATTATATAGTAAAAAAAAATAAATAAATAAAATAAAATTTTTTTTTAGTGTGTTTAATATTTGAGCATGATTATAATTGATTGCAATGTTTTGATTAATTGTGTTTGTAAGGTTAGCACTAGAAGTTAAGTGGATGTTTTGTGGTTAGTTTCCTATGCAATTAATTATGTTAGAAGAAGCATTAGACAAAAACCTTGTTGGAAGATTATTTGGACCTTAAATTCTTTCCATGTGTGCATGTTCACTTATTTTTCATCTTCTAGAACTTGTTTTAACTCTTCTTCAAAACGGCATTTGCATTAGTGTGATGAAAATGAAAGAGGCATTCATTTTAAACCCATTCACCAAAACACAAACCCTTATTTATCACCTTTTTGTTACCCATTTTGAGCCATTCCTATGTTGTATGCAAGTCATTTATTCATAGTGTTCATGGTATTCTGAAATCAAAGTAAATTGCCAATAGACAATTGAGCAATTTGAAATGCAAAAAAAAAAAAAAAAAAAAAAAAGAGAGAGAGATAGAGAAGAAGGTGAATAAAAGGCATTTGTTCATAAGAAAAGAATTGGCAATAGTTATTAAAGTTAATTAGTTACTATGAACTTGTTCAATAATTTTGACTTGCATATCAACTATTTATTTTCTTCATTCCATTCAGCCTTCATCCATCATTACAACCCTTTTGAAGTCCTCTTGATTCATTACATTAATTGCTATTAGTAGTGGAGATGTTAGAGTTATTACAAGCCTATGGTAAGTTGTTCATTGAGTGAACTAGAGTGACATTATCCCAATGAGGTGAGATGAGTGAAACAATAATACCCTGAGAGTCTCTTGTGCTTCATCTAATATTTTGTGTAGTTGACTAATTTCTTTGCATCAATTAACAATAACTAATGTTGACTTGAAGAATGTGATTAATTGATCTATTGCTTTCTAATTATGAAATTGCTCACCTTTTAATGTGTCAATAATTTGGATTTGAAGTTTTGTTCTCAATTTCCTTTGTTCAGGAGTACAAAGGTCTAAGTGTGGGGGAATTGATTTAACCATAATTTTATATATTTTTAATTAATTAAATAGGGACTCTTAATGTATTTTCCAGGGTATTATTGCATGATTAAGCACTCATTTTAATTAGAGGCATTTGTATTGAATTAATTGTAATAAAAGGGTAAAATGACCATAATTATTAAATATTTATACATATGATCTCTTGAACTTTTAATACTACCTTATGCTTAATTTTGCATTGCAGATGTTTTGGGACACAATTGGTGATTTTTGGAGTCTGAATTAATATTTTGAAGACAAGGAAAATTACAGAAAAGGGCCAGAGCAAATTACAGAAAAGTACCCATCAGCTTTTTCATGAGGAAAATTTATTGGAGAAAATTACAGAACAATACCCAAGCCACAAATTCAACATTCAAACCGACAGAAAAGCAAAATCTGGGGGGGTTTTCATTAAGCTTCTGGAATATGAAGAAAATACATGCGCGCATATCACGGAAAGATTTGTGTTGCAGCTTGCTTTCAGACTGCACCTAACAATGGTTGGTGAAGGGAAATGGACAGATGCAATCTCACTATATATACCTCCATCTTCACCACCAGGAGGATCCGGACTGCAACTCTTCCCTCTTCAATTTTCTTCTTCCATTTTCTTTTGCCGAGTACTACAGAACGGGGAGTTGAAGTAAGAACGAGGTCACCACTTACACCACCGACCTCTTCCCTTCATCACCACCATTCACCCTTACTAGCTTGGCACCTTCCTTACCACCACGTTCTTCATTTTCATCACCACACCATCATCTTTTTCACAGTCCAACAGCTCTTTCATCCCAACCACCATCACCTTCGGTTTTCTCCACCAAAAGCCATCAAAAACTACAAGTGCAGCACCCTCATCTCCTTTCTGTGATAGTTTAGAAAGTTTTGCATTTTCCGGCGAACTATTTCAGTTTTCCGGCCCCCACTTCCGGCGAAGCTTGATTTTTTGTGAACCATTTTCTCCTCCGTTGTGTCTTATTTTCTTCCTACCATCGTCCTTTCATCATGCAAATACCGCATCATCATTTTCCATCTGTTTTTCTGTGACTCCCGTGTTGTTTCCAATTTTCCGGTGAAGTTTTGCATTTTTCCGGCCCCCATTTCCGGCGACCTCGCATCACTCTCTTCCTCAATTCCGACGAGCTCTTCATCATCAACCACCAGTCCGAGTTGCAGAAATTGAGGCAGCTGAAATTTCGAGTTACACCACCTGGAGCCACGAGTTTGAGGATCTGCGAATGAGAAATGCTCCAGTTCGTGTTGCAGTTCGTGTTGCATTTCGTTCATTAGCTTAATGCATGATGACATCATCATACATGTATGCTGACATCATCATGCATATTACAACTTTTGTCATGCATGCACGTGGAAACTGATAAGGGGAGTTTTGTTTTTATTTTTTTTTCTTATTCAAATATTTTGTTTGATTATTGTTGGAACAATGTGTGATTAAATTTGTGTTGTGGGATTTATATATATACTTTGCCTATGATTTAAATTAATTTGAGTGGTGTGTTTATTTATATATTTAATTAAATTGTATTTTATTTTTAATTTTTAACAAGAAAAACCCAAAAATCAATTTTCCCTTGTTTTATTGAATTTGTTTTTACATGACATTTAGTATTACCTAGGATTCAATTAAAGGCTCCTTGAGAAAAGAGAGACGACCCGAGTATTGCATTATACTGCAATTCTTGGATTAAAAATCTTGTATTTGACCCCAAGACGTAAAGATACGGTCAAATCAGATACTTTTGTGTATGAAAAGTCAAATTATTTGTTTTGAATAACTATTGGAGTTTTTAAAAGCAGTTTTTTTAATTATGATTTATAGTATATGAGGTAAGTATATAAGAGGAGTTTTATCTTAATTTACGTGAATAAACACCTTTAAGAGTCCCAAATATGATCCCAAACAAACACAATCATTTATTTGATAAGTGAAAGGAGTTTTGTCTGATAAGTGATAAGCATAATCACTTGCAATAATTAGGTGGATAATTTAAGACATCAGAAATAGATTTGAAGTCCCAACGCAAGACCATAAGCCGTTTGGTTTAAACCTTTTTTTAATTCCACCTTTCTTTTGGAGATTGAGTGTTATTAACCTCAACTTCAGTAATAGATATATGTATAGAGATAATTGACCAGTGAGCATTTTAAAATTTCCAGCCAGGATCTCCGCAAATTCTGATCTCATTCTATCTTAGAGGCGAAGCCACAAAATATTTTGATGTAGAGCGTGTCATGCCTCAAAACCTTCGAAGATTTGGTCCATTTTTCTTAAAAAATAATTTTATTAATTAATCACAACTCCTTTATATTATTAATTTACTCCCTCCATTCCTTATTATAAGAAACAACTACTCCCTCTGGTCTTTATTATAAGGCACCAACTATCTATTCTTACAAAGAAAAATATTTAGGTCAAATTCCTTATATCTATTTCGTCAAGTTCTCCACATATGTCCATGTGTTTTATTTTTTAACTATTATCATTTAACTATAAACCCATATGAAAAAAGTAAGACATGTGTTGATATGCAATTGAAGAACTTGATGTAATGAATATAAGGAATTTAATGTAAGTATGATCCTCTCATAAATCAATAAAAGTAGTTAAAAACATTGAAGTTGTCCTAAAATTCATGTGATTTTCAATATTGCCCTTACTAACTAGATTAAACTCAAATATCATATTAATTATTACTCTCTCCCACTATCCTTATTAAATATGGGCAAACATGAAAAATTAAATTAAATGCTCATTGAAAACTTGCAAGTGCATTATAAAAAGGATAAAAAATATTTATTAGTTGGTGCCTTATAATAAGGATAAGAGGGAGTACCACATATAGCATGTTCCTATTTATAAGAGACATTTAGAGAGTGTCTCAAATTTTTTATGTTGATTTCCCATTTTACCCTTATTTAATTACTCATATTAATATCATTGTATTTATTTGCATTCACTCACACTCTCTACCAGTCACATATTCTCTCTCTTCCACATATCTCTTTTTTCTACTTTTCTTATCCACCTCTCACTTATTCTCTATCTTTTTATAAATAAAGGTATTTTAATAAAAAAGAGTTACAATTTTGACACTTATTATTCTTAGGAGCCACTTCAAACCACGAGATTAGGTTAAATGTTCCTTACATAAGGAACGGAGGGAGTATGTGTAGATGTCCTAGTACATTGTTAGGGAAAGATTAGTTATTATTATAATATGGATGTAATAATCCAATCCTATTTCACACCACTCCTTTAACGGTTTCTGTCGCAATATGCTTTTCTTTCTCTAATGTGGCTTCTAAATTATTAGACGACCTTTATCCACATAATATAGAAAGAGAGTATTGAATCCATTAATAAAGCGTGTGAGAGTAATTTTCATAATAAATTCAATTACTATATTCATCAATCAACACCTCATAAATGCAACTCCTAAGAAACTCTAACAATTAATAACACTGGATTTGACACCACCTGCACTGCCTGCGATTTACATGTGCACACAGTGGGCTCTCAGGTTGAACATAAATCCGAATTATGAAAAGTCCACTTATTAAAAGATACAAAAATCATTTACGCTTTAAACCATTATACTCTTGATCAAATTAAAAAAAAAAAGGAAAATTGTAGATTCTTTATATCTTTATATGGCGTTTAAAAGTTATTTATTTGTATTAGTTGGAGTGGAAAAGGCAAGTACTTAAACTAAATGTCTTTCATGGTCATTTTTTCCTCATAATTTTATTATTTTTAACGATTAAGAGTGTTAAAAACAATATATAATCACTAACAAAATTTTAGCAGCAATGATTAAAACAAAAAATTTATAAACGATTTATTAAATAAATTTCTAATTAGAATATAAAACTAGTAGTATATAGTTTTGTAGTAATAATAAGATAAATCTATAATTTATAGAAAATTGAAAATGAAATGATGATTTATAAAATTAATATTTTTATAATGAAATTATTAAAAATTCATTAGTTGTTAGAAAAATATTAATAAATAATTGCCGTTTGCAATATTGTGGATTTAGTTGGTTTATGATTGAAAGACTGCATTAACGGGACATTAATAAGCCGTTTGACTGTTTGTTAGGAATAACAGATATACCTGTAGAGGAACAATGAAATAAACATATACCTCATCCATCAGCTTTTTATATGCCTGTCTGGAGGATTAGCGGCAGCAGTTGGTTTTCCAACGTGATTTACAGTATATGAAGTAAGTATGTGAGAGAAGTTTTATCTTATTAATGTACTTTTCCAATCTTCATCCACTTTGGTTATTATTAAATTGAATGCCACTTTGGTTACTATCATAAGTTACTTGTAGAAGAAATTTTCGGTCTCATACATCCAATTTTATCTCCGTTCCATTCTCATTGAAAAGAGAGAAAGAAGAGAGCTGTAAAAATGGCTTGTAAATATATTGAGAAAATTTTAATGAGGACAAACTTAAAATTTTTTTTATCAATTTAAGACATATTTAACAACTTACCTATCATTCCCACTACCAAAAAATAAAAAACGGTTAATTTGCGATGAAATTTCGTCGTTAATTAATTAGTGATAGTCTATTTGATGAAAGAATTGTACAATTTCATTACTGAATTTTGTCGCTAATCCACTATTTTTTTTATAGTGATAATTTGTAAGAATTAGATAAAAATGATTTATATTAAGGATTGGATTGGTGTGTGTATGTAACGAGCTATATATAACAACAATAGTACAATTTCATTAAACATTAACAACAACATTTTAGATGCAAGAATTAAATGATACAAGAGCTGGTGATGACGTGATTTGTTGGAGAAATGCTCCCGACGGTAATTTTAGTATGAAGTTAGCTTACGAAAGGATCTATCATCAGCAAAACCTCAGTTCCCAACCTCACTGGCGGCACTTATGGCACTGGGGAATTCCGGAAAGAGTCAAATTCTTTATGTGGCAAGTATTCCATGAGAGGTTTCCAACAAATGATACAAGAGCGAGACATAACCCAAATGTCCCAAACACTTGCCCTTTTCAGTGTGAGAGTGAGGAAAGCATCCTCCATGTATTGAGAGATTGTGATCACGCCCAGAGGGTGTGGTTCTCTGTAACTAACCCCATATATTATTCTATGTTTTTTAGTGGTTGTTTGCAGGAATGGCTACAATGGAACATGCAGCACTCACCAGGCAATAGGAGAGCCTCTAGATGGTCATGTCAACGAGTTTTCAGTATAACGTGCTGGCTTCTTTGGAAGAACAGATGCAGTCAAGCATTCGAAGGGGTAGCTGAGAAGCCACAAGAGATAGTACATAGATGCCTGTTTCACCTCTCGGAAGGGGTGGAGAGCGGACGATTTCATCAACAAATATTTCATGTTCCAGAGAGAGGGGTAGCTCATTGGGAACCACCGGATCCGGATTTTGTCCGTATAGATGTTGATGGATCCGTACTCAATGGAGGTCAGGCCGCTTGCGGAGGAGTCATTCGTGACCATCATGGCACATGGATACGTGGATTTCAACAGAAGTTAGGACACTCATTCCCAACTGCTGCAGAAATTCATGCAATCTACAGAGGCCTAAATATATGCAAGCAGATGGGTTTATCCAAAATCAAACTGTTCACCGATTCCCTCCAAGCTATTCACCTATTACGGTATAATTGTCCTACTTCACACCCATTATACGAGGTTGTCCTAGCCACTAGATCCCTTATTCTTTCGGACTGGGACTTGAAGATTTCCCACTCTTATAGGGAAAGTATTCATTGTGCTGATTATTTGGCAGGTCAGGCTCACTTAAACAGCCACGTCTTCATCGAGCTTTGGTCTCCGCCTACCAATTGTACTCTGCTTTTTGCCCAAGAATGTGGTGCACCGACACGGGACCACTCTGTATGGCCTACTCTATAGGCCCTGACACTTACAAGCTCTGCTTGCCTTTGTATTACAAAAAAAATAAATATAACTGTCCCATTAATAACAGAACCAACATTTCATAACTAGGCACAATAATAATACATCTAACACTGCAAAATACATACAAGAGTACTCATTGTGCTTATTCCCGGCACAACCATTATTATAGGTTCACACACTCACACACAAAACCCTCATAAAAACCATTAGCCGAATCCCATGCACTGGTTTTAGAAGGTCATGCTTTGATGAGATGGGTATCAACATCCTTAGTAACCTTAGTGGCAAAGTCCAAGTAGGCTTGTGGAGGAGGCACATCTGGACGAAGCTTCTCATATTCATAAGTCCATTTGGCAAGGGCACCACTTCCCTTGTCCACCACTTGAAGCTTTGCCTTCAAGCTTTTATACTTTTCTGCAACATCTCCATCGAACAGGTTGAACGTAAACGTCTTGTTCGCATGATCAATCTCTTCAAAGTGCTCCTTACAGCTCACTATCTTACCTCCTGTAATTAAAGGGTTCATCAACAATTTGCATATATAAGGAAATTTGATTTGATCAGTGTTTGCCCTCTCTAAAAATTTAGAGCGCAAAGGGTTTTTCATCTCCTGATAAATACGCTTTTTGGGATTCAAACTTGTGGTCTCTTCTTTACCAAGGTGAGGGTGGTACAACTTGTTGGTAAATATAAGCAAAATTGAAACTCTTGAAATTAAATTGCATGATGAGAGCTTACCGAGAGTGAAAGTCCAGTTCTTTACGTGATCAGAACCAGGGGTGTGCCAGTCTCCATTATGCACCTTAGTTTCATGAACGTGATCGCTAATGTTCTGAACATGGTGGAGTTCGGTTACGAATAGGCTGAAGAACTTGGAAGCAGGTGCATGGACCTCAACTTCGGCCTCCAGTTTTCCGGCGAGAGCCATTTCTCTGTGATTTGAGCTCAAGAACACAAGCTTAAGGAGAGAGTGATGATATGGATGTGGTTGGAGATGCTTGCTTTAATTTGTTGCACCTTAAATAGAAGAAAGTTTCTACAATGTACCTTAATTAATTGTTATTTTCTTCCTTCTTTGTTTTTAGTTTTTTTACTTTCACGTTTTTTTTAATGTCAGCTCGTTATGTCTATGCAATTTTTCTGTGTCTTGCTTTAATTTATCAGGTCTTCCAATTAAGAAAACACAAAAAAATGATTTTTTTTTTTCAATTCTTAATGTCAGAGCTACTTAATTAATTTAAGTAAATTAGAGAAATGAAATTAATTATTTAATTTGAACAAATATAACACAATCTCTCTAAAATATCAAATTATAATATTTAATTATATATCAATTTATATATTAAGTAAATTAGTTTTGGGAGGGAAGGGAATGATAAATATAGAAGATAAAATGAATTGATATATTATATTTAGATCAAATTATCAACCCATTAACTTGCTCTTATATAAAACAGACCGAGCATGTTTAACAAAACATCTTAGTATTTGCCAGAGTAATTTAATTAGGAGAGTAGGTATGCGGAATGACCATAAATTTCTTTGTTCCAACAATACTTTTTCCTTTTATTACTGTCTTTTTTTAAAAAAAAAAATTTAGGAAAAACTAATCATTTATTTTCTTAGTTTGCTTAAACTCTTAATCAATCCCTATATATCCACACAGTATACATATATATATATATATATATATTTTAAAATAACATCCATAATTTTAAATTTCTTTAGTGATTAGGACTTCATTACAATTTTACCTTCTTATATCATCCACAATGGAGTTAAGTTTTAACTAATTGAGGTGACTAGGGCCTTTGAGATGTGAGTGCCACATATAGAGTCCAAGATATAAAATTTATGTAGAAAGTCCCTATCTTCTACCCGAAGTTTTGAAATCTTTGCCACTCAATTTTTCTGCAAAGATCAGGCTACGCACTAATACTCAATTATTTTTTGGGTGAAGAACAGGGAGCCATACCCGAAAATTTATGGGCCAATCATCTCTATTCTCTGGGACTACTCATAAAACCTACTTTTGTTTTACAACTTTCAACATCAATTCAAATCCAGGCCACCGACATTTTTCACATGTGGCATTTTGGACATGTTTAAAGAAAGAAAATCGTATCAGTGAGGAGGATCAATCCAACAGAAGTATGTAGTTTTTTAAAAAAATATAAATGAAAATTGAATCGAACACTCGAGGATTTTAATTTGTTGTTGTTGTTATTGGTAAGGACCGGACCAACGTGTATAACTCGTATTAATAGGAGGTGGTTAGATGTTGAAAAAAGTTGAGGAGCTGAACTCTGTTTTGCTCCAAAAAAAAAAAAAAACTGATATCTTAATTAATTGAAAGAGTTGCATATCGGTATCAGCCGCGAGGGCGTTGGCCTGTTAAAACGTGGGCCATGTCAGCATCAGCAATGCGAGAGGGTTATATCATATGAATTGGTGTTTTTAACTTGTTCAATAAAGTTTTGATTGATTTTTAATAATTAATTTTTTTCCTGCACATACAAGAAATTAATTTTGTGTCTTAGTTTATTTCGTACGTTATTTCAATCAGCCCACGATTGCCAACGTTAAAGCTTAGAATATTTCAAGAAGAAAAACATTTGATAAAAATGATGGGATTTGGTAAACATGAAAGATTTCAATTGATTAGACTTTGGATTAGAGTTGGTAATATGGGCGTTCTATATATCGGGTTCGAGCTAGCACGCAATGGGTTGGGATTGTATGAGTTCAGGCTAAAAAGACCTGTATCAATATGGATTGACATTTAGTCAACTTAACCTATAACTTTTGGATTGGCGGGTTAACTCGTCCATCCTGTTTTCTTTTTCTTTTCTTTCTAAATTTTTTTATACTGTGTTTTTCAAACTATTTTTAAACAATATATTGATTTTTTTTAAAAAAACATAAATCATAGAAAAATTAAAAATACATTATGAAATCATAAAGTGATAATAGAATATCAATTTCAAAGTTTCAAACATTACAAATTAAACATGTACACAAGTCCATGCATCACAAACTAAACATAAATCCAATATTCATAATTGACATTCAGTACAATTAACAATTAGTTGATATTAATGATGTTCAACATAGGGTTTTGGTCCTTGATGTGATTATTAAGTGTGTAAAACAAAAGCACCGGTAAGTTTTAAATCTAAGGGTCAGGTGGTGGCAGTTAAAGGGGGAGAAGAGAGAGGTTTTTAAGAGAACTCTTTTGGAGGAGGGGGTGTGGGAGTTACAAGGAAGTGCTAACATCATGTGGGAGAATATGTCTAAAAAGGTCCAGAAGGTTGCTAAAGTAATTTTGGGAGAATCAAAAGGTTTTGGTCGGTAAGATAAGGAGACTTGGTGGTGGGATGAGACTGTTCAAGAGAAAACCAAGAATAAGAAAGATTGTTTTAGAGCAATACGCTTGTGTAATAATGATGTCAATTGGGAAAGGTATCGTTTGGCTAAAAAGGAGACTAAGAAGGCAGTGAGTGAAGCTCGTAGTAAAGTATATGAGGAGTTTTATAAGGAGTTAGGAACAAAGGCGGGAGAGCGTAAGATTTACAAGATTGCAAAGAACAAGGAGAGAAAATCGAGAGACTTGGACCAAGTGAGGTGTATAAAGGATGAAGAAGGTAAAGTATTGGTTACTGATGGAGATATTAAGAATAGGTGGGAAGCCTATTTTTATAAGTTGTTCAATGAGGGAGGGGGAGGGCCTTGTGATTGCGAAGATTTGACAAATCGAGAAGGTGATCTCAATTTGTCTTTTTACCACAAGATTCGAGTTGGTGAAGTTAGAGAAGCTCTTAAGAAAATGGAGAATGGTAAAACTGTTGGGCCTGATGGGATTCCTATTGAAGTTTGGAAATGTTTGGGTGAAGAGGGTGTTTTGTGGCTCACAAAATTATTTAATGAGATTTTACGATTCAAGAAAATGCCGGATGAGTAGAGGAAAAGTACTTTGATTCCTATTTATAAGAATAAAGGAGATATTCAAAATTGTGCAAACTATAGAGGAATTAAACTTATGAGTCATACAATGAAATTATGGGAAAAGATGATTGAACGTAGGTTGAGGTTGGAGACTGAAATTGCTGAAAACCAATTTGGATTTATGCCAGAAAGGTCTACAACAGAGGCGATTTATTTATTGAGGGGGTTTATGGAAAAGTATAGAAGCAAAAGAAGAGATTTGCATATGGTTTTCATTGATTTGGAAAAAGCATATGATCGTGTGCCAAGAGATTTACTATGGAAAGCCTTGGAAAAGAAGAGGGTGCTGTTTGCATATATCAAAGCCATACATGACATGTATGAGGGGGTTACAACCAATGTTAGAACGCCTGGAGGTGTAACAAAGGACTTTCCTATAAGGATTGGCCTACATCAGGGATCAGCTTTGAGCCCTTATTTGTTTAACCTAGTGGTAGATGTTCTAACTGAGCCTATAAGAGAGGAAATCCCTAAATGCATGCGGCTGAGTCCAGGGAGGAAATTAATTCTAAACTTGAGATATGGAGACGGACTTTGGAAGTGAAGGGTTTTCGTTTGAGTAGGAGCAAAACTGAATATATGCATTGTAAGTATGATAAGAGACAAGGTCGAAATGAAGTGGAAGTTATATTGGAGGGGCAAGTTATTCCGCAAGTGACAAAATTTCGGTATTTGGGATTAATTATTCAACAAGATGGTGAAGTTGATGGAGATGTCGATCACAGAATCCAAGCTGGATGGTATAAATGGAGAAAAGCCACTGGGGTTATTTGTGACCGGAAAGTACCTAATAAAGTAAAAGGGAAGTTCTACCGCATTGCTATAAGTCCAGCAATGCTATATGGTAGTGAGTGTTGGGCTTTAAAGGGATTACATGAGCATAAAATGGGGGTGGCCGAGATGAGGATGTTGAGATGGATGTGTGGTCATACAAGAAAGGATAAGATTCGTAACAATCATATACGTGAACGAGTTGGAGTGGCCTCTATTGAAGGAAAAATGGTAGAAAATCGTTTGAGGTGGTTTGGTCATGTTCAACGAAGGCCGTTGAATGCACCGGTGAGGAGGGTTGATCAAGCCGTATGGAGTCCTGTAAAACGAGGTCGCGGAAGGCCGAAACGAACGCTAATTGAGGTCATTGAGAGAGACCTTTTGATTAATAATATACCTAAGGATATGGTTTTCGACAGAGCACAATGGCGTCGTGCGATCCATGTAGCCGACCCCACCTAGTGGGATAAAGGCTTTGTTGTTGTTGTTGTTGTAATGATGTTCAAATTTAAAGTATGATGTGAAGCAATAAGATTTTTTTAAAAAAAACATAAATCATAGAAAAATTAAAAATACATTACAAAATCATAAAGTGATAATAAAACATCAATTTCAAAGTTTCAAACATTACAAATTAAGCATGTATCACAAGTCCATACATCACAAACTAAACATAAATGAAATAAAAATTAAAATATATCCGGTGATCATATATGTATTTTTTTCCATTTAAGTGAGATACAATATAATGCGATGTATTATTCAGGCTTTTCCATCATTCTTTCTTTATTTCGCTCACTAAAGCTTTTGTTTTTCTGATTTATAAATATGCAGGGTTCTCCGGAAAGTGGAAATTAAGCCACAGATCGCAGGAAAGAGACTCCAAATCGTATTCCGCTTATGATAGTAATAAAAAATGCTCATCGGAATTACTTTTCATTTTAGGAAAAAGGAATTCATTTTGTGTTGGTCAACTGTATTCAAAGCCTCCTCAGCAATTCCAAGCGAGGATATATATGCCCATGAGTAAGGACTAAATTAAAAATTTTATAAATTTAAATAATTCAATTATAATTTTTAAAATAAATAAAAATTTACCCAAATCATTTATATTAATATAACCAACATCTCATCATTAAATATAGAAACACTATATTACAAATACAGAAGATGAGAGTAGTATAAGAACTAATTTCGGTGCCCATCAACAAGAACTACAAACTCACCAAATCTAGATTGTCCTCAACTAATCTGAACCGTACGGTCCAGATCTGATGAGCTTTATTCTTGACACACAAGAACAACATTAAAATAGATGCGTTCACACGCTTGGCTTACTTAGACAGGTTCCATTTTCCCCTAATTATATATTTTGGATTGATTTTTATGTCTTCAAAAGATGAGCATCGATATCTTTAGTGGTGTTAACAACAAAGTCCAAGTAGTGCTGACACTACTATAAAATATTGCTTTTACGATCCTAAAAGACATCCCTTTTTAGAAAAGGGACGTAAAAAATAAAGACGATGGCATTTTTGTAATTCTGAGTGAGATTTGAATAGTTTTAGACGTCCCCAATTCAAAAAAGGATGTCTAAAGTTAAATTTTTTTTTTTTTTAAAATCAGAAACGCCTTTTGGTCACTTTAGACGTCTGCAATTTAATTGAGGACGTCTAAAATAATTTTTTTTTAATTAGGGATGCCTAATATATATTACGGACGCCAAAAGGCGTCCCTTAAAGATTTGGCGTCCCTTAAATATCAGGGACGCCACTTTTGGCGTCCCTAATGTTATCAAGGACGCCTAAAGTAGCGTCCTTGATATAATATCAGGGACGCCTAAATATTAGGGACGCCTAAAGGCGTCCCTGATTATTAAAAAAAAAAAATTTAGACGTCCCCAATTTAAAGTGTGACTTTAGACGTCCCTTTTTGAATTAGGGACGTTTAAAGTTAAAAAAAAAAAATAAAAAAAATTAACTGAACAACTTTAGGCTTCCCTAAATTAAATTGGGGACGCCAAAAACAATTCAAATCTGTACTGACAGTCTTTATTTGTCAGTTTTATAGATCCACACTCTTCTTTCTCATCAACGCAACCACTACCACCACACATTTAACTTTTACTTCTTCTTTTTTATATGCTGTTTTTAAACTTGTTTCTTCTTTTCTCTCTCTTTTTTTCACCAGATCTGTAATGATTACCACCATGCATTTAACTCTTGCTTCTTCTTCTTTATATACTATTTTTAAACTTGCTTCTTCTTTGCTCTCTCTCTTTTTCACCAGATCTGTAATGATTACCACCACGCATTTAACTCTTGCTTCTTCTTCTTTATATACTATTTTTAAACTTGCTTCTTCTTTGCTCTCTCTCTTTTTCACCAGATCTGTTATGTTTCTTACTATTTTATCTTCTTTCTCTTTTTTCTTTGGATTTCCCTTCTATTTTATCTTCTAACTTGTGTTGTTATGGTTTGTAGATCGAGACTCCAAAACATGCTTCATGGCCACATTCCCACTGAGAAAATGAGGTACATCTCTCCCTGTTGCTCTTCTCTATTCATTATTACAAGAAAATGAATTTTAATAATAGAAGGAGATAAGTTTTTCGCAACTGATTCATCTTATTGTTATCATCTTCTGTTTATGAGATTTCAGCTCTAGAGTTATTATTGTATAGATTTTAGATTTGGAGTTCAGATACTAGATCTGTAATTTTATTGACGATAATATGTAATTTCTGATTTTAAATACTATTTAGTTCAGATCTGTAATATAAATAATTTTTTTAAAAAAAATCACTTTAGACGTCCCTATTTTAAATTGGGGATTTCTAAAGTGGGTTTAGAAGTCCCCAGTTTAAAATGGAGACGTCTAAAGTGCTACACATTTTAAAATGGGAACGTCTAAAGTGTCATGTAGCACTTTAGACGTCCCCATTTTAAACTGAGGACGTCTAAAATTCAGACTTTAGACGTCATTTAATTTTTACGGATGTTATTGCCATTTTTTACTACGTCTCTCACATAGACGTCCTCTTGTTTTCAGACATTAAAAGGCTTAAATAAGGTACGTTAAAAGCATTTTTTACAGTAGTGTGAGGAGGAGGCACATCGTCACGAAGCTTCTCATATTCGCAAGTCCATTTGGCAACGGCACTATTATTATTATTATTAACGCCCTTGTCAATCACCTGAAGCTTAGACTTGAAGGTCTTGTATTTCTCACCAATATATCCATCAAAAAGGTTGAATGTGATGGACTTCTTCTCTTGATCAATCTCTTCAATGTGTTCCTTACAAGTTACTACCTTACCATCTGTAATAATCATGATGATCAAGCTCAGCACAATTTGTTGTTATTTGGAATATAAAATCATGCTCTATCAGATATACAGGCAAGTGAATATGAGCGTGGAAGGCTTACCGACAACGAAAGTCCAGTGCTTGACGTGATCAGAACCAACGCCGTGCCACTCTCCTTGATGCACCTTAGTCTCATGAACGTGATCACTTATGTTCTGAATATGGTGAAGTTGAGCTATAACCAAGTTGAAGAACTTATCAGCAGCAGAATGGATCTCAACTTCACCCTCCAATGTAGCAGAGAGAGCCATGCCTCTAAGTCTCTGATGGTGAGTGAGCTACAGAAATAAGGAGAGAGAGAGAGAGAGAGAGTGAGATGGATGTGGGAGGGTATGCTTGCTTAATGGGCCTTAAATAGAAGAAAGCTTCTCACAGAGCTTTAAGTAGTGCACAATCCCCCAACAAAAACATCCTCCTTGCTTTTATTGTCCAACTAACATTCTCCTCGTTTTTTTTGTCCAACTAACATTCTCCTCGTTAATTGCTAGATTTGTCCTACTTGGTGCACGCGCATAAGGGAAAATTTTAATAATGATTACTGTAACAAATTAATTTGCCATAGCTTTCAAAGAAATCAGAAATTTCACTGCTGTCTGGTGGGGCTACAGTAAAATTAATTTGTGAAGTTAAAAGATAAAAATAACTCTTTCAAAATCTAAGGAAAAATAGTGATAGGGGGAAAAAATAGAGTTTAAAACTTCATAAGTACATGGGCCATATCAAGTAATAAAAAGTGGGTAAAATTTTCACGAGAACTTAGTACCAACAATGCAGTTGAGTAGTGACTTTACACTTTAGGAAGAAAACAAATATTTTGTAAAATATCAAATCTGATCTGTTCAAAATTGGATTTAATAATTGAGATGCATTTGTACGGATTGGGGGGGTTAGTGAAGACTGAAGAGAAAGATAAAAGGGAAAAAATCTTGTCAAATTAAATTTAGATAGGTTGATTACCGACATATATTAATAATTGAAATCGCTATCAGTTTTGTAGCATTTATTATTGGTGTCGCTTATACTAGTTGTAGAATTCCCATTTGTATTGACTCCCCCCATCCAAATTAAAAGAAAATTATTTGTATTTTTAAAAGAAAAACACTTGATTAAATGATTTTGGCAGCTCAAAAAGTTAGAAGAATTATGAATATACTGCAGCGGGGAGCCTCATGATGATGAGCTGCCACATGGGTTCTGCCTCTCACATGTGCATTTTCGAAGTTGCCATTATTTAATTTGCAGTAAACAGCAAGATGATACACACTCACACACACACATATATACACTCACACCATTTGAAGCAAGCCAACGAAATTATGAGTACATTTTAGTCAATCTCTTAATTAATTAACCAAATATATGTCATGCTGGTATTGATGGTAGTGTCACTGACACAACTTGCCATTGGCTAAACATGCTGATACTTGAAAACAAAATATATATGTTTTGAAAGGTCGTGTTATTTCAAAAGTACCAGAAAATCCATCCAACCAAAACTAAGAGGCGCTGGTTTGAGAAAAAGATGCATGCTAATTACTCAAACTATTCATGTGTTATAATATTAAGAGAAAATTAGAATGAAGGATCTAGAGTTATTAAGAAGGACCCTAAAAGTTGTAATTATTTAGAAAGGCCAATTATCAAAATAAAAATTTAAAAACACTAAGTTGCCCTTGATTTAACCTCCTATATTTTCTCCCGCATTCTATTTTTAAGACTAATATGAATATTTAAATTTTATTAAATTCAACACAATTTGTCTCAACTTTTACCACTTACATATGTATCTATTGAAAAAAATAATACAACCATCTTTAAATTTTATTTAAAAATAAAAATTATCTAATTTTAGGAAAACATAAATTTTTTTACAATTTATTGTGAATGTTAAAGAAAGGTTATATATATATATATATATATAAATTAAAAATATATGTAATTTTAAACAATTCAAAGGAGGTTTGCATAATTTATTTTTATGTTAGAATAGATTTATGTGATTTTTAAAAATAAAAATCCATGTAATATTTTTTTACCGAAAACCATGTAATGATAATATACCTAAAAAACGTCTAGATAATTTATTATAATTTTTATTTGAGAATGGTATTCTGGATTGCCTCTCTAGAGAATATTAGTGTGTAAACCAAAAAAATAATTTTTATAAAAAATTAGTTTAATCGATATATTCTATAATATAAAAAAATAATAATAACATTTTATAAATATTTTTTAACAACTAAGATATTAGATAAAAAATTTAAAATCTTCTAAATCCATCTATTTTACTTAGAGTTTACTTTATATAAGATTATATAAGTCAGAAAAATAAATTAACGATTTAAATTGGTCAATATCAGGGTTAATAATTAAATGATATATTGAAGATTTGATTATGTAGGTTTTAGTTAAAATTAAGAACATGGTGATTTTAGCTGTTGTAATTTTTTTGAAAAATAAAATTCAAATTACTTAAATATGGAATGTGGGAGAAATTGTAGGAAATTTAATCAAGGACAATTTAGTATTTTTAAATTTATATTTTGGTAATTGGTCCTTCAAAATAATTACAACTTTTACGGTTCTTCCTAATAAATATCCTCTGTTCTAGGTCCTTAGTTCTAATTTTTCCTAATATTAATTGATCTCACATTAACCATCATATAAATTACAGGACGTACAATCTAATTAGCTAAAAATTAAATACCAAAAATATAAATATGGACGTTTATAAATCTACTTAATTTCAACAATGAATGATGATATGTGTTGACCCCATCCAGAAGGAAATTGCCCCACAATAAAAGAAATAAGAGCGCTGCATGGACAACCTACGATGTGTCATGTTGAGCTACCACTCCATGACTAGCTACTCCATAGCCATATCGCCATATATGCCATTATTAATCACGTACCATCTTCATTTATTGAAATATTATGAGTCTTCAACTTCAAAATTAATTTTGAGATCAGGATGATATAATCATTAAAAGAAAAACGTCCCTACTTCTCGCCCTCTTTCAAAAAAATAGTAGAAGTACTTAGATAGGGAAGACAAAATATGCAGCAAGCAGAAAAAATTTAGTGATTAACAAGGAGAAGGTTCGAGAGAGAGAGAGAGAGAGAGAGAGAGAGAGAGAGAGAGAGAGAGAGAGAGAGAGAGAGAGAGAGAGAGAGAGAGTGTGTGTGTGTGTGTGTGTGTGTGTGTGAGTGATTGGGTGGTTAATTTTAATTTACATTATTAACTACCACCTCAACTAATAATTAGTATACAGCACACAGTGAGAAACTTTTCTTCTGTTTAAGGTCCGATTAGCGAGCATATATCCTCCCACATCCATCTCTCTCTCCTTGTTTAAATTTCTTTAGCTCACTCACTATAAGAGACATTTAGAGGAATGGCTCTATCTGGTACATTAGAGGGTGAAGTTGAGATCCATTCGCCAGCTGATAAGTTCTTCAACTTCGTTATAACTCAGCTTCACCATGTTCAGAACATTTCCGGTCACGTTCATGAAACTAAGGTCCATCAAGGTGACTGGCACAGCGTTGGCTCTGATCACGTCAAGCACTGGAGTTACACTGTTGGTAAGCCTTCCCTATACTTATTTTTCGATATACTAACTCTGGTCTCTAATGTAAAAATCAGTTGATTTTTTTTAGAGATCTTAAGAAAACAAAATAAATTATTTAATCATCTTAGTATATGTTATATATGATTAAATTATATATCAGTTTATAAATCAAATAAATTAATTTAGAGATAAACGATAAGAATAAATACTTTAATCTAACTTATTTATTTTCTATAACATCTTAAACAAAAATTAACCGGTTCTTATATTAAGGATCGAAAGGAATATTTGATAAAGAATGACTTTGTTTCAAATAACAAATTGAGCTTAACTTAAATCTTATTATAACTTGATCAATATGATTCTACAGATGGGAAGGTAGAAACTTGTAAGGAGCACATTGAACAGATTGATCAAGAGAAGAAGACGTTCACATTCAATTATTTTGATGGACATGTTGGTGACAAGTACAAGACCTTAAAGTCTAGGCTTCAGGTGATTGACAAGGGCATAGATAATGATGATGATGATAATGATAATGGTGTTGTTGCCAAATGGACTTACGAATATAAGAAGCTGCGTGACGCTGTGCCTCCTCCACAAGCCTCCTTGGACTTTGTCAATAACATCACTAATGATATCGATTCTCATCTTTTAAACGCATATCAAACCAAAATATCTAATTAAGAGAAAATGGAACCTATCTAGTTAAGCAAAGTGTAATGATAAGTAAAATATTTGTATATTTATTTTTCCTTATATAATGATTTTGTGGGCGATATTTGAGCTTAATGTAATGAATTTATGTGTGATTAATAAATAAATAATGATTTTAGAATAAATATTATTACTATTATCATATGATATTCTTTTTTCTTTTCTTTTGATAGCCACATACAACACCATGTTAAAAAGAAACGAGAAGAAACGAGATCTAAAAATAATCCCACGGGATTGAAACAAGATAAGGAGGTGCGGTTCGAAAAAGTGACAGAGTACTGCAGCACTGACACTTATTGTTTGATTTTTCATACAGGAATTTTAGCTTTGATGTAATATATTAGATTGTAATTTTAGCTTCTGATTTTTTTTTATTACAATGACAAGGGGTCGTTCCCTTGAGAGTTGCGGCGGACTCTTACAAAAAGCTATCTAGATCGGAAGAAAACTAAAGAGAATCCAAATATTAGCTTAAGTCAGCTAAAATTTGGATCAAACAAAAACCTGGGGGGTCTTGCAATAGAGTCAGGTCATTGTTTGAATCTAAAGCCTCTTTTGCCAGAAGGTCAGCACATACAATACATTCTCTGTGCGAGTGATGAATCTCCAAATCCCAATTCTTATAGATTAAATCTCTGGTTTCCTCAAGCTTGCTGTGTAGAGGATGAGGTGGCCAACCGCAGTGAAAAAGTAAATGAAGTGCTTTGGCCGAGTCCGTGTGAAGCTTTACCTTTGTGAAATTCATGGACTGACAAACTTGGAGACCAATCTTGATAGCCTGGATCTCCGAGTCTGTTGAGCCAAGAGAGAAGCCTGTGTTCTTCTGAAACCCGCATATCCAAGCTCCAGAACTATCACGAACAACTCCGCCTACTGCAGAGTGTCGATGCTCATCGAAAGCAGCATCCACGTCAACCCGTATGTAGCCGTCTGGGGGAGCAATCCACTGATCCGAATCTCTGTCTGGTACCCTCAGAATCTTGTGTTTGAATCGGCCTTCTTCTATGCCTTCATGAAGGAAATGCAATCCTCTGTGCATCAACTGTCGAGGTTGGTCGCAAGTTCCTTCAAAAGCTCTCCTGCACCTATTTTTCCATATGAGCCAACATAGTGAGCCAAAGACCCTTAGCCAGGGCCACTGAGTCACTCTGCGGTTCCCGGGGGAGTGTCGCATATTCCATTTGATCCAAGCCTGCAAATTGTCAGAGAAAAAAAAAGGGTGATAAATTGGGTTAGTACAAGAAAGCCACACACTACTCGCAAGCTCACAGTCTCTCAAAGAGTGTAAAGGTGTTTCCTCACAATTGCACTCAAATGGACGCTCAGTGTTTATCCTCACATCCCTCTTAGCATGAACTGAATTGGTGGAAATTCTCTCTTGGAACAATTGCCACATGAAAAACTTGACTTTCTCAGGAATAGGCCACCTCCATATACAATGCCAGAAAGGATCAGGCGTCTCCGAACGCGACAAGTAAATCATGGAATAGGCCGATTTAACACTAAAGTTTACATCAGAAGATTCCCGCCATCAGTACAAATCATCATCTATTTGGGAAGGAGGGTGAATGTAGTTGATCTTCTCGATCACCCACCTCGGCAAGAACAAAGCCCATTTCTGCAAGTCCCATCTTCCATCCGGGCGGACAAACTGGCTAACCACATCATCCGGATTTATGAGGTTATGATTTTTGTCCACGTAGTACATTAGTGGCTGCTCAAGATTTGTCCATAGGTCCCACCAGGCATTTATAGAGTTACCACTTCAGATTTTGCTTCCAACAGCTTTTCTATATATTCTGATACTTGAAAACAAAATATATATGTTTTGAAAGGTCGTGTTATTTCAAAAGTACCAGAAAATCCATCCAACCAAAACTAAGAGGCGCTGGTTTGAGAAAAAGAAGCACGCTAATTACTCATACTATTCATGCGTTATAATATTAAGAGAAAATTAGAATGAAGGATCTAGAGTTATTAGGAAGGATAGTAAAAATTGTAATTATTTAAAAGGATCAATTATCAAAATAAAAATTTAAAAACACTAAGTTGCCCTTGATTTAACCTCCTATATTTTCTCCCACGTTATATTTTTAAGACTAATACGAATATTTAAATTTCATTAAATTCAACACAATTTTTCTCAACTTTTATCATTTATATATGTATCTATTTATATATTTATTTTTCCTTATATGATAATTTTGTGAACGATATTTAAGTTTAATATAATAAATTTATTTATAATTAATAAATAAATAATGATTTTAGAATGAATAGTATTATTATTATATGATATTTTCTTCTTTTTCTTTTAATAATCACATATAACATCATGTAAAAGAGAAAAGAGAAGAAATGATACTTAAAAATAGACCCGCGGATTGAAATAAGATAAATACGTGCAGTTCGAAAAAGGGACAGAGTACTGTAGTACTGACAATGTATCGCCGCCGTTCACTGTAACATCACTATTTGGCTGACAGTTATAGTAGCGTCACCGTTCACTCGTGGAAAAATTGGCATGGTTCATCTGCTATATATATGGATCATCACAGAGAAAGCACGGGGTGCAAAAGGTTAGATTTAATTTTTTGTATTGAATTATTTTTTATATGCCTTCATTTTAAAAAGTTTAGATAGATTTTTTTTTTTATGGAAGGTATAAATAGTTCTCTTTTATAGGTAATATAGGTTATCATCTATATCTATATGGAATGTTTTGCCTCTTTTATGGAAGGTTATATTTTTTCATTTCATACATCTTGTGTTTGTATTTTTATATTTTACAATTTAATAATCAAATTTTATTTAATGTTTATGAAGTTTCTAATTTATTTTAGTTTTTTTTAATTTTATCATGAGATAAATTTTTATTTTCCTAGGGTGATGAAGTAATTTGCTAATGACGGATTGAATTTTAACTTATTAAATCTAATTTTAATTTTTCTTTCATGATTGAGTTTTAATTATTGTTCTTAATGCTTTCAATTCATTGGCCACCTTTGAATGATTTCAATATGTATATTGAGTCCAGAAGGAAATGCATGTGTGTAGACCTTATAATTAAAACCATAATTTACATATGAAATAGGAATATATTCATATGGGTTGTGTAGTCTTAAGGAGTTCCATAAATCTTAATACGTGATTAATTACTGTAATTCATATAGGAATATATTGAATTAGTAATTAATTATAGAATTGCTTGACTTTGGAAGATGTTAGTAATTAAATTAGGAAAATTCGACTATCAATCATGTAGAATAAATTGGACTAGAATAGATAGGTGATTGAATCAGAAATTTATTAAGTGAAATATGACTCCTATGGATTTTTCTCATAGTTGTTTTCATGTTATTTGCATTTATATTTAATCATTTTTAATTTTATGCTCTCAATCATTAACTAATTGATCGACCAAATAGAATTAAAATTATCCATTTTGATACTTAGTGATCAATCCTCATAAAAATGGTACTTTATTCATTTCAATGTTACTTATTTATAATAATATACACGTATATTTATTTTTTTTTGTATTACAAAGGCAAGCAAAGCTTGTAAGTGTCATGACCTATATAGTAGGCCGTACAAAATGATCATGTGGCGGTGCACCACATTCTTGAGCAAAAATAAGAGTACAATCGGCAGGGGAAGTCCCAAGTTCGACATAGTCATGGCTATTCAGGTGAGCCTGCCCTATCAGATAATCATCACGTATATTTATTAATAAATCATTTATACTCGTAACATGTACGCCTGAACCTATGATTAATAATGTTGTGTTATTCACGCCGTTGAAAGTTTGCCGTAGTATCCTTTTATCCTTCTGTTTGTTTGACGCTTTCACTTGGCCATAAGTGTGGGTAGCTTTTATAATTGTATCTTATTTTTTTGTTTTATCTTGTAAACTTTTCTTTTAAATGTATGTCTGGTGTGTGCTATTGACTTATGTGTTAATTCTCCATACTTCTTTCTCATAGGGTTTTTTTTTGTGCCTTCTTCTTTCTCATATAATTTAACTGGTCATTTTTATTGAAAAAAAATAAAGTGTTTGATCTTTTATCAATGAAACAGAACAATGAAACAGAGAAGAGAGAATGTGAACACATTGCAGCCAACGTTGACATTGCATATGATGTAAGCACTGACGTTGTGAACAGGAAGGGGGTTGGTGTGTGGTTGCCGGATCTGACTTTCTCATTATTTAAAGAATTTATAAGGTTGTGGTTTTAGTATAAATAGGTGTTTGTTTTTCATTGCAATGCATTAAGATTTGGAATAAACACATTTGAGTTTGGTTTCTATACCATTTTGGCATCAGAGCCTGGTTCCAAAGGGAGAGAAAACGAGAGAGTGAGGAAGAGGATTGAGAGAAAAAACGTTGGGAAAACAGGGTGTGCGAATTCCATCCTGCCGACCTTTTCTCGAAAATCTGACCACACCATCGTGTTCAGAAGGTCCCAAAACCCAGAACAGGAGTCTGCCACCACCGTGAAACACCGTCACGCGCCACCGCCGGAGACCCACGCGCCGTCAACGGAGCCCACGCGCTCAGAGGTTGAAGACGACCAGTCAGCCGCCATGTCATCACTGTTGACCCAGTCAGCGCCACTCTGTCCAATCAGATTGCGCCACGTGTCACAGTAGCCACGCCAGCAGCACCGTCAGCCTTGCCACGTCACACCGTCCAGCCAGCATCCACGTCATCGGTCAACGCAATATGGACCTATCACGGACTGCCACATGTCACTATAGCCACGTCAGCATACGGTCAGCTCGAATTTTGTGAAAATTACCTTTTTGTGCCCTAAATTTTGTGATATTTACATTTTTACCCCTAGAAAATTGCCAAAATTACATTTAGGCCCCCTGAACTTTAGGAAATTACATTTTGACCCCTAGATTTTTCCAAAATTACATTTCAGACCCCTAAACTTCCTGAAATTACATTTTGACCCAGATTCTGCCAAAATTACATTTCACACCCCAAACTTCCTGAAATTACATTTCACCCCCCAAACTTTTTGAAATTACATTTTGACCCCAGATTTTGCCAAAATTACATTTCAGACCCCCTAAACTTCCTGAAATTACATTTTGACCCCCAGATTCTGCCAAAATTACATTTCAGACCCCCCAACTTTCTGAAATTGCATTTTGACCCCCAGATATTGCCCAAAATTGCATTGTTGCCCCTAATTACCCAAATTTCCTATTTTACCCTTGACTTTTCCATATACACAAATCCTTCCCCTACCCTTCTACCTTGTACCTAATAACTGCGTACTCAAAGTCATAACCTGTGAGACAAATTGCAAAATGCCTCCAAGACGCAGAAATATACATGAAATTGAGATGGAGGAAATGAGACGCCAGATTCAAGAACTAGAGGCCACTATAGCAGAACAGCAAGCCTTGCTCGAAACTCGTAGAGACTACTCAGAAGATGATTTGAATAGCCACAGTTCGTCATCCTCTGACTACCGTCATCGTCCTCGCCAACAACCATTTCACTTCAATGACATTAAGGTAGACATTCCTGAATTTGAAGGAAGACTCCAACCGGACGAATTCATTGACTGGTTACAAACAGTTAAACGAGTCTTTGAGTACAAAGAAATTCCAGATGAGCAGAAAGTTAAAATTGTTGCCATCAAATTGAAGAAACATGCCTCCATATGGTGGGAAAATCTCAAAAGAAGACGTGAAAGAGAAGGAAAAAGCAAGATACGAATGTGGGACAAGATACGACGCGAGCTCTCACGTAAGTTTCTTCCAGAAAATTATTATCAAGATAATTTCCTTCAGTTACATAATCTCCGCCAAAAGGCTATGTCTGTAGAGGAATATACCAGGGAGTTTGAGAAACTTATGATGAAATGTGATATACAAGAAAGGGAGGAGCAAACAATAGCTCGTTATCTCGGAGGGTTAAATACAAACATCGCCCATCCAGTACAACTCCAGCAATACTGGACTCTGGATGACGTTATCTGTTTAGCCATCCGTATTGAGAAGCAGATGCCCAGAAGGCCTCCATACCAACCGTCTCCCTCAACCAGAATTCCTTTTGATGGGAATAACTCACAAATACATCGTCCTAGCTCTTAAAATATGCCTCCACCAAAGGATACTAGGGAATTCAACTCCAAAGCACCTAAGTGCTTCAAATGTCAAGGATTCGGTCACATCGCTTCTAACTGTTCTAACCGTAGAGTTGTCACTATTATGGAAGGAGAAGCTTCTACAATATTTGAAGAAGGAAGGGAGCCTATTCCAGAAACAGAGCCAATATTTGATGAAGAAATTACTGCTACAGATCACGGTGAATCCCTTGTTATTAGGAGAAGTTTGCATAAAGCCACCGTGAAAGAAGAACCTTGGCTATGTCGCAACATTTTTCATACCCGCTGCACAACTCAGGGTAAAGTTTGTGACGTCATTATTGACAACGGAAGCTATGAAAATGTAGTCTCCAACTACATGGTAGAAAAATTACAACTACCAACTCATAACCATCCGAGCCCTTACAAGCTTCAATGGCTTAACCAGGACAGCGAGGTAAAAGTTTCGAAACGATGCCTTATTACTTTTTCTATCGGTAAAAGGTATCATGATGAAATTTGGTGTGATGTTGTTCCAATGGACGCTTGTCACCTTCTTTTGGGGAGACCTTGGCAATATGATCGACATGTTCTGTATGACGGTTACGCAAACACGTATTCCTTCCAGAAGGATGGCGTGAAAATTCAACTTGCTCCTTTGCCACCTGATAAACACAATAAAGGCAAGAATGAATCCAAACCATTAGTGTCTTTAGTTGAAAAGGTGACCAAAACAGAAAGCCAAGTAATGGGTTTTCTTCTATTACTCGAGACAAATAACAGAACTGTCATTCCACCTGAAGTGCAGCCATTGTTAGAGGGATTTCCTGATGTAATTCCAGATGAAATTCCGTCGGGATTACCACCCATGCGAGACATTCAACATGCTATGGATTTTATTCCAGGAGCAGTAATTCCTAACAGGCCAGCTTACAGAATGAGTCCGCAAGAACATGCTGAAGTTCAAGGACAAATTGAAGAATTGCTTAAAAAAGGATTAATCCTTGAAAGTGTCAGCCCTTGTGCCGTACCTATACTCCTAGTTCCCAAGAAGGATGGAAGCTGGAGAATGTGTATAGATTGCCGTGCAGTCAACAAGATCACAATTAAGTATCGGTTTCCGATACCCAGGCTTGATGACATACTCGACCAGTTATATGGCTCTACCATCTTCTCTAAGATTGACCTTCATAGTGGATATCATCAAATCCGAATTCGTCCCGGAGATGAATGGAAGACCGCTTTCAAAACCAGAGATGGGTTGTATGAATGGAATGTGATGCCATTCGGGTTGACAAATGCTCCTAGCACGTTTATGCACCTGATGAACCAGGTCCTTCGTCCTTTCATTAGCAAGTTTGTTGTTGTCTATTTTGATGACATTCTTATCTACAGTAAGAGCATAGCAGATTATTTAGAGCACTTACGTCAAGTATTGCAAGCTCTTCGTGAACAAAAACTTTATGCCAACTTGAAGAAATGCACCTTCTTGACAAATGAAGTCATTTTTCTGGGTTACATTATCACTGCAGAAGGTGTACGAGTGGATCCAAGCAAAATTGAAGCCATTAACAGCTGGCCCACTCCGCAATCTATCCAAGAAGTTCGGAGCTTCCATGGATTAGCTTCCTTCTATAGGAGGTTCATTCGAAATTTTAGTTCCGTTGCTGCACCCCTTACAGATTGCATGAAGGGAGACAAGTTCCAATGGACAGAAAAGGCTCAAATAAGTTTTGAAGAACTAAAGAAACGCTTGACAGAAACTCCTGTGCTAGCTCTTCCTAATTTTGACCAAGTGTTTGAGGTCAGTTGTGATGCCTCTAACACTGGGATTGGTGCTATTCTGAGTCAAGAAGGCCACCCGATTGCTTTCTTCAGCGAGAAACTTAATGATGCTAAGCTTAAATACTCTACCTATGATAAAGAGTTCTATGCTGTTGTTCGAGCTTTACAACATTGGAGCTACTACCTGTTGCATAAAGAGTTTATTCTCTATTCTAACCACGAATCACTCAAGTATTTGAATTCTCAACAGAAGATCAATCGAAGGCATGCGCCTTGGAGTGAAATGTTGCAGACCTATCCATTTTTACTCAAACATAAGGCTGGAATCCTAAATTCAGTAGCTGATGTACTTAGTCGTCGCCATGCTTTGATAACGATTATACAAACCAAAGTAGTGGGCTTTGAAACTATAAAAGAGTTGTATCAAGATGATCCTGATTTCCAGGGTGCCTGGAGTGCCACTGAATCTCAACCATTTCAGCAGTATTACATGGAAGGAGGATTTTTATTCAAAGGGAAAACTCTTTGCATTCCTCGTTGCTCACTTCGAGAAGCTATAATTTGGGAACCACATAATGGAGGATTAGCTGGTCATTTTGGTAGAGATAAAACTGTAGCCTTAGTAAAGGAGAACTTTTATTGGCCAAGACTTGAATGGGATATCAACAAGCATATCCAAAGATATAGAACATGCCACCTGGCTAAATCCAAAAGCCAAAATACTGGGTTATACATGCCATTGCCAGTACCCAACGCACCTTGGGAGGATGTGAGTATGGATTTTGTCCTCGGGTTACCTCGGACCCAGAGACAAAAGGACTCTATAATGGTGGTTGTTGACTGTTTTTCAAAAATGGCTCACTTCATTCCTTGTCAGAAGACTAATGATGCGATTCAAATTGTAGATTTGTATTTCAAGGAGATTGTTCGTCTCCATAGAATTCTAAAAACCGTCACCTCTAATAGAGACATCAAGTTTGTAAGCCATTTCTGGAGGACTTTATGGAAAAAGATGGGAACAAAACTTCAGTTTAGCAGTGCTAGCCATCCACAAACTGATGGATAAATAGAAGCTGTTAACAGAATTCTTGGAAATCTTTTACGAAGTTTTGTTGGAAAGAACTTGAAGCAGTGTGATCTTATTCTTGCTCAAGTTGAATTTGCTAACAACAACTCAGTCAATCAAGCAACTGGAAAGTGTCCATTTGAAGTTGTTTATGGCACCCGTCCTCTCAGCCCACTTGATTTGACACCATCTTCTGATAAGCAACAATATAGTGTCAATGCGGACCAGCGGGCCAAGGAAATTAAGAAATTACATGAGCAGGTCTGTAATAAAATTCAGAAGCAGAATTTGAAACTCAAGGCACAACGAGACAAGCATCGAAAACATGAAGTTTTTAATGTGGGGGATTTGGTCTGGATACATTTGAGGAAGGAACGTTTTCCTAAACAACCAAACGCCAAGTTATCTCCGTGAGCTGATGGACCATTCAAGATCGTACAGAAAATTAATAATAATGCTTACAAAGTGGAATTGCCTGGTGCTTACGGTGTTTCTGCCACTTTCAACGTTGCGGATCTATCTCCATATATTGATGATGTTGATTCTGACTCGAGGACGAGTCCTGTCCAACCCCGGGGGAATGAAATAGAACAATGAAACAGAGAAGAGAGAATGTGAACACATTGCAGCCAACGTTGACATTGCATATGATGTAAGCACTGACGTTGTGAACAGGAAGGGGGTTGGTGTGTGGTTGTCGGATCTGACTTTCTCATTATTTAAAGAATTTATAAGGTTGTGGTTTTAGTATAAATAGGTGTTTGTTTTTCATTGTAATGCATTAAGATTTGAAATAAACACATTTGAGTTTGGTTTCTATACCAATCAGCGTGCCTAATGGTGAGAGATGTCGGTTATATTAATATAAATGATGATGGTGAAATTGCATTTATCGTCATTATAAATTTATCCAATTTTTAATCAATTAGTATATTTAAAAAAGAAAATTTAATTATTATAATTTACGAAATTTTAAATTTATGTGTATAGCCACCTCTAATTTCTTCTTCTTCTTTTTTTTTTTTCTGAATTGTAAAGGCTTAACATTATTTGAGCAAAAAAATAAAGGCTTAACATTGCAAATTCAACCGGATGTAACCTACGATCTCTTATAAAGAATTGGCTACCGCATTTTTCTTTAAAATAAAAATGATGGTCCTTTTTTTTATTGGAACCGTCAGATTAAGATTTCAACCGGTCAGATTTAATATATTATTAAAATATTATTTTTATAATACTATTTTAAAAATAATATTTTAATAATATATTAAATCTGAATCGTTGAGATCTTAATCTGATGGCCACAATTAAAAAAAAAAAAAAGCATCCATTTTTTTTTTTAAGAAAAGGACGGAAGCTGGCACCTCTTATAAGAGAGCTTCTGTATCATTATCATCATGCCATGAGGCCATTCAAGTGTAGTAGTCAACCTTTCAATATGTATCATTATTGATGGATTTTGGATATGCAGGCCAAATATGTAATGACTAATGATGTTGTTTGACCGAATTAAATAATATTAAATTGATTAGTATTTAATTTAAGAACAATTTGACAGAATTAAATAATATTAAATTGATTAGTATTTAATTTAAGAACAATTCTTTGGTCAATTTCTTGAATTGTAGTTGTTATTTTGTTTTTGTTAATTATTCATATATATGTTTGTTATTTGTTATTGTTAATTAGTTATTAAAGTGCATAAACATGTGCACTTATAAATTTACCTATGAATTTGACCTAATGGGTATAACAACTTGACTTAAGTTTTGTCTTTAGTGTAGTATCAATTAAATTAGTTTTAACTATCTAAAAAATTATTTTTGAAGTTGATCTTTTCAAAATTAAAATCTAAAATCGAAGATATTTCATTTAATTAATATTATAACTGACTAGAAGATATTCTTAATATCAATCTCAATAATCAATTAAGCTTATCCATTATTCATAAGATAGATAAGATATGAAATATTTCTTGTGGCATAAAATCAACTCTCTAATTAGGTCATACATTAATAAGGAGTATTTTGCAAGTTAAAAAGAACTAGAAGAATAATATAAATCAAAACTTGTTAAGTAACAGTGCTTTAAGCCCCTTAAGTAGCTTCATTATTTGAAGTCCAAAAATTCCCGGACACCGCCATGGTGAATGGCGAATACTGGTATGCTTGATTTTGCTTTTTACCATAACGATGAAACTTAACAAGATCATAAAGAAACCACTTATCACACACACACAAGTACACAAATAAAGAGAAGGTTGTCTGGTACCTGTACTATTAGAGTTTGTTACAGATGCACATGGTTTCTTTATGTGTTGTGTACATTGAAGAGATTGATGAAGTGAAGAAGACGATCACATTCAACCTTTTTGATGGACATGTTGGTGAGAAATACAAGAGCTTCAAGATGAAGCTTGGAGGAAATTGACAAATGGTGAATAATAATAATAATCATGGTTCTGAAGACTGGATCGGATTGGCTGGTCTGAGCCGGAAACCGGTCATCTGATGGTCTGACCAGTCGGGTCCAGTAATTGACCCCTGTTCGACCGGTTTTCAAATAGTTTGGTCCGTATTTTTTTTTTATTTTTTTTAATGTTTTATTCAGAATTTTATATAAATAACCCTAAAATCTTCCATTCCTTATCAATATAGCCCCAGTTTGATTCCGATTTGATCCACTCACCTTTGACCCAGTACCCCGACCGGTTCAGTGGCAGATCCAGGTCTCAGAACCTTAATAATAATAATAATAATAACAATAACAATGGTGCGGTTGCCAAATGGATCAACTTGCGAATATGAGAAGCTCCGTGACGATGTGCCTCCTTCACAACCCTACTTGGTCTTTCTCATCGATAACACTAAAGATGTTGATGCTCATCTTTTAAAGGCTTAATTAAACATCAAACAAAAATATCCAATTAAACCAAGCGTGTGAACCTATCTATAATGTTATTGGCGCCGACAACAACATGAGTGTTATGCTCTTCTTCAGTGGTTGTAACATCTCGGTCTTATGCTGCTGGAAGTTGGCTGTAGTATCTTTTATCTTTTTGTTCGACGCTTTGATTTGGAGCAAACAATTAATTGAGTCATAAATAATAATCGTACTATGTTCAATATTGGAACAAACAATGAGGAAGGGACTTGCCTTCTTTCTATTTATCTTTCTCTTTACAAGGAAAAAGTGTAGTGTAAACCAATAAATTGTTTTTTGGTTCAAGTGATAAGTGGCATTACTTTTATGAAGAAGTGAACACAAATTCAAATCTTAAGAAGTGTACTTATTAGAAGAGGTAAAATCATTTGAGTTCTAAGTTTCGAAAGAGAAAACCTTGGATCAAATAAAAAAAATAAAAAGTGTTTTCTAAATCTTATATTATTAAGGATTGGAGGTAATACACACACACATTCTAAGAAAATAACAACGTAAACAATTAACAAAAGGCCGGTAAAATAGTATGTTCAAGTGTGTAATTTAATGATATGACTTAGAGCTAGTTTAGAATTATGATTGAAGCATTTGAAAGCAACTTTTTAATCATAATTAAATATATAAAACAAGTTTTATCGCCTTCACGTAGATAATAAATGGCTCTCTAAACAAGAAGTTACACGTTCTGATGTTCATTTCCTGGATATTCAAATCCGCATGTGAACATTACAATGCACGGATCTGTAGCAAAGTCCAATAACTGTACACTGCAGCATGTCGAGTACACTACATTTTATGATTAAAGGGAAACAGAGGGAAAAAGGCGTATTGGAGATATATAGAAAAGAGAATGAGGGAACAGTGTGATGATGCTAACTATAGCGAATAGTGAGTGAGTACAGTATATATATACAGAGAACTTGTTACACGCTAACTGAGTTCACATTCAACTAGGTAAGTTATAAATTAATTACATCCTAACTACTTAACTACACTATCCACAGATTTAAATTTCATACTTGCTGATACTTGAAAACAAAATATATGTATTGAATTTTAAAAAAATTCACTCTTATCTTTAGTAATGAGGCTTTGAAAGAGAAAGAAAAATAGAATAAACAACACTTAACCATGAACTAACGGATCATTTCTTGATTTTTCCGTGTCATCCTTACATAGGGGTTATGCTAATCTTCTCGGTATCGTTTCAATTTTATTGGATATCCCTGGAGGGACAACCATGAACTAATGAATCTTTCTCGAATAGTCGAACACCTCTAATCCCACCACATGACATTAATAGCAGACAGTCAAGCCCATAATATTTATTTTTATTTAATATTTTCTCTGATCCTTAATATAAGACATATTTATCTAATTTGTTTAGATTAAGAAAGTTCATTGGGTTAGTTAATATAATATGTATTTTCTAAATTAAAACACCCTAGTCATCTTTCTCAATTCCCTCATTCCCTCTCATTCTTGATTATTGTTGAAAGAGTATCAATACGGATAAATTAGGAAGAGATTGATAAATGTGAAAACTATATCTTATATTTAGGATCAATATCAACTGTCTAAATATGTCTTATATTTAAGACTAGAGGGAGTATAATCTTGAATCGTCACCTTCAAAATTAATTTTATCATAAGGATGCAGGAGGATAACGATGACGATGATTGAAAGAGAAATGAACCTACTCGCTCTGTTTCATTTCTAAATTTGAAAGAAGGGAAAATTTATATAACGACTACCGTAGCAAATTAATAACCTTTTCAAAATTAAAGAAGCAATAATCTGATTTGTAAGCCGCGAACATATCATAAATAAGTAGAATAATCCTATAAATAAGTAAAATTAATTTTTTAAGAAGAACATTTTGGAGCATGATCAAGTCAAATTCTATTTATAAGTAGCGAACATATCATGAATAAGTGAAATAATCCTATAAATAAGTTGGAAAGTCATATGAACAATTTCAAGACGATACTTGGTGAAAAAGTCAAATTTCACTAGTTCAAAAGACTATTCACTTGTTTTTCATGTATTTGCTACTTACAAATGGAATTTGAGTTCATAATGCTCCAATGTGTTGTTGTTAAGAAATTAATTTCATTTATTCATAGGAATATTTCACTAATTCATAGGATTATTCTACTTATTCATGATGAATTCGCCACTTGCAAATCAAGCTATTTGATAAGTATATATTTTATAATTAAATAAATGTAGATTTTGAGATATATTTGATTAAATTTATTGATATTTTATACTTATTTAATTATCTTTTATATTTTTTTTCTATCCTTTAATTAATTATAGGCTCAAAGGATATTTTGATATAAAATCTACTCATATCCTAATTTATTTTGCAGGGCATATTATAAGATTCAAGTGAGAACAAAATATCAATATAATATATCTATATTACATGATATTCGATAAAAAAAGAGATAAACCAAGATATTGTTATAGAGATGTATGCAAGGAGGCAATATATACCTATATATATGCTAGGCATAGCAAGAGAGAGGAGAGTCTTAATTTCTTGGTTGGTGATGGCAACACATGAGTTTAGAATTTAGATGGAGGGAGATTAAAGCTTAGAGATACAGAAGATCTATAACACAAATGAGAATTCGGCATTAAGTTTTTATTTCTCCTTTCCTTTCTCTTCTTTCTCTAGTCTTTTTTTATCTTATCTTTGGTTAGCTATTATTTTGTTCACGACAGTGTTCAGTTTATATAACTAAACTTTTGTTTTAGATTATTTATTTTGATTATGGATTAGTGGATGGCGATTTCTTTTTTAATTGATTTAATATTATATTTGTTGATTTAATTGCCTGCTTGATTATCCTGAAACAATAAAAAATCTTATCGGAACTATTTTTTTGTTCTAAAGGAGCCTAGAAATAAGAAATTTATACTAGACCCTCAATTAAATCATGTAAGATTAAGTTTTCGGATTTAATTTGCTTGTAAGCAAGACATATAACTATTGGCCCTACATAGTTTGATTAGGCTTGCACTTAAATTAATCCAAAGAAGTATTAATCACCTAAGACATTAGCTAGGGATTAACATAATTAGAATGCCTTTTAGTGAATTGAAAGCCACTCTTAGGTAATTAAGAGTCTTAGACTAGCAAATATAACTTTAAATGTAATTAAAAGGGGGAAATTAGACAATAAGAAATAATCAAAGTTATAATAATCCAAGTCACCGCTATATAAGGCTTAGAATCATCCTTAGCTTTCACAATAGTTAGATTTATTTTCTTCTTTTCTCTAGTTAGCTTTTATTCACTACTACAGAATATATATTTTACGTCCCTAAAGGACGTCCCTTTTTAAAAAAGGGAGGTAAAAAATAAAAGCAGTGGCATTTTTGTAATTATGGATAAGAACTGAATAGCTTTAGACGTCCCCAATTTAAATAGGGACGTCTAAAATGTGACTTTACAAATTTTAGACGTTCCTATTTGAATTAGGGACGTCTAAAGCAAAACAAAAAAATTTTCTTTTACTTTAGACGTCCCTAATTCAAATTAGGGACGTCTAAAGTGTGTACATTGGGGACGTCTAAAGTATTTAAAAAATTTTTTTGAATGAGGACGCCCTTTGGCGTCCCTCATATATATAGGGATTGGCGTCCCTAATAATAGTATTAGGGATGTCATCAGGGACGCCCTTTGGTGTCCCTATATATATATATATATATATATATATATATATATATATGAGGGACGCCAAAGGGCTTCCCTCATTCAAAAAAAAAAATTTAAAAAACTTTAGACGTCCCCAATGTATATGGGGACACCTAAAGTATGACTTTAGACGTCCCTAATCTGAATTGGGGGCATCTAAAGTAAAAAAAAAACTGAACAACTTTAGGCGTCCCTAAATTAAATTGGGGGCGTAAAAAATAATTCAAATTTTTACTTACAGTCTTTATTTGTCAGTCTTATACTACTTTTACACTCATCTTTCTTTTCCCATCGCCGCAAACATAAGAAAAGCCATTACCACCACGCATTTTAACTCTTGCTTCTTCTTCTTTATATGCTCATTTTACTCTTGCTTCTTCATTTCTCTCTCTCTTTTTCACCTCTAGATCTGTTATGCTTTCTTACTATTATTTATTATTTTATCCTCTTTCTCTTTTTTCTTTGGGTTTTCCTTCTATTTTATTTTCTAACTCGTGTTGTTATGGTTTGTAGATCAGGACTCTGAAACATGCTTCATGGCTACGTTCCGCTGAGAAAACGAGGTTCATCTCTCCCTGTCGCTCTTCTCTATTCATTATTACGAGAACATGAATTTCAATAATAAAAGGAGATAAGTTTTTTGCAACTGATTCCTCTTATTGTTTTCATCTTCTCCCTATGAGATTTCAGCTTTGAAGTTATTATTGTGTAGATTTGGATTTCAGACACTAGATCTGTAATTTTATTGACGATGATATGTAATTTCTGGCTTTAAATACTATTCAGTTCATATCTGTAATATAAACGATTTCTTTCTTTTTTTTTTTAAAAAGCACTTTAGATGTCCCCATTTTAAATTGGGGACTTCTAAAGTCCCGCTGTAGAAGTCCCCAATTTAAATTGGGGACATCTAAAGTCCCGCTTTAAACGTCCCCAATTTAAAATGAGGACGTCTAAAGTGTCACTGTAGCACTTTAGACGTCCCTTTTTAAAATGGGGACGTCTAAAGTCCAGACTTTAGACGTCCTTTTATCTACTGACGTTATTACCATTTTTTACTACTTCGCTCACATAGACGTCCCCTTATTTTCAAACATTAAAAGGCCTAAAAAAGGGACGTTAAAAACGTTTTTTGTAGTAGTGATTCATAGTTCAAATTATGTTAACTCAACTTAAGCAAAAGTATAAAATAACTGCTCAACTACATTGTTGATATCAAGTTCTTGTGGAAAAGATATTTTACCCACTCTTTATTACTTAATATGACCCGTGTACTAGAGGTGGTAATATGATCCGGCCCGGTAGATTCAAGCTAACTTGCCACGGGTTGGGATCACATGGGTTTTGGCCTAAAAGAACAGCATCAATATGGGCTGGCGTTTAGCCAACCCAACCCATAACCACTGGGTTGGCGGGTTGGGCGGGCCAACCCATTTTTTTTTTCAATTTTTTTAACAATATACTAATATTTTTTTTTATACAATAAGATTATTTTTTCTACACACCTAAGCATGACAAAATTAAAAACACATTGCAAATTATAGAGAGTTGGGACTGATTTCTAAGACTGAGAGCGTGAGCCGTGAGAAAGATAAGGAGTGAGAGATTGTTTCAAGCAAAAACAAAAGAGAGTTGGCCAAACTGAGGAGTAAGAACTGAGGAGTAGGAGTACTGGACTGGGCTCTGAAGTGACGATGTGTACTTGCGGAGTCTTAATTAGGCTATATATTTTGCCCTTATCACTCTTTCTCCTTAGATTTTGAAAGAGTTGTTTTAGTTTTCTTTACTTCACAAATTGATTTTACTGTAACCCCACCAGACAACAGTGAAATTTCTGATTTCTTTGAAAGCTAATGAAACATTAATTTGTTATAGTAATTATTTCCCCTTATGCGCGTGCACCAAGTAGGAAAAATCTAGCAATTAACAAGGAGAATGTTAGTTGGACAAAAAAACAAGGAGAATGTTAATGTTAGTTGGACAACAAAAACAAGGAGGAGTTTTTTTTTGGGGGATTGTGTACTACTTACCACCTTAACTAATTAATCATTAACATAAAGCTGTGTGAGAAACTTTCTTCTATTTAAGGTCCATTAAGCAAGCATATCCTCCCACATCCATCTCACTCTCTCTCTCTCTCTCCTTATTTCTGTAGCTCACTCACCATCAGAGACATAGAGGCATGGCTCTCTCTGCTACATTGGAGGGTGAAGTTAATTGAGATCCATTCTCCTGCTGATAAGTTCTTCAACATGTTTATAGCTCAACTTCACCATATTCAGAACATAAGTGATCAAGTTCATGAGACTAAGCTGCATCAAGGAGAGTGGCACAGCGTTGGTTCTGATCATGTACTTTCGCTACCGGTAAGCCTTCCACGCTCATATTCACTTGCCTGTATATCTGATAAAGCATGATTTTATTCCAAATAACAATAAATTGTGCTGAGCTTGATTCTTAGCTAACTTGATCATCATGATTATTACAGATGGTAAGGTAGAAACTTGTAAGGAACACATTGAAGAGATTGATCAAGAGAAGAGATCGATCACATTCAACATTTTTGATGGACATGTTGGTGAGAAGTACAAGACCTTCAAGTCTAAGCTTCAGATGATTGATAAGGGCGTTAATAATAATAATAGTGCCGTTGCCAAAGGGACTTGCGAATATGAGAAGCTCCGTGACGATGTGCCTCCTCCTCAGCACTACTTGGACTTTCTCGTTAACTCCACTAAAGATATCGATGCTCATCTTTTGAAGGCATAAATATCAATCCAAAATATATAATTAGGGGAAAATGGAACCTGTCTAAGTAAGCCAAGCGTGTGAACGCATCTATTTTAATATGTTGTTCTTGTGTGCCCAGAATAAAGCTCATCAGATCTGGACCGTACGGTTCAGATTAGTTTTGGAAAATCCAGATTTGGTGAGTTTGTAGTTCTTGTTGATGGGCACCAAAATCAGTTCCTATACTATGCTCATCTTCTATATTTGTAATATAGTGTTTCTATGTTTAATGATGAGATGTTGGTTATATTAATATAAATGATTTGGGTAAAATTTTATTTAATTTAAGAATTGTAATTGAATTATTTTTTATTTAGTCCTTCAACGTTTAGAAAACCGGACCGGACCAGACGGTCTAGCCGGCTAGACTGTCGGGTGGCGCTGGGACACCTCATTTCCAAGGCAAAAGCCGTTTTGTGAGTTAGGCTATTTAAACCGCGATTAGGCCGCTTTTAGGCTGGGACTTGTTTTTAGGCTGGAACTCGTTCCGGCTAAACAATAATTGAATGATATGAGAAGCCCAAAAATATTCTGAAGAAGAAGATGAAGACAATCGAATAGGAAAAAGATAAATGGGGAGAAAGGTGTATAAATGGAAGCAAAATAACAATAATATAAGAAGATGATAAGATCAAACCTGAGTTCCACATAAGAAAGATTACAAAGCAATAGGATCTGTGTTTTCATTTTTACGCCATGGGAAAGAAGAAAGAGACGTCAGACGAACTGAAAAACTGGTGAAAAAGGAAAGAATTGAAGATAAAGAGGAAAAAGGTTTTAATCTAGGAGAAGCATTTAATTATATTACCCAAGAGAATATAAAGTTATATTGTCTTAATATGATAGTAATATCCATCGGATATTGGCAAAACAAAGTCCATCGAATAAAAGGTTGAACTGATAAGTTTCTTCATCAGTTCCCAAGAAATGTTAAGTTTCTTTTCTTCTTCCTAGGTCTGCAGTATGCTAATGTCACCTCATCTCACGTGAAAATGTTTTTCACTCAACATTATAAATAATAAAGAAGATTTTTTTTTTAAAAAAAAAACCTATACTCTTCTATGCTGGACAATCTATTCAAATTTTAAATGATAAGAAATAGTTTTGTATAATTTTTTTAAAAGAATAATTTTTCTTAAGACAATTACATGATAACACACTTATATACTGGCAAAAAAAAGAAAGATAAAAGATAAAACACATATAAGTTTATGTGATAATTATACTACATTTTTAAATGTTCCATCCTTATTATTATTAGTGTATTTGTTATATTTAAATTATTATATATGTATATAATATTATTTTTATTTAATTATTATGCCATCGGCTTGACCGGACGGCCTAACTGACTTGACCGTTTGGACCATGACTAGCTAGCCTTTCCAGCTTGACGCCCGGTCCGGCTTTGAAAACATTGTATTCCTTAGTGATGGGCTTGGACATTTCTTTGCCCATATATATCCTCGCTTGGAATTTCTGAGGAGGCTTTGAAAGGGAACTGATACAGTTGACTAACAAAAAATGAATTACTTTTTTCTAATACTACTATAAAAAACACAAGTTGTGGCGCTTAATTCAAAGAATACTATGGCGTTTGGGAAGTGTCATAGCTTCCAGCTCCATTAAAACAAGCTACAACGCTTCTTGAATATACAGAAGCGTCATAGCATGATTATTTAATTGTTTTTAAGTATAAAGCTATGACGCTTTATCAGGAAAGCGTTATAGGAAGTTGGCACTTCCTATGGGACTTCCAGGGAAGTTCCATTGGAAGTCATTATGCTTCTTGAATATACAGAAGCATCATCGCATGATTATTTAATTTTTTTTAAGTATAAAGCTATGACGCTTTATCAGGAAAGCGTTATAGGAAGTTGGCACTTCCTATGGGACTTCTCCAGGGAAGTGCCATTGGAAGCGAATGACTTCCAATGGCACTTCCCTGGAGAAGCGAATGACTTCCAATGGCACTTCTCTGGAGAAGCGAATGACTTCCAATGGCACTTCCCTGGAGATGCGCCATAGGAAGTCTTTTTTTTTAAAAAAAAAAATCGTAATTATTTTATTTTCTGATGTAAACCTCCATTTAAAATTCAAAATCTATAGCAATTTATAATATAATCCACAATAAAATAAAATAACATAGCACATATCTTTTCTAATATAGCGTCTTCCTGTATCAAGCATAAAAAAGCTATAGCATTTAAGTTGCTTAAACTTGAGTCATACACGTTACTTCTACGAAGGATTGAACTAAGTATTATTATATTTGTAAGCTCACATTTTCAAAAAAGTTATTACAATATATAGGAAATTCAAGAAGACTGAGTTGAAGCTTCAAATAAATACCTGGAAACAAATTTATGAGCATATATAAATGTGAGATTCATGATAGATTTTAACTTAAAAAAATGAACCAAATGTTGAAAAAAAAACACTTACATGCTGGGAGCTTCTGAAGGAAGCCGAGATAAGAAGGAAAAAAAAGCAGGTGGGAGAGGAAGTTTTATACTGCAACGGAGTTCTAGAAAATGAGAGAGCTAGAGGGAAAGTGGGAAGATGAAAGAAATGAAAATGAAAATGGCGAACTGTGAAAATTATATAGCACATTGTCATACAAGTGGTAGAAGCTATAACACTTTGACACAAAGCGCCATAGCTTCCCAATTTAAAGAAAAAAAAATTGAAAGCTTTCGAAAAGTATTAGTTTCATAATTTAAGAAAAAAAATTAAAAACCTTAAAAAATAAAGTTGTCGGTGGGTTTGTTGCCTCCAATGGTGCTTGCTAGAGCAAGCGTCATTAGAGGCATATTGATATATGCGTGGAGGCCCTTCCAGCAGATTTTTTTTAAAAAAAATTTAAATAATAAATTAAATATAAAATAAATTTAGTAAATTAAATAAGTAATAACTAATAAAATTATATTTGTAAGCTTAAAAATTAATAGGATACATGTGTCATATTTTAGAAATATTATAATTTTACTATAAATCTAACTGAAATAAATAGGACACATGGTTTTAGAGGACTTGATATGATGAATCAAGGAACTTGACTTAATATTTTTTTATTCATTTAAATCTTTAGAAAATCTTTGTTTTTTAATTAATTTTGACTTATATTAGTTACTACAATTATTTTTTGCTCCATGTTTAGGAATGATTTTTTTCCTGCTTGCTGAAGGAGGTGACCAAAACCCAAAAAAGAAAAAGAAAAAAGAAATAGCTATTAGGCAAAAATTAGGAAAAATATAAAGCTTTTGCCTCCTCCGGCGCTTGATGGAGCAAGCGCCAGAAGAGGTGCATAAAACCCAAAAAAAAAAAGAAATAGCTACTAAGCAGAAATAAAAAAAATAAATATATAAAAATAAAGCTGTTGCCTCTTGGCGGACAGGTTGCTCCACCAAGCTCTAGAGGAGGCGCATAAAACCAAAAAAAAAAAAATAGAAATAGCTACGGGTAGAACCCAAAAAAAAAAAAAGAACAAGATGGGTCTTGGCCAGTACTTGGTGTGGCAAACACTGGCCAAGGTGTGTTGCCTCCTCCGGTGCTTTCTGGTGGAAGCGTCGGCCAAGATTGATTAGCCAAAAAAAAAATTAGTTTGCTATGACACTTCTTTAAAGAAGGGTCATAGAAGGGGGTGTCATTAAATCATTATTTTATAGTAATGTAAAAATGAAAAGCAATTCTGATGAGCCTTTTTCATTACTACTATAAGCGGAACACGATTCGAAGTCTCTTTCCGGTGATCTGTGGCTTAATTTTCACTTTCCAGAGAACCCTGCATATTTATAAATCGGAAAAACAAAAACTTTAGCGAGAGAAATAAAGAAATAATGATGGAAAAGCCTGAATAACATCGCATTACATTGTACCTCACTTAAATGAAAAAAAAAAATACATATATGATCACCAAATATATTTTAATTTTTATTTCATTGACTATAGAAATAATCAATCGACTTTGCTTACTCTAAAGGGTGATAATATAATTAACTTGATTTCAGAATCACAACTAGTTAATATTGGGATAATAACTATAAATATTACTCCCTTAGTCCTAGATTAAGAAAATTAGTTAAATGTGTTATTTGTAAAAAAAAAAAAGTTAGTTGGTTTTCTTCAAAGATAAATTTATTTATATCTATTAGGTCAAGTTCTCGAATGACACATGGTCATGTCATGCGTTCTACTTTTAAAATATTATCATTAAACTATAAACTCATATAAAAAAAAAGACAGATAATCATGTGATTAGAGGATTTAACATTATAAATATAAGAAATTTGATATAAATATTCTCTCTTAAATTATCTCTTTTAATAATTTTCATTCCGTTAATGAAAAACCTCCTTATAATATATGCGATTAATAAAGAGGGTTTAGGGAAAAAATTATTATTTTAAAAAATAAAGTAAATTGATATCTTTCATTTATGGTCCAAGCAAATTCCTCTAGCCACTAGCTCTTACTTTTTTTTGACTGAAAACTGGATTTCATTAATCTATCATAAGATTAGTACAAATGACACCTCACTAGCTCTTAGGCCTCGTTTGGTACAAGGGAACTGAACCCAGAGAAGTGGAAGTGGTGATGGAACTCTGAAATTAGGCTGTTTGGTAAGTTTGATCTCACTTCCCTGAAGAAGTGACTTCCATCAAAAACAATGGAAGTCACTTCTTTAGGTCAGCCATGGGAACTGACTTCCACCTCTCATGGAAGTGGAAGTCTGACCATTTTGCCCTCTCCCTTTCTTCCTCAAACATCCGTGAGGCAGGTGAGGACGACGACAGTGGCCAAGATGACGACGGCGGACGGCGAGCAAGGACGAGATCAACATCGCGACATCCTCTTCTACCTCTGAGATCTGCGATGGCGTCCTCTCCTCCTTCTCCCTCATCGATTTGGCAACAACGACATCTCCTCCTCCGGGATCTTCAACTTGCGCCGATCGCCTCTCTTCTCCTCCAGCAACGGGCTCATCAAACACAACTCCATCCTTGTCTCCCCCACCAGCAAACGCGACTCTGCTCCGAACACGATTTCGCCGTTGTCTTCCTCTGGCGGCAAATGCAACTCAGCCAAGCTGAACAATTTTTGTTATCCTCCTTCCATCTTCAACTTCTTCTCATTTGGATTGCTCGCGGAGCCTTCTCCACCAGTGACTGCGGCAGAGTGAATCAACCAGCGATGGGTGTCGACGATTTCAACATCTGGTCTATGGTTAGCGTGGACGATTTGGGATTATTTGCTGTTTATGATTTTGATTTCTTTCTTTGATTTTGATTCTTTTGATCTAGTTTCTAGTATTATTCTTGTGGCCCCTCTTTTCTCTAGCCCCATCATCTCTGTTTTCTGTGATCTACTCCCTCTCCGGCATTGCTTCCTTATCATCACTTCTCCTCTCCATATGTTTTTTCGTTTGATTTGATTTTTCACTCATTCAAATGATGATGCATTTGATCCGTAATCTGTTTATTAACTCTGATGAAGCATGTGGTTTCTCTTTTGCTTGGATTCATGAGTGGATCATCGGAAATTTTGGTGCTGGTTCAAGGTTTGGTTATGGTGGTCGGTGTTTGCGATGGAGAGGGAGGAGGTTTTATTTTTTTTGGACAGGGGCATTTTGGTCTTTTCGTATAAAATACATATATTTTTTTAAAAGTTATATCTCACTTCCATCGTCATACCAAACGTACTTTAAAAACCACTTCCACCTCTCTTTCCACTTCCAATTCTATTTCCACTTTCACTTCCACTTCCATAAAAAACTCTTCCATTATACCAAACGCGGCATTACTTTCAAGCTGGGGAGGGTATTAAATACGTAACATTGTATTTTAATTAATGTAATAAAACAAATCTTCAATTAACCAGTTAATTAAGCTGGCATGGGTGATATGGGCTCTAATCTCTCGTACACCTAAGTAAAGGGCGACTTATTTGGAAATGGTCATATCTTTTCAACTAATATATTGATTATTAGTTTTGTAAAAGAAATTCAAATCCCAATCAATTCAAGAATATTCGTATCATATACTTCCTACGTCACTATATATAAGAGTTTTTTTTTTTAATGGGCTTGTCCCTAAATATAATATCACTTTTAAATTTGTTTCAATAATAAACACATTTTTTTCATGGGAAAATCCCATATAAAGCTACTTAAAATAGGGAAATTCTAAATTATGTTAGTAAATTCAACACATCCTTAATTAAGTCATCAACCCAATTTAGGATTTTAAAATATGAGTAAAATAACTTTAATGCCCTTCTCATTCTTCTCTCCCCTCTTAAAAGAGTTTTATTGCAAGATAACTTTATCACTCTATATATATCAACATATATTAATATATAATCAAACAAAATCTAATTTTTCTAAATCAAAGGAATTTTTTATGCTCTAAAAGGATCATAAAAAATAATTCAAGCAAAAAAAAAAAAAAAAAGGAACCATGATACATACCAACTAAAAATCATTTAATTGAAATTAAAAATAAATTAAAAAAATTGATTTTTTCAACCAAAAATCATTCAATTGATATTAAAAATTAAAAAATAAAAAAATTTGAGTTTTCTTAAAAAAGTAATGTAGTTATTTTTATCAAGTGAGACAAAAAAAAACTACTTTTACCAACAGTAATCTAAACAAACTCTAAATAATTTTTCCTAATGCATAAATGTGAATTTCTTAAGTATAATTTAGTTAAGATTTCATTTTTTTAATATAAATTGTTAATATGAATTATTCATTTTTATTAGAAAGGCGAGAAATTTTTATATACTTCTAAGGATATTTTAGATAAAAATATTAAATACACTTAAAATTTCATAAAATGCTTATTGAAATATAGAACTTTCCAAGAAAAACTTTATATATGAAATAAATATAGTAAAATTTATAATTAATATATTTATTTTAAAAATAATTTTTTATTGTGACATATACTCTTTTTTTTTTTTTGAAAAATTTGTTCATGTTAATAAAATGAACTTCTTGCTTAAAAATACTGTAAGTTTTTTTTTCTTATTATGATAATTAATATATTTAAATCAGAAATGAATCATATTTTGTTTTATTAAATATTTTTGATATATATATATATATATAGAAAAAAATAAGTCATAAAGTAATAAAACTCTTTAAAGAGGAGAGAGGAGAGGACATCAAAGTCATTTTACCCACATTTTAAAATCCTAAATTACGTTGATGACTCATTTAGATATTTGTTAAATTTACCAACCTGATTTAGAATTATCCTATTTTAAATAGCTTTATATGGGATTTTCCCTTTTTTCATTTTGCCCTCAATTAATTATTATACTGCATATATTCTCTTTCATCATTTTCTCATTAATACTCTCTCACTCACTCATTCATTAATAGGGGCATTTTCAAATAAATCAATAAATAAATTTCCTACATAATTATCACATTTAACTACTTTTAATTGTTTCAGAATCTCACAATGATTGTTGTGTTTATCTCAATCATGCAATATTTTAGATTTTTCCTGTTCAATAAGCAGAGTGAAACACCTGCAAAGAAAAACAACGTGTGAAATTCACTGAACAATGAAAGGAGATTTGCCAATTAGCTAGCCTAAGGGTCTGTTTGGTGTGAGGGATTTGGAGGGAAGGGGAAATTTTTATGAGTTGAATTTTAAAAGATTGAAGAAGTGGGGTAATAAAATTTTAATAAAGAGAATATATAAGATAAAAGAGTAAGAAAAATTAATTAAAAATTTTTAACCCCACTTCTCTATTTTTTTTAAATTCAACTCAAAAAAATTTTCCCTCCACCCACTTTCCCTCCTCTCCCCTCAGACCAAACAAGCTCTAAGTGTGCAGCTGGCTCTGTCTATGGTTTAAGACAGTAAAAATTGAAAAGAGAAGAACTAAAAAATAAATAAAAATTGAAACTTTTATCCAAGTGAAAGCGGTATAACAATGAGAAAAAAGAACAAGCACAACCCAAGGAGTGTGCTTTCATTCATTTTATTGTAATAATTAGTCCACTAAACAAATTAAGCTCTTGTTCTAGCAGGATAGCAGCACCAGCTTCTTCTCATTATGTGACCAAATAACAAGCATTCTGATCTCAAGTGTCTGAGAGAACTGACTGATTACGGCCTTTTTTGTATGTTAGTTTTGGGGTCCACAATAAAAAAATAATTAAGGACAATGTATAGACAAACCTAGAATCGTTCTCTCTTCTCGAGGAACCTTTTATTGAATCCTAAGTAATCTAAATGCTATGCAAATGCAATAAAACAAGGGGAAATTGATTTTCGGTTTTTCAAATTAATAGCTAAAAGAAAATGTAATTTAATTAAATACTAAACTATTATATTTGGTATTTTATAGAAATGAAATATGAATGAAGTGAATTCTCTTGAGAAATTGGTTCATTGGTTATCCTAGTTCACTAAATAATATGGGAGTTTGAAATCCATCAAGTCTTAATTAAAAACCTCAAACAAACACGTTGAGTCTAACACTCCTAATCAATAGTTACTCCTACAATTGTATTCATTGCTATTGCTTAGAAATATTATTCAAGACCCACTTGATGCGTGAAATGGATTAAATTAATGTAATTGTTTCCTCTGATATGAATGCACAATCGTGACATTCAAATTAACCCAAATCAATTACACAAATTAGTAATCATATGGCAAGCACAATCTCAATGAATTAATAGGAAATATATAACTATAAATCAATCAATTACAATTATTTCAATCCAAACATAATATAAGCAACCTTAGTTCAACAGTATAGAGTCCAAATAACTCAACAAAATCGTACTGAAACTACTTTAGAACATAGTTAGGGATTACAATGAAAATAGGAAATTCATAAAGAAACTAAGAAAAAAAAAACTCTCATTTGAAACTCTTTGAACTCAAGCCAATTTCTCAATTCTCAAGAGTTGAAGGCTTAGCCACTTATTGCTTTAAAATAACCACAGCTTAGAATCTTGAACTAGCGGGAAAACTGCATCACCTCGTCGGGAAATCTCTGAATCCCGTTGGAAAAACACCAATGAAGCTGAAACTCATGGAGAATTGATTGAACCATATTTTTATATAATATTTCATAATTAAATTGGGATTTTTAATGGATTTTATGGGATAATATTACATGATTAAGCATTAATTTTAGTTAGGAACATTTGTATTGAATTAATTGTAATTAAGGGCAAAATGGTCATAAATCTATTGATTATTTATACAAATGTTTTCCTTGAACTTTTGATGCTACATGATGTTTAATATTGTATTGTAGGTGATTTGAAAGAAAATTGGAGATTTTAGAGGTCAAATTAATGTTTTGAAGATGGGAGAAAATCACAGAAAGGGGCCATAGATTTTGGGAAAATTACAAATAATGAAGAAAGGGACATTGAGAATTACAGATCAGTACCCAAAAGTTCAGAAATTTTTGCTTCTGCCCACCAAAGTTTCAAAAATGTGCAAGTTAGTCCCTCAAGAAAAGGTTTTACATTTTTCATTTTGGTCCCTGGGTCAAAACACGTTGTTTTGACCAAGGGATCCGATTCCCATGGACCAACCCGGTGGACATGGGAAATGGACATGCGAGGACCCGATACGGAGACGCATCTGAGGGTATTAACAGAGAGCTTTGAGGCACCGCAGGGAATAACGCAGAAAATCATCATCGGATCATCATCGCACTTCTTCTTCTTCTTCCTTCCTCTTCCTTGTGTCGCCGGCGGCACTACTGCTTCTCCACCATCGCCGCTGGCGACCATCAACCACCATCACCATGCATAAGCTAAAAGGGAGAGATTCGAAACAGAGAGGACCCGAGAAGTAGAGCACAGAGCGAGAAAGAGGGACTGAGCGCGAGTTTCAGTGGTTTTACCTTCTCCATTTACCACCACCGTCGACCCTCAACCACCGTCACCACAATCACCTTTCACTCACACCAACACCGAAGCTAAACCAGAGTTGAGCGTCGCAAGGAACAAAGACGGAGGAGCTGATTCTCAGTCATTTCCATCATCACTGTCACCTTCATTTTCCCTTATCCTTCCTCTGCTTTGAATTTCATCACTCCTTCATTAATTCTTCCAGACCTACAGACCCATTTATTCTTCTTTGTTGATTGGATTTTTCAATTTCCTATGGGTTCTGTGAGTTTTGAAATTATTGTTGGAGACATGAGAAGCTAATTAGCTTGGTTCTTGGTGGTGAAGACAAGTGCTTGAGCTCAATGAACTACATAGGGGAGTTTTTCTATCATTCCATTTTTCTAGAATTATATATTTAAATTGCCTAGTTTTAGGAATTATTGTATATGATTCTGGAACTGAGATTGATGTTAATCGTTTCTGTTGGTTTGATATTTATGATTGGATTGGATTTTTGTGGCTTGTTGAATTTATATATATATTTCCTTATTGATTCAGTGAAATTGTGCTTTCTACGTGTTATTGTTAGATTGTATAATTGAATTGGATCAATTGAGTGTCGTGTTATCGCATTCACATTAAGAGGAAACATGTCATAATTATCTATTTTAATTGCACTCTAAGTGGTTCATAATAGTGCCTTAAGAGATAGTTACTAGCTGCGTTTGCAGGAGTAACTATTAATTAAGAACACTAGACCCGAGCGATCGTTTAGGGTTTTGCTTTCAAGACTTAGAGAGAATTAATTCCCATAATCTTTTTGAGCAAGGATTGTCACTTCTTTATTACTAAGGGCATTTTTTTATTCATATTTTCCACTCCATACCATTCCATTAACTCATTCTCCATTTATAAGAAAAAGACCAAAAATATTAGTTTAGCTTTTAATTAACAAGTGCATTTTATTTTTATTATTAATTTCAAAAATCCAAAAATCATTTTCCCCTTGTTTTAATTGCATTTGCATGATAATTAGTTTACTTAGGTAGTTCAACAAAGGCTCCTTAAGTGAGACGACCCGAGTGTTGCACTGTATTGCGATTCTTGGATTAAAAATATTTTGCATTTGACCCCAAGGCATAAAGACACGGTCAAATCAAGAAGCCAACAAGGGATGATGTTATGGTATTTGAGTGAGGAAGGGAAGGTGGTAGGAGCATAAGAGGACTCACCGGAAATGGATAGTGTCACCAAAATCCGCAACTGTCTCCAAAATCTGGAAATTTGTTGCCGCGGTGGTGAGGAAAGTTGAGGTGATGGTAATGGTGTGGGAAGCTGGTGAGAATCGGTGAAGAACTCTCAAGAAGATCCCGATCTTCCTCCCTCCTCTACGCTTAACGCTCTCTGGTTCTTTTAAAGTTGACAGTGGTGGTGCTGCCGACGATGTAAGGACCGAGGAACGGTGAGAGCTAGGTGGTTCGGTGCTGTGAATACAGAAGTGATGGCTGCGGTGGTTGGGTAGTCTTCTCTCCCCCTCTCTTTGCTCTCAAGCTCTCCGACTCTCCCTTAGCTCTCACTCTACATCGGGTCTCTCTTCTCTCAAGTTCCAGATCTGCCTGGGACGCCTACAAACCCTCAACTCCAACTCTTGGTGTGTGTAGGTCGCTGGAGGCAATGGTGAACAAGAGAAGTTTGTGCCGCCGGCGACATAAGAAGATGAAGGTGATCTAATGAAGATGGGTCTCACTCTGCGGCGCTCTACTATGTATCCGAAACTCCAGCTCGCATCTCAGATTTGCGTCTTAAGCTTTGTTTGGTTGGAGGTTTTATTAAGTTAGGTTAAGCTTTATTTGGTTGGGGTTGAACCAAACAAGATAACCTCACTTACCCTCTTCTTGAACCAAACGACATTATAATCTCTCATAGCTTAACTTAAATAAACCTTACTTAACCTAACCTCCGTTGAACCGAACACACCTGTAAACTCAAGTAGGAACAATGACCTAATTGAGTTTTGACTAGGGACCAATTTGAAAGATTAAAAAGTTCCGAGAGGGACTAAAATAAAAATATTTGAAATACTGGTCCGTAACTGTAATTTTCAAAACTTATGGGTCTTTATGTAATTTTCTCTGACACCATTTTCCAAGGTATTAAAACTCGGACCGGGTATTAAACCGGTTGGGGTACTGGGTTAAGGGTCAGTGGTTCAAACCAGGGTCAAACCGGAGCTAAACCGGGACCAAATCGGTGAGAAATTAAAGATTTTAGACTTATAGTATAAAATTTTAAAGAAAAAAGTTAACTTTTTTTTAAAAAAATTGGAACCCGGACCGGACTGGGAACCGAACCAATTCACCTGCCGGTCCGGGTTCCTGAACCTGGCCATTTTCTTTGTGATTTCAGAAATCATGGGCTATTTTTTGTAATTTTTCCCAGGACTCAAAATATTAATTCTACTCTCCAAAAGCTCAATTTTTCTTCCAAAACGCCTACAATGCAATATCAATCACTGACTTATCCTTTAAGTTTAACTCCTTTTAACCTCAAAAAAGCCAAAAACTCTTAGAATTCTGAATTCAGATCAGTGTCTGAGACACAAGGATACAACATGCTAACTTCTTCAACGTTGATGGATCATTCATGAAAATCAAAGTCCATAATGCAGCCTAGAAATTTATTAAAATAATATATTCTCATCACTATACAACTCCAGGTTTTGTTTGCTGGCAATGATACAAGAGTACCCTATAATTATATTCAACAATGGATACGTTGCTTACAGCAGTGGCTATATGGCTATTATCATGTAGTTAAACCATCTCAATGATTTCCTCCGCCTCTCTCTTAAAACCATCTCAACTGTGGCCATGACTATGATGATTTTCTAGTCCATTGGAACTCAAGTTGCAGAGGTGAAATATCACCTGGTATGCTTTCTAAAAGCTACTAAACATCAAAAATTCTAGTAACGTGCAATTCTTTGGCCATCTTTTATGTCCTTGATACAAATTCGTTCTTGCTCATAGCCAATTATCAGAAATCATTACATGAAAAAACTCCATTTCTGAAATGATGAAACCGAATTTTATCTCTCATAATTATCTCTCTCAATGAAATTTGGGAGACAAATTTAGAGAAAGTATTGTAGTCATCATGTATTCTCAAATTCTTGATCGCTCTAATGGGGCGATCAGGCCCTACATTAATGAAAGCAAAAGTGATGGCGAGCTTTTCACTATGAGTGCTGATAATTGATTCCTTCTCTTCCAATTCCACATCATGGAACACAGAATTGGTCTTTGAACTGTAACCCATTCTCTTCATTTGTTTAATCAAACAATCCAACTTTTCATATATAATCTCTGACTGTGGATGTGACCTATCTCCCCCATGGAAAAAATGTAACTCACCATTATACTCAACTGAGCTATAAGCAGCTAATTTTCTGACACCCTTCTTCCTCATCCTTTACCTCACTTTCTTAACAAAATCCCACCTCCCAGCAGATGCATACATATTTGACGTTAGAACCTGGTACGATGCAACATCAGGAGCTATTTTATAAAGACGATGCGCGGCGAGTTGGCCTAATTCCACGTTTTGGTGTATAACACAGGCGCCCAATATAGCCCCCCATACATCCGAGTCTGGTTCAATAGGCATGCTTCTGATAAAGTTATATGCTTCTTCAAGATGGCCTGATCGGCCAAGAAGGTCAACCATGCAAGCATAATGTTCTTTACTTGGTTTGATGCTTTCATCACATGAACGAGACATCCGATTAAAATATCTCCAGCCTTGGCTCACTAGTCCTGCATGGCTACAAGCTGACAAAACCCCTAGATACGTAACATAATTTGGTGTGTCCGGATAGAATCAAAAAAGTGTTCCTGAGACTAAAACCTTGGTTTTGAAAAAAAAAGTCCCAAACACCCAACAATTTTGGGTAATTCCGTTTTTAAGGAAAATCATGGTTTCACCGATAAGCTATTTGCCTTTACTTTTTCCACTATTGAAGAAATATATTTGGAGGGAAATTAACAAAAACTGCATCTTCGCTTATCCAGGCTGAGGCGCATGGAATGATTATGTTGTAATTTAACATATAAATATATATTCCATTAGATACAATTTATTAATATACAATTTATTAATTTTTAAAATATAATCTTATTTTTTAAATGTAATTATCATAAAATTTAATGTTCTTTTTAGTATTTTGACCATTAAAAAAACTATTCTCATCACAATATCCAAAGACTCACATTTTATCAAAATCAATTTTTTCTTATAATCTATTCTGCTTAAAATCTATTCTTCAGGAGCTATTATCCACTTTTTCTCCAAAAGCTATTCTCCAAAAGTTAATCCGAATACACCCTTGCAATCCCTCTCTCATCATTCTAGAAAACAGGGATAATGCCTTTCCACTTTCCCCATTAATGGCATATCATGAAATCATAGTACTCCATGAAATTACATTCCCACAAGGAATTTTCTCAAACAATTCAGTAGCAAAATCAATATTACCACACTTCATATGCATGTCTAGCCGTGCATTTTCAACAATTATGTTGCAATCAATCCCTTCCTCTCTTGCAATACGATAAATTTCCTCCCCAGTATCCGAGCACCCTAATTGGCCACAAACTGAAAGAGCACTCACCAAAGTCGCAGCATATGGCCGAGTTCCAGTTGAACCCATTTCACAAAACAAAGCAAGAGCATTCATAACATATCCATTTTGGGCACATGCTGCAATGAAAGCATTCCATGCCACTAAATCTCTTTCAACCATGGTCTTAAACAAAAAATCAGCTAAACCCAGTTCTCCAAGTTTGACATACATTATCATCAACTCAATCCTTACCATTACGACAAACTCAATCCCATATTTTACCACCTGGGCATGCGCAGTAGGAGCCGCAGCCTTGAATTTAGGCAGCTCGGCACAAGCCTTGATGACAAATGGAAATGTGCATGCATGAACGAATCAGGACGTACACCAAGAAGATTCATTCTCTTATAAATGAAGGCAGCTTCATTGGGTTGATCATTTTGCACGTAACCTCTGATCAGGGTGTTCCACAAGAAAGTTCGTGGCTTATGCATTTCATCGAACAGTTGACGTGCATACAACATATCACCCAAACCGATGAAGCTGGTGAGAGATGCGTTAGAAGGCTGTTCTTGATGGATAAGCCTGATGTGAGGAGGAGTGTATGGATTTGTTTCAGCTAATATGGATTCGAGGAACATGATTGCAACAGGGCAGTGAAGGCTTCTTTGGTCAGAAACTTTTGTTGTTTTGTAAGGGCGTGCGAAGAGAATTTAAGGGTTGGAAGGAATGGAACGATGTTGGGCAGCAGATCCTCTCAATCTCTCATTATCTCATTTTCTCATCATCCTTCATGAGTCCATCTGAATTGTTGATTGAGAAGGGGTGCCATCTAGACCGTTGATTGGGAAGAGGAGAGAAAAGTTGAAGGAGTGATAACTTGATGATGTGGCTCATTTTTTATCTTTCAGATTATTTAGACGGATATGATTTAGAGATCATGAGAGATGATGAGAAAAGGGATAATGAGAGAAACCGAACCTAACAACGTGGATGGTGAAGAAAAACTTGGTGGGAATTATTTTTGAAGGTATGAGCATGGTAATATATATGGCATTGCCTTAGCTCTTATCACTACTACAAAAAAGCAAAGTTGTGGCGCTTATAATTGCATTAGCTGTGGCGCTAGAGAAATGCCACCTATCTGGACGCTACTAAAACAGCTGTGGAGCTTGGAAGCGCCACAGATTTTTTAATTCTTTTTTTTTTTTGCAAATACCTCCTGTGGCGCCTGGGGGGCCAGGCGCCACAGGAGTCAACACCTCCTGGGGCGCCTCCTCATGCAAGCGCCACAGGAGGTGTTTTTTTTAATTCTTCTATTGGTTTTTTTTAGCACATTTTTTCCTCATATTTTTTGGATTTTTCATATCGGTTTTTTTTAGCATATTTTTTCCTCATATATATCTCCCATGCATATATAATTATAGTCTGCAAGGTTTAATAAGAACAATGATAGATAACTTTAAAATGATATATATATCTCCCATGCATATATATTTTAATAAGAACAATGATATATATATATATCTCCCATGCATATATATATTTTTTCTATGTGCATCACATCAAGAAAATGCGTCACATATAAAGACTTCCAATATAGAAGTTCAAAGAAAATAGACTTTTTCTTCCAACCGCTTGTCTCGATTTGTTTTGCAAAAGGCTTGCCAAAATTGTTGTCCAAGTCTTTTACCTTGGAATACACCTGGGAACCGGTCAACATCTTCGGCGGGCTACCTTCTTATGCATCACCATTGAAAGGCTTTTTCCACTTCCTCCAACGATGTTGTGATGGTAAGAATCTTCGATTCCCCATGTAAACATTTTTCTTACAATGATGAAGTCGCACTGAATGAGTGTCATCTTCACATATAGGGCATGCACCATATCCTTTGATGCTGTATCTTGACAAATTTCCATAAGCAGGGAAATCATTAATTGTGCCAAACAACATGGCTTTCAAAGTGAAACTTTCTTCCATGTACCTGTCATACACACTAACGCCTTCATCCCAAAGCAGCTTCAAGTCATCAATTAAAGGAGCCAAGTATACATCTATATCATTCCCAGGTTACCTTGGCCCAGAAATTAATATGGACATCATAAACTTGCGTTTCATGATTAAGTGTAGAGGATGGTTATAAATCATCAATATCACCGGCCACGTGCTATGTGTGCTACTCTGAACACCATACGGATTAATTCCATCAGTTGACAGTGCAAGGCGAAGGTTCCTGACTTCATCAGCAAAGTCAGGGTACTCATGATCAATTTTTTTCCATTGAGGAGCATCTGCAGGGTGCCTAAGCTTCGTGTCTTTAATCCTTTCATCTGCATGCCATGTCAACTGCTTAGCAATCTCTGCATTACTATACAGTCACCTGAATCTCGGAATAATGGGAAAATACCATAGCACATTCAAAGGACTTTTTCCTTTCTTCTTCCTATATCGAGATGTGTTGCATTTAGGGCACTTCTCCAACGTTGCATACTGATTTCAAAATAATACGCAATCGTTAGGACATGCATGTATCTTCTCATATCTCATACCGGTTGTAGAGCAAAGACTTCGCTTTGCCTCGTATGTCTTGGTAGGAAGTACATTTTCTTCTGGAAGCATATCTTGCAACAGTTCAAGCAATGCGGTGAAACCCGAATCACTCAATCCGTAGAGAGCTTTAAAGTTGTACAACTTCAACACTGCTAGCAATCTTGTGTATTTAGTACTTCCGACATATAATGGTTTCTCTGTATCACCTTTCAACTTCTCATATTCGTTAGGGCAGTTATGAAGCACCCCTTCAACCATATTTACCATTTCTTTAAGATCATCATCTTCATCAAACATGCTTTGATCAAATTCATCTGAGGCACCACCTGTGGCATGCACCTGATCACTATATGCATCATTGGTCTCACCATGCCTTGTCCATCGTATATATGTTTGATCAATACCATAACACACTAAATGATCTAGCAAATCAAGTTGACTAATCCGCTTTCCAAAACAACAAGATAAGCAAGGACATAAGATTTTGCCAGGATCTTTTGTGTACTCAGTTGCAAATGTAATAAAATCCTTCAACCCATCTATATATTCCCTTGAACATCGATTAGATGACATCTATTTACGATCCATCTATGGGCTTCAATCTATTTTTTTTAAAAAGTACGTGGTTAGTTGTATGACTATTGCATTTGCTAATTACTTTTATATTCTCTTACCAATTTTAATTTAAAATAACATACACCACATGAATCTTCATAATTGAAGCTTTCTAAGTCTTAAACTGAATGTTTAAATTGCCAAATAATTCATTAATTATTCCCAGGCATTATAATAATTTTTTACAACTCATAACAAAAGAAACCATATTTGCCACATTATATCATAGTTAAATTAGAAAACATTACAAGTCAATAAATAAAATACAAGTGTTAAGAATATATAAATAATTATTTTGCTTATGCAATTAATCAATAACAATCATTAGATCACCTACAAATTATAACTATTAAATTCAACTAAAATCACATTTGTAAGCTCAAAATTTATAAAACATACCGTAAATAGAAGCTTCAATAGACTGATAAACTGAAACTACAAACACAAATTAAACATAAAAAAATCAATAAAATATTTGAGGTTCTAAGTTATTTTTTTTAATAATAATATGTGTAATAAATATCAATATATAATAAAATCAAATATGATTAGCTTAAATCAAAAAATATGATTCAGAAAAAAAAATAAAGAAAATAAAATAAAATGAAAAAGAAAGCATATTCCCAACATTAATTATCTCCTTATTGTATGTTTTTGCCCTTACGGTTTTAGTTAATATATTTAAAGTTAAACAATATAGACAAATTATATTTTATTTTATTAAATATTAACATTGATATATATTGATATATGAAAGTCATTTTATCCATATTTTAAAATCCTTAAATAAGTTAATGACTCAATTAACGAATTATTCAATTTATTATCCTGATTTCAATTTTTCCTATTTTCATTGGGTTTAGATGGGATTTTCTCTATTATAGTTTAATAAGATAATACAAAAAATTATTTTCTTACCTCTACAAAATAGCACTAACACAAATATATATTAAATACGTGAAATAATATTAAATAAATGATTTTGATTTTTGGAAAACAAATAATTTGAAGAAGTTTTAAAAGAAATAGCAGTATTATTAAAAGTTAATTTGATTATCTAATTTCAAAGCACTTGTATATTAATTACTGTCGTTCAAATTTATGGTTATATATAACATATAAATTCAATTGTTTCATTGTTCTTGTAACTGGTTGCATTAATTTCTTAGAACTAGTGAGAGCTATAAAACACACACACGCCTACAATGGGGATAAGTCTCTAGTAATGGGAATATATATATATAGTATATTATATATACTATATATACTAAAACACACACACGCCTACACACATTTGTATATTATATATATATAGGTGTTGTGTAAAAAGCAAAGAAACAAAACTAGAGATGGTCCACAGAGAAAGAAAATTCTGACAGCACAACGGACTTGTGGTTCAAGAAAAACCAACACATATTTTTCCTTTTTTTAATTTTATAGGTGCTTGTGGTTCAAGAGAGATATGATAGGTTCAGCGGAATAGGACTATGGAAGTTGCCCACTGGAGCTGTTAATGAGGTGAGCATTTTTTATAATATATATATATATATATTGATTAATAATGCAAGTTCTAGAGACAGATTTCGTTGAGGTTCTAGCATTCAGGTATATATCTTTGAAGTAAATTTTTTTGTAGATGTTTATGTTTGGTTCACTGTCAATTAACTATTTACTTCTAAAAACTATTGATGCTGAAGGTATTAATTTTAGTTGAAAATTAATTAAAATCATGTCTAATTTTTTTAAGAAATTTCTAAAATCTACATAAATTTCTTCTAAAATTCACTCAGACTGCATAAATACTACCATTGTTTATAAAAGCATCGCAAGCATGCCATAAAAAAAAGGCAGAACAACCCAAAAAAAAATTAATAAAAACAAAACGCAAGTTGAACTTACAGGTTGATCAGTGCAGTGGAGTGGGGGACCACGTAATTGCCGTTGGTGACGCAATCTTCAGTGAGGGAAGGAAGAAATTTGAGCTACCAAATGGAGTGGGGACCAAAAAGTTGAAGACAATAGAAAGAAAAGGGAATAATAGGGAAAGGAGTGGGGTTGGCAATTGGGAAAAAAACAAAGACGTGTGCGCGTGTGGGTGTAGTTTTAAGATGTGAAGATAAGAAAATGGAAGGATGGGGAGAGCCACGCACAGATGAAAGTGAAAATGAGAGAGGGAATGATTAATGATAGAGAAATAGGTAAAGAAAGAGATGGGGGTGTAGGCGCGGGAAAGGGAAAGAGATTGGGGGGGAGGCGGGAAAACAATAAGAGGATAAGGGGGTGGGGAGGGATGCTCTATTGGTGGGGAAGGGATAAGAAATCCCGTTTTTTTTAAAAAAAAAATAGGGTCAGGTGTGGCGCCTGACCAGGCAGGCGCCACACCTGACCCAAATATTTTTTTTTTATTTAAAAAGTCTGACCCAAATTTTTTTTTTTATTTAAAAAGTTGGTCTGGTGTGGCGCCTGACCAGGCAGGCGCCACACCTGACTATAATTTTTTTAAAAAAAAATAGGTCAGGTGTGGCGCCTGGCCAGACAGGCGCCACACCTGCCTATAAATTTTTTTTAAAAAAAAATGGGTTAGGTGTGGCGCCTGGCAAGACAGGCGCCACACCTGACCATAAGCTAGTGTGGTGCCTGGCGTGGCAGGCACCACAGCTGGTGCCACCTGGTTATGTGTGGCGCCTGTCTTGCCAGGCGCCACACTTAGCCTCCCCAGCTGTGGCACCTACCCTCTTAGGTGCCACAGCTGGTAAAAAAAACTTAAAATATATATAAAATAAAAAAGCAGCTGTGGCACTTCATTAAGGAAGGGCCACAATATGTGCGCCACCTTTCAACCTTTTTGTAGTAGTATATGGGTTTATTTTAACATGAAACCATGTTTTTGAGCAAACCGATAATCAGAATTTCGATCAAAGATTTCCATTACTTATGGCTCCAGTAGTTAACCAGCACATAAAGAATTTTTTTATCCACACACAAAAACAGAGCCTGGAGTGCCCGCCACCTCGAATCCGGCTTCTCTCCCATGTGTTTCCCTTGCCTTGCCTCTCCTTCACCCAAAACACTGCCGTTTTGGGTTAAAAAGGGAGAGGTGGAGTCCTTTTTTTTAATATATATATATATATATAACACTCTGAAGTATTTTTTCAGTATCATCCATTATCATAAAATGATATTTGATACACTGATCACCCTCAAATATTTTTTTAGTTGTAATTATTATCTAACAAACTGCACTCTAAAGTATTATTTCAGTAACACTCAGTACCATAAATTAGTTTTTAACTCACTCAGCACCTTAAATAATTTTTCAGTAGTAACTACGTCTAGCAAACTATATTTTAAAGTATTTTTTAGTAATATCCATTATAATAAATTAATTTTTAACTCATTCCGCACCTTAAATAATTTTTTCAATAATACCCAGTATCCTAAAATAATATTTTTTGCATCTTATCCTCTGAAATATTTTTTTTCACCACTCTGTATCTTAAGTTTAGACTGTTTGTTGCAATTCAAAAAATATTTTACCATACTAAATGTAGAAAATATTATTTTATAATACTAAGTTATACTAAAAAAATACTTCAGGTATTACATTTTTTTTAAAAAAAAATCCAACCTCCCTTTTTTAACCCAAAACAACAATGTTTTGGGTAAAAGAGACACATGGGACGGGAATCACATGGGAGAGAAGCCGGATTCCGCCGCCTTCTACCGTTCCACAATCAGAAAGCCTTCATTGACATGAATTAGTTATAAAATATAATAATTTACAAATGAAATTATTAAACTTTCGATTTTTAGTTATCGTTTTCTTTATTAAGAATTTTTTTGTAAAGAATGATTTAAAATCTAACTATTCTTAACTTAAAATTTTATAAACTAACAGTGGTTTTTGAAACAAAAGAAAACATTGACAATGATATCAATGTAAAATATCTGCGGTCAACGGCCGGGTTTTTTTAAAAAAAAAATAAAGAAAAGTGGCTCAAAGGGGAAAATAAGACCTGTGCAGAGAGATCCATGAAGAGCTGCTGGGCTAATAATAGTTGTGCCTTCTTTTGGGCTCAGGACCAATACCTAGGGGTGTTTAAAATCAGGATCGGGACCAGGATCCAGCACTCTCGGTCCCGGTCCCGGTTTTGGGCGATGATGCAAATTGCATCCCGGTCCCGATCCCGGTCCTGGTTTGATCCCGATCCCGGTAATCCCGGGCGGGACCGGGATCAAACCGGGAAATCCCGGTTTTTTTTAAAAAAAAAGATTAAATTTAAAAAATATTATTATTTTAGTTAAATTTTCCATAATATATTGTTTAAAGTAATTATTTAACATCTAATAAGGCCATAATAATCACACAAATTGATCTAAAATTGAAGAATAACATTTTATTATTATTATTATTATTATGATCACCTTCATCATTTTTATTATTATTTTTATACATTATATAGTAGGATTAGTATCACAATATATATAGTTTAACTCCAACTAAATATGTGATACACATTTTATCAAATGATAACTTAAATTATGGGATAAAAAATACAAAAATAAAACAATAACTTAGTTTTTAAGAAAAAAATTTAAAAAAATAAAATAAAATAACCGGGACCGGGACCGGGATCACAAGGTATGTGACCGGTCCCGGTCCCGGCCGGGACGGGAAATTCCCGGGATCAAAATTCCGGGACCAGGACCGAACAACCGGGATCGGGACATTTTGGACACCCCTACCCATACCTAATGACACTGAGAGTCCTCATCTCTTTCTCTTTCTTTTGGTTTTTTTTTTTTTAAATACAAAGGCATCAAAACTAGAAATATATAAGAGTTAGTTAGTTTTCTTTTAAGAGATCAAGTAAGCAAAATAAATTATTTAACTATAACATATATTATGTATTAGTATTAGATTATATATCAATCTATAAGTCAGACGAATTAGTTTTAAAAAAAAATAATGAATATAAATACTTTAATCTAACTTATTTAATTTTCTTGATCTATACAATAAAATTCAACTAACTCTTATATTAAGGATAAGGAGGAATACTAAGGACAAAGTCCTAGAGCACATAGAACTTAGTAGACAAACCGTTGATATCTTCTAAAGAAGATCCCTAATGAACCATTCGTTACATATGGTATCAACATCAAATTAGTAGCCACCTTGTGGCCTTCTTGATCTGAGTAATCTACTCATCTGATAATGTTTCTGTGATGATCAAGCACACAGCCTCTTGTCAAGAGTTTGTGAGCCTGTAGTTCGTTTCATTGGGTATATTAAATTCATATTAGCTTTTATTTTCTTTCTTTTAATAAATTGGTGTGTTACATCGTCTCGTTATTTTCCAACTCTACAAATTTGACTGTAGGGTTTCCTTCTCCCCCCCCGCCCCCTCTTTGGTCGCAACATCGTCGGAAAAAAGTAAAAAACACACGCTTCATAAAAAAACAACTTATCTGATCACAGTCAAGGATACCATGTTAGCCAAACAACCATACAGCTATCATTCAACCATATATATATATATATATATATATATATAATTTTTCTTTAGTTTTCTTTTGAAATACTCGGAAATCCTAAAATATTATTGAGATAGTTCTATAAAATGATAAATTGGGATTTTTTAATAGATTACGTACTATTCCCTAATCATTTGATGATGATAACTATCCTATAAATGCATGATCATTAATGGAACTTGTTTGCACCTGAATGTAGAGAATTAAGGATGAGCAAAATCACTACTCATTCCGTTATTATAATACCGAAAAACATTAAAGGTCACATTTCAAAAATCGTACCAAACTTAAATTTTTAACCAGAATGAATCAAAATATTTAGGTCAGTTTAGGCTTTTTGGACTGTTTTTAAATATAAAAAACTTGTTTTTCTAAAATTAAACATACTTTTTATAATTTCTTCTTGAGCCCAAAAGATATTTTTTTTCTCTACCCAAATCACTAATTTTCTTTGTTCGTTTGCTTGTATAAAAGATACTCATTTGGTCTTTGATGTTTGGCCTAACTAAGAGTTGATTTTGATCCTAAATATAAGACATTTTTTATATTTATCAACTTTTTTCCAAATCACAAACATGAATACTCTTTCAACAATAATCAAGTAAGAGGAAATTAAGGAAAATGTTTAGATTATTTTAGAAAAAAACATGTTATATTAACTAGTTTGACTAATTTCCTTAATCTAATCAAATTAGTTAAATAAGTCTTACATTGAGTACTCGAGGATTATATACTTAACCAACATGTGTTGGCTTTAGTAGAAGAGACTTTAGCTGCTTAAACATGAGGTTTTGAGTTTAAATCCAGGTGAATGCATAAAAACCTTTGGAAATTATACCCTTAATTAGGTTTGAAAATACTCAAATCTAACCCAATTAGATAGTTATATTAAAAAAAATATTCTAAATCTTGTCCACAACTTAAATACCTACAATATCCATCACAAATTTTGTATATAAGGGTGATTGGAGGACACCAATTTTGCACAAAGAATTCGTCAACCTTTGACGTTGCAAGTATTGTTTCGTCTGCAATCTAATTAGAGTGAGAGAGATGGTGAGCACGCTGGAAGCCAGTGTTGAACTCAACACTTCAGCTCTGAAGTTTCTGGAGATATTTTCAACCAAAACATATATATGAGCTTGCTACTATCTCCCCAAACATTGTTCAAAGCCTTGAAATTGTTTCTGGTGCATGGGGCTCTGTTGGCCTCACCATCCTCGCACACTATACCATAGGTACGTACGTACGTAAGACAACATCATCATCTTCATCAATATTTTTTATTTCTTTCTTTTTTTTTGGGTTTTTGACAAACTTGTTTTTGCATATATGATGGATGACGCAGATGGGACAGCACAAGTGGCTAAGATGGATTTGGCAAGCATAAACCTAATAGACCTATCACTAACATTCAAAGTGCTAGAGGGCGATCTGTTGGAAGTGTACAACAGCTTCGCGGTTATTCTGAAAGTCACTCCAAATGTACTGTCGGGAAGTGTTGTGACTTGGACCTTTGAATATGAGAAGCCAAGTTCAGACACTGCAGATCCAAACTCGTTGATGGAAGTTGCTATTCAAGTCTCCAAAGACATTGATGCTTATGCTAGCAACCTCATCTAGACTTGAATTCTTCAAGTAGTTAATAAAAAGTGTTTGTTGATATAAAAGTTGGCTTTTGTCAGCTTGTGTTGTATGCGTGTATGTTTTATATATTCTGCTTTCTGCTGCTATTTTCAGAATGAGGTTGTGGCGCTTGACATATACATACATGAGCAAGCGCAAGTCTATGTAGTTGCCTGCTTTGATACAATGTAATTTCAGTGCAAGTAATAATTCCCGCTCTAAATTTATAGATTTGGTTCAGTGATCTCAACTCTCGATCCTAGATTTTGAGATTGAAGGAAAGAATAATACATGTGTGTAGACTTTGCAAAGGAATCTTTAAGTTTCAGTCATGTCTAAAAGATTCTTTTTTGGGTGCATAACTGAGACGAAGCCCGATATTAAACCAGACACTAATTACAGACAGTTCCCTTATTTTCACATGGGGATCGCTCAAACACATTCTAACAAAAATATCACATTTGGATATATAGGATAATTTCGAAGACATTAAATTTTAAAACACTATTCTCGTGCTAAATGTTGACCCAGGGTAAGGGTTCAAGATGTGGGGAGGCGAGAGAAAATCCCAAGGGGTGGGCCTTGTGAGTCACATGCTGCGGCCCACATGGTGTTGGTAACACATGAGGGAGGACCACGCCGGAGGAGTGACCAAAGGGTGGTGGGATTACGGGGTGTGACATTGAGAGTGTGTGTGTGTATAGGAAGAACTCGCAAGCGCACTTTATTTAGGGGTAGCTACGTACAAACGCACGCTTGCTCATGATGACACACGACATATATATATAGAGAAGCTGACAAAGTCAAAATGCTTGTTGAGGACATTAACTTGATTACACACAAGGCACAAAAACAATTTGGGGTAATTATTGAATGTCTAGATGAGGCTGGCAACGTAAGCCTCAACGTCTTTGGAGATTTGAATAACCTCGTTCATCAACGAGTTTGGATCTGGAGTATCATCACTTGGCTTCTCATATTCCAAAGACCAGTGGACAACGCCTCCCTTCAGTAAATTTGGAGTGAGTTTCATAATAAACTTAAAGCTGATAATAAACTTAAAGCTGTTGTACACATTCAACACATCTCCCTCTATCACTTTGAATGTGATTGATAGGTCCGTGAAGTTTATGGTTTCCGCCGCATCCTTAGCCATTTGTGCTCTCCCATCCGTGCTTGCAATATATAGTTAACCTTTTTAACATTATGAAGATGAAACTAATTTCCTTGTTAAGCAAATTTGGTTAGCAAGGAGAGTTAAGCAAATCTAGGCCATCAGATCTGATCTAAAGTGTCCAGATATGATTTCTCAAAAGTCTATAATTTTTTTAAAAAATATTTTAATGGATATAAAATCTAAAATAAAAATAATCTATCAATCATTATATGTTCAAAAAAAAATTTATTTAAAAAATCATCGTTTTCAAAAAAACTCAAATCTAGAGATCTAGACGGCCCAAAACTACTTAGCTCTCCTTGCTAAGCAACACTTTGCTTAGTAGGGAATAAGCAGTGTAATTTAAGAAAATGGATTAAAGCTGACGATGTTGTCTTAATTACCTAGGGACTAGATAATTTGAAGCTTGGCTTTTCAAGGTACTAGATATACCATAAAATATGTATTTTAGGATACTAGATATACTCCTTTCAATCCTATTTATAAGCAAATTTCTTTCTTATAGGGTTGTTCCCTTTTATAAGCAACTTTCACTTTTTGTCTGAAAATGTAAGCTTCTTTTTCCTATTCTACCCTTATTAAATACTCATTCTCTCTCATATCTTATACTCATTATCTCTCATATTTTTTATATATTCTCTCTCCTATACTCTTTTCATAAATAAGGGCATATATGGAAAAAAAACATGACATTTTTGACACATTTATTGCTTTTAACTACTAGTACGTTTTACACAATCAAAAGAAAAGTTGCTCATAAATAGGATCGGAAGAAATACCTGGTAAAATATTTCACGATGCTGAATGCAACTTAACCTTTAATTTAATGTCCGTAGCACTTATTTAGTAAATATTTTGATCTGGACTTTGTGACAGGCTGACAGCTATAGCCTAATAAATAATATGCAATATTTAATTACATGACTATCCATTTATTTGATCTTTTTTTGGCCAATAATCCATTTATTTGATCTTAGTGCTAGCAATTGAATGATTAGAAATTATTTTTATTTTTTCATTAAGACATATCGGAAAGCATATATGCATTCCTCTTCTTCTTCTTCATCATCATCAATTCTCCTCCTCATCATCTACAAGTTGTCACAAGCTTTTTTTGTTGATTTCCCATTTTATTCTAATTTAGTTACTCATATTACCCATATTATTATACTCCCTCTTGTCCTTAATAATATATTTACCTAATTTAATTATATTAATGAACTTAATAAAGCTACTTAATTAGTATGTATGATATATTTTTTTCTAAAAGTCCCAAATCATCTTCCTCAATTCCCTTCATTTTTCTTTTACTTGATTATTGTTGAGGGAGTATCAGCAAGGGTAAATTAAGAAAATATTGATATATAAGGGAAATATGTCTTATCTCTAACCAACAACTTTAACCAACACTTTGATGATCAAAATTCGGTTAACTCTCTCCTGTAAAAATTAAACTAAACGAATGAGGGGGGATTACTTCATTTGATTTTATACTTCTTAATTTTTAAGGGTTCATGGGTGATCACCATCAAAACTGGCCCCCACACAAAAATAACAACAACAATAAGAAAAAATGTATAGAACATCGGGTAAACTACCGTAAAAAATGAAAGATCCAATTGAGTTTAATTTGAAAGGGATGAGTCATAGCTTTCAATTAATTTATAGTCCCCAATGTTTTACTTCAATCTCAATAACTATAATCGACATCATTCAATTTTTAATATAAGAGTTAGTTGACTTCTTCTAGAAAGATTAAGGAAATTAAGTAAGCAAGTTAATTTAAAATATTTATATTTATAATTATTCTTCAAACTGATTGTCTGACTATTAAATTGATATATAATTTAATGATATACAATAAATATTATGATTAAATAATTTATTTAATTTCCTTAATCTTTTAAAAAAAATCAACCGTAGATAGTATATACGAACAATTAGTCCCATGTTGTATTTTATTCAGAAGTAGCTACGTACAAATGCACGCTTGCTCACGATACACGGTGTGTGTGTGTGTGTGTGTGTGGAAGCTGACAAAATCATGCTTTTGTTTGGCACACCAATTACGTGATTACACACAAGGGTCAACGGGAAGCTTAAGCACAAGCACAAAAGCAATTTGGAATAATTAATGAATGCCTATATGAGGCTACCAACATAAGCATCAACGTCTTTGGAGACTTGAATAACCTCTTTCATCAACGAGGTTGGATCAGGAGTGTCATCGCTTGGCTTCTCATATTCCAAAGTCCAGTGCACAACGCTTCCCGACAGCATATTTGGTGTTAGTTTCAGAATATACCTGAAACTATTGTACACATGCAACAGATCTCCCTCTTACACTTTGAATGTGATTGATAGGTCTGTTTCGTTTATGCTTTCCACCGCCTCCTTAGCCACCTGTGCTGTCCCATCTGTACTTCCTATGATCCTAAATATAAAACCTAATTGATTTTTTTTAGAGAAATTAGAAAAGCTAATTAAGTTATTTTAAAATATTTATACTTATCATTTTTCTCTAAGCTAATTTGTCTAACTCATAAATTGAAGCATAATCTAATAACATACAATATATGATATGATTAACTAACTTATTTAACCTTCTTAACATCTCCAAAACAGTCAACTTGATCTTATATTTAGGCTTAAAAGGAATATATTTTTCTAAAACAACCTAACCATCTTATTCCTTGATTCCCTCAATTTCTCTCTTACTTGATTAATATTGAGGGAATATTAATAGAGATAATTAAAAAAATATTGATAAATATATCTTATATTTATAGCTAAAACTTACTTCCCAATTAGGTCATATGTTAGGGACAGAAAGGAGTAATTTCATAAGCCAGGCACTAATTTAAGAAAATGGATTATTGAAGCTGATGATGTAGTCTCTGACCTACGGTATAGTGTACGACGAAGGTGAAGCCTGGAGTGCCCCATTCACCAGACACAATTTCGAGACTTTGAATGATGTCAGGGGAGATAGTGGCAAGCTCATATGTTTTGGTCGCAAATACCTCCAGAAACTTCACAGCCGAAGTTTTCAGTTCCAGATCTGCCTCCAGAGTACTCACCATCTCTCTCTATCTCTCTCTCACTCGACCAGATTGCAGATCAAATAAAATCTTCAAAGAGATGATGACAAGTTCTATGGCGAAATTGAATTTGTGTACTCCAATTTCCATTATATAAAAAATTTGTGATTGAAGGATATATTATTGTAATAAGTTAGTTGAATAAGATTACTCAAACACATGTTTGCCTAATTTTATTTTCTAGCCAGGTTATTAGAGCTTTTTTCCCCCTTCAAATAACATAATGTTTGATTAATGCCAATTATTAGATTGGCGTGAGATAGAGACTTTCGTCATTTAAACAGGTGGTTAGAGGTTTGAAAAATCCTAACTTTAATTTATGTAGCAACCTAATTAGGAGAGGCTTACATTTTGCCCCTCAAATATTCTGAAGGAGTTTAATCTGTCCCATCAAAGTAGAGTATACTCATTTTGTTTTTATAGATCAAATTATTAATGAAAATATTTTAAAAAAATTTACTGACTTCAATATTTGAATCTATTGAGGTAAAGAAATATTTGAATTTATTCTAATAATCAAAGTAATTTCTAGGCATATCAAAAATCAAATTTCGAACAATCATTTTACAGAAAATAGTCACGGACTTTCGTAATGTATAATTATTTCCTGACCAGGGAATCACATAATGCAGTTACACGTGTTCGGAAGTTCAGTCATCGATAATATGTCCAATGACTAATACTTAATTGTCAAATGATTAGTCAACGTTAAATGATGTGATCACGTGGATTCAATTTTGAAATAATATTGATTTAAAAGTTTTGCTATCACTGTATCACATATCGTCTCCAGTTGGTTCGGGATTAATATTGCTTTTTTATGGACTAAGTTTGGAACGAAGATCAACTAAAAAGGGCATTGATATCCAATACGATATAATCTTTGAAAAGCTTTAAAATTACGATTTGATAAACATCTCTTGCAAATAAAAAGGAAAAGAAAAGAAAGAACATGCCTAATTTTCATTGTCCAATTTCGATTCATTTTGTAGAGTATATTAATAAATGTAATTAGGATAGGGTTTGTAATAATAGGGCTGTTATTTATATCAGGTACTATGCGGTGCTAATTAGGCCCACCAGCTAGTTGGGCTAAACCCAAGTAAAATAGGTCTAGTAAAGTTTGTGTATATATGTGCTTGTACCCGGATAATTTTGTGGTTAATGAATGATGATAATTTTTGGGCTATCTGTTAACATGGTACTAGAGTCTTTGTTTATTAGAGTCTTGGGCCATTCTGGAATCCCACCACCGGATCCAAGAAACCATACTCGTTCGATCAAGCATAAGGAAGATCAGAAGATACATCTGTTCTCTCGCTGATTAAAGAAAATATAGTCGTTTGATCAGGCGCTTTGTTCTCTCGTTCTTGTTGATTCAGGTTGAAATTTCTAGGGTTGAAGTTTTTCTCGATTTGGCCTCCAATAAACTCACATATATCTCTCTTGCAATGTACTCATCAAATTGGTCGGAGAAATTTCCGGCATCTCTCCTCGGAGGTGATTTCGTGATTCTATTCCGGTAACCATGCAAGATCTGCTATGCCTCATCTTGCCTTCTGTTTGGTGATTTTACAATTTTATTTCAGTAATCACGCCCTCTGTTTTTGCAAGATTTGCTACTGTTCATCTCCTTCTCTTTTCTCTTTCAGTCTATTGCGCAAGACTTGCAAGTCCTCTTCGGAGTTCTTCTTTCTCATTGGGCCAAGCCACTTGAATTCAATTTGCTCTGACTTGTCTTTCGGTGAGTTCTGACTTTAGACGCTTTGGTTGAGCCTCTCTGTCTTCCCTTGGATTTTTCAGGTATAATCTAAGAGGGAATAAATACCTTCTCAATTTTGGTATTCTTTCCTCTATAAAAATAGCAATTGCTTTGATCTCGCTTCAAGACCATGGCTGAATCGACAGACCCCAAGAGCCAACCCCTCGATTTCCAACATCCTCTTTTCCTTCATCCAGTTGACACTCAAGTCATCACTTTGGTGTGATAGGTTTTATTGGGAACTCAGAATTATACCATTTGGAGTAGGGTCATGAGACTCGCCCTTCTTGATAAAAATAAATTGGGTTTTGTTGAAGGGACTTGTCTCCAAGATAGTCAAGAGGATTGTCACAAAGAGCAATGGGACCACTGTAACGCGGTAGTACTCTCTTGTCTTATAAATTCTGTTGACAAGGACATTGCAAGTGGAATGGTGTTTTCTTTTAATTCCCATGTTGTCTAGTAGGACCGGAACAGTTTGACGTCATTAACAGAGCTCAAATCTTCACCCTGCACAAATCTATTAACTCTCTTTCTCAAGGTACTATAACTGTCTCTGCTTACTATACTAGACTTAAGGAACTATGGGATGAATATGCAGCTTTAGTTCCCATTCCTACTTGTCAGTGTGTTTCCTCTAGAGATTATAGTAAGATTGTTCAGAAGCAGCGTCTTTTCCAATTTCTTATGCGTTTGAATGAAATTTTTCATCAAGTTCAAAGTCAGATCCTCCTTATGACTCCTCTTCCCTTTCCCAATCAAGCTTACTCAATGATTATCTAAGAAGAGACTTAGAGACAACTCTCATATGGTAATCAGTCTACATCTGCTGATAGCATAGTAATGGTGTCTCATGCGTCCAATCCAATCAGAGGTGGACGTGGACGTAGAAGAGCAAGACGAAGAGGACGTGACTTATCTCAGGATATATGTAGTCACTATAATAAAAGGGGCCACCAAAGGGAATTGTGTTAACAGCTTATTAGATTCCCTGCTGGCTTCTGTCAATCAAAAATAAAAGGCCAAGAAAGGAACAAGCTAATTCTGCAGTCAATGATACTCAGGAAAAATCATTTGGTAAAGAGCAGGATGCTGATCAAGTGCATCAACCACCCTTTTTCACTCAGGAGTACTATAAGAAGATCCTTGACATGTTGAAATGCAATTTTGACCCACATGAAGCTCTGTTTTTATGCAAGCGACCACCCAGGTATGGATTCTAACCTTGAAACTGAATGGATATTGGATTCAAGTGCTAGTTGTCATATAATAAATAATATAAATCAATTAGACAACTCGAGACCTTATTTAGGCCCTACTAAATGGGTTAGATCCCTAGTGGAGAGAGAATTAGGATAACACATGTTAGGAATGTTAAACTCACTAGGCATATTGTCTTAACTAATGTATTGTATGCCAAGGAATTATGCTATAACCTGATTTTTGTAGCCAGGCTTACATTACACAATGCATGTGATGCCTCTTTCCTCCCTGAATTTTATGTCTTGCAGGACATGTCCAATGGGATGATCAAATGGATTGGTAATCGTTCTAAAGGACTATACTTGATCAAGAGAAGTTGTAATTTTGATTTGTTGAAATTTAGGAATAAGCATGAACTTGTAAACAATATGAATGATTTGCTTTGGCATTCTAGGTTAAGACATGCTCCCATGGATATTCTGAGATACTTGAATGATGTAAAAGTTTCTGAGTAGACCTAAAGTAATGATAAATGTGAAGTTTGTATTCAGAGCAAGCATTCTTTTATACTGTTTCTTCTAGCATAACCGATATGTTGTTTTGACCTTTTGCATGTTGATGTGTGGGGTCTTTATAGGACACCTACACATCAGGGATATAGATATTTTTTAACCATTGTTGATGGTTTCTCTAAGGGTACTTGGGTTTTCCTTATACATTTTAAATCCAAAGCTCTTAAGTTTGTGAAATTCTTTATTCGTTATGCTATTTATCAATTTTCTACCAAAATTAAAACTATTAAGACAGATAATGGAGCTAAATTTGTCAATCATGAATTGGGGGAATTTTTTACTAATTTGGGGATTGTTCATTAAAGGTCTTATCCTTTCACCCCTAAACAAAATGGGGTTGTTGAGAGGAAGCATAAGCATTTGATGAACATCACTATAAGTATAATGAATAATGCAAATTTACCCATTAAATTTTGGGGGGTTGTTAGAACTATTGCTTACTAGATTAATAGGACCCCATCTCAAAATCTATCCTATTTGACACCCTATCAGATATTATATGGGAGACCACCCTTTGTGGGGTACCTTAGCGTATTTGGATGCCTAGCTTTTGCCATGACTTTAAACTCTACGATAAATTACAAAACAAGGCAAAAGCATGTGTTTTCTTGGGATATCCTAACACTCAAAAGGGATACCACTATATAACAGTAAGACCAAGTCTCTCATAATTTCTAGACATGTTACATTTATAGAAAACATATTTCCTTTTAATGATTGTGAAAGTTCTGATCAAGGGGGAGTACAAAAAGATAATAAAATTGATTTCTTTAATATTTTCTATGAGTTACCATCACCTTCTATGACCAGAATTGTTCACAATAATTAGGGGCAAAATTTGCTGCCACATGATGATCATCCACTACATGAGCACATTAGAATTGATTCTAATTTGCGGCAGCAGGAATCCTCTCGTAGGCCAGTTAGAAATAGGCAAGCTCCAACCTAGACCAAGGATTATAAATGCCAATATCTACCTAAGTGTAGTGATAAGAACCGTGAGTCTGTTAATGACATAATAGGTGATCATGATGTTAATTTGCTGCATCATATTTCTATTGATGATTTGTCTCATTCATATAATTGTTCCTTTCTTTTATTGATAAAGAAATTGAGCCTGAGAATTATTTTCAAGCTTGTAAAGACCCAAGATGGGTTGAAGCAATGCAAAGTGAAATTAAAGCTCTAGAGTCAAATAAGACCTGGAATATAGTGAATCTATCGATGGATAAGAGACCTATTGGATGTAAATGAGTTTTCAAAATCAAATATAAATATGATGGCAAGATAGACAAGTTTAAGGCTCGATTGGTTGCTAAGGGTTACAACCAAAGGGAAGGAATAGATTTCTATGAAACTTTCTCTCCCGTGGTAAAGATTGTAACTATTATAACCATCCTTAAAATTGCAGCTGTCAATGATTAGGAAATTCATCCAATGGAGTAAATAATGCATTCCTTCAAGGAGCTCTACATGAGGAGTTCTATATGACCGTTCCTCAAGGCTTTGATAGAAAAATAGATCATTTAAAAGTATGCAAGCTAGAAAAATTACTCCATGGCCTAAAGCAAGCCTCTAGCCAATGGAATGAGAAATTAACTCATTCATTAATCAAAGGTGGTTTTCAACAAAGTAAATATGATTATGCCTTATTTTACGAGAAAAACAAATCTAGTTTGGTCTTTGTCCTTTCTTATGTTGATGATCTCATGATCACTGGTAGTAGTAGTAAAGGAATCAATGATGTTAAAAGGTTCTTGCATGAGGAGTTCAAAATTAAAGACCTTGGGATATTGAAATATTTTCTTGGTCTAGAAATAGTAAGATCTAAACATATAACCAGAAAAAATATGCCACTGAACTCATAGTCAAGTGGGGTTGGATGAATCTGAAACTGTATTGATCCCTATGGAACATCACTTGAAACTTAGAGCTGGAGAAACTAAGATAGATCACTACATTGATGATGGCAGACCTTACAAAAGGCTTATTGATAAGTTATTATATCTCACTTTGACCAGACCTGACATCTCTTTTACCATGCAAGTGTTAAGTCATTTTATACAAAAGCCAAAAGATTCTCATATGAAGGCTGCACTAAGATTGGTAAAATACTTGAAGGATAGCCCTGGTAGAGGGGTTTTCCTTTCAGTCAAAAACTCATCTATTTTGGAATGCTATTGTGATTCTGACCATACAGGTTGTGTAGATACTAGGCGTTCCATAACAGGGTTCCTTGTAAGGTTTGTGAACTCCCTTATATGCTGGAAGTCCAAGAAGTAAAGCGTAGTGTCGATTTCATCTACAGAGGCAGAATAGAGCACTCAGGATGGCGATTGCCGAGCTAACTTAGATTGTTGGACTAATGAAAGAGTTACATATTGATAAAGTTAAATCAGTCAGGGTGTACTGTGATAGCCGACTTGCCATTCACATAACGATAAATCCCATGTTCCACGAACAGACAAAGCACATTGAAGTGGACTGTCATTTCGTGAGAGGGAAACTATTGGTAGGAATGATCAATTTCAAGCATGTATGATCGGAAGAACAATTTGTAGATATTTTAACCAAAACACTTGGTGGAGGGCAGCATGAGTACATTCTCAACAAGCTAGGCACTTATGAATATAGGGTGCCTAACTTGAGAGGGTGTAGAGCATATTGATAAATGTAATTAGGTTATGGTGTGTAATAATAAGATTGTCATTTATTTCAGGTATTATGTGGAGCTTAGGCCCACCAGCTCATTGGGCTAAGCGCAAGTAAAATAGGTCTAGTAAAGTTTGTGTATATATGTGCTTGAACCCATATAATTTTGTGGTTAATAAATGACATTACTACAAAATATAGATATTATTATCCTAAAAGACGTCCCTTTTTTAAAAAGGGAAGTTAAAAATAGAAACAATGGCATTTTTGTAATTAAAGAGGGGATTGTGTATGTTTAGGCGTCTCAAATTTGAATTAGGACACATAAAGTCCATTAAGTTTTGAATTTTACCTCCCCTTGCCAAAATTTTGGACTTTAGACATCCCCAGAATGACTGGGGAAGCCTAAAGTACCATTTAAGTGGACTTTAGACATCCCCAGTTTGCCTGGAGACGTCTAAAGTCCTCACTTTAGGCTTCCCCAGTCTAATTGGCGTAGTCTAAAGTCCAACTTTAGACTACCTCGTCAGACTGGGGAAGCCTAAAGGCCTGTACCAACGTCCCATCAATCAACTCCACTCTTCTTTAACTTTATTCCTTCTCTTGTTTAATGTGCTTTCTCTTCTTTATCCGTGTTTCCCTCTCTCTTCTTTCTCTTTGTTTCCCTCTGTTCCAACGACGCTCTTCTTGTTTGTCCAACAAAGCTATAGGCTACCAAGGAAGGGATAAGTGTGTTGTCGTTTCTCTCTCCCTCTCACAACCGTTGTCCAGCTGGTGCCACCGTGGGTCGTCTCCTTCTCCGTCGTCCACAGGTTTGTTTCTCACTCTTACAACTTTGCTTTCTTTAACACAAAAATGCTTGAAATAACTAAAGTTCTGCTTTTTTTACAAAAAATGCTTGGAATCACTGTCTCCCTATATACCGTGATAGCTAGTTTTCTTGACAACGTCGGCCACTGTCCCTGTTGTTTCTCTTACCAAGAATTTTAAAATAAAAGATGTCCTTTAGTTATTAAAAAAACAAAATTGAAGGTACAACCACATTGTTTGCACACTACATAGAGGTCCTGACATAGGAAATTTATATGAGGCGTTAGTAATAGTCCAATGGAGATAACCATGGTGAATTTATAATTGTTCTATGATTTATTGGAGACCTCTAATAAATAAGATTTAATTGGAGTATCATGAAACACCAACAAAATCGTTATTATGAATTCCACTGGACTTGCTTTTTAAACGTATAGAAGGATACTTATAAAAGTGCTAGATGTTTCCCTATCATGTAAGGGACATTGTGGTTTATTATGAATTATTCGTTGATCCTGTTTCTGCAGTTTTTATTTATTGGGTAGTGAAAAATATAAATAGAAGTCTAAAAAAAATAAAATGACGTCCCCATTTTGAAATAGGGGAGTCTAGACTTTAGACTCCCCTATTTCAAATTAGGGACGTCTAAAGTGTCAGTCCAACACTTTAGACGTCCCCAATTTGGAATGGGGACGTCTAAAGTTCAGACTTTAGGTGTCCCTTTTTTTTTACAGACGTTTATTTTCTACGTCACTTATATAGACGTCCACTTGTTTTCAGACATTAAAAGGCCTAAAAAAAAGATGTTAAAAGCGTTTTTTGTAATAGTAATAATGATGATTTTTGGGGTTGTTAACACATTTTATAATGCAATTTAACCTAGAAAATAATGGAGAAATAGGTTATGGGTTAGCTTATGATCAATTTCATATATCTAATAATTGAGACTACTTTCGTGTTCCAAAAATGCGGTGCATAACCAAAAAAAAAGAAGCGACACGGTATGAAAAAAAACTGATTATTTAAATCTAATGATAAAATATGCAGTAATGTACGAGCGAGAATGTATATTTCACACTAGAAGGCAAAGGCTGGTGTGATATCTAAATTTTTTAAAAATAAAAAGTATAAATACTTTACTGAGAGCGTGTATTATATTTACACCCTCTATCTCTATATATAAGAGCCTTTTAATCGAATTGTGATATTTTAAAAAACAGTTAAAAATAGTTAAATATAATAATTATGTAGGAAATTTATTTATCTTTTTTTGAAAATGCCCCTATTTATGAATGGGGGGAGAGAGGGAGAGAGAAAAATAATGAGAAAAGGATGAAAGATAATATATGTAGTATAATAATTAATTGAAGACAAAATGAGAAAAAATATGTTTATTATTGAGACAAACTTAAAAAAAAATCTTATATTTCAGGTCTGTTTCATTTGAGAGGAGGGGAGGAGAGAGGACTGGGAGGGAGAGGATGAGTTTTTCTCCCCTCTCCTTGATTAGCAAGATAAAAAATGGAAGAGAGGAGAGAAAATGTTTTAAAATTTTCTCCTCCCTCCCCTCAAAAGCCTACCCCTTCAAATTGGAGGGTTTGGAGGGGAGGGTAATATTTTATCATATTTTGACTATTATGTCTATGCTTATTTTTTATATTTCCAAATTACTCATTTCATCACCTCACACTAGCTTTTCATACTCTTGAAGCCATCGATTTCTTGTTGTTACCCACAGTGATGCTATTGCTGATTATTTTACTGAAATTGATGCTACTGTTCTTTATCCGTTGCATCTTGGATATTTAAAAAAGAAAATTTAAATGCTGGACTGTTCTGTTGCATTTCTTTTCCTACGTTAATACTGTTAGTGTATATATATTAAATTCTAATAATAATATGATAATGTAATTATAATTTTATAAATTAAATATCATTTACAATTATATTTTACCAAATACAAATTTAAAAAAAAATTAAATAAAATAAGGATAAAGTTGTCTATATTAAAATATTTTCCCTCCTCTCCCCTCATAAACCAAATAAAGTAACATTAAAATTCCTCCCTTCCTTTCCATTCTTATCAATCCAAACGAGATAATATTAAAATTCCTCTCATCTACTCCCCTCCTCTCCCCTTGAACCAAACAAATTTTTAGGGGTAAGCCTGTTCCAAAAAAAAAAAAACTCTTATATATAGTGACATAGGGAGTATATACTGCGAATATTCTTGATTTGATTGGGGATTTGACTTTCTTTTTGAAACTTAATAAATGTATTATTTGAAAAGATATGACCTTTTCCAAATAAGTCGCACGTTAGGTATACGAGAGATGATGATTGTGTTTGTTTTGGTGATTGGATAAATAATTTATTTTTATTTAAATTTATAGAATCTTAAGATTGGAAAAAAGTTAGATTGAGTAAAATGATGAGTGTTTGGATTAGAAATTGAATAAGTAACTTAAAGTAACTTATGTAAAAGTGAATGATGTTTGGTTTGACTTTTGCATAAATGACTTTTGTATTAATTAAGAGAGAAAAATTGAAAAAATTATAAAAATGAAAAAATGAAGGGTTGGTTGTGGAAAAAGAACTCATTGGCAACTTAATTGCCAAATAGGACCTCGGAAGATATTTGCATTTGTTAAAGTAGCATTCTTGGTGATAAATTGATCCAAACCATCCAATGGCGACAGTGTTACCACAAGATACATACTCAAAATTTGGCAATGGTACAATTTTAAATAAAATTATATCAAACTCTAATTTAAATCGGTACACTCCAAAAGTCTTTTCTATTGTGCACCTCAAGCTTAAATTTTATAAATTATATCAAACTCTAATTTAAATATTAAATCCTAACTCATATTTTCACATAACTCAAAATCTAACAAAATAAACTGATTAAAACCTCAATAATACCTCCAATAATCCAAATAAATTATTTAAATTAAATTTAATGGGTAAAAACAATATATAGAAATTAATTTATGACATGTTTATAAAAAAAATGATTATAAAATCATAAAACAACTAAATAATAAATCTAAACTGATTAAAATTAATTATTAATTATTTTCTATATTTCTACAGTCATATATTAACAAAACTCAAAACGTGCCTAAACTCTTATTCCAAAGTATTCTCTAATTAGCAGAAGATTACTATCTAAAGAAAGAGAAAATTATTTAGAACATTTTTTATAAAAGAAGTTTTGTTATTACAAGTGATTTTGAGTACCTCATTGATCTCCAAAAATATGAAAATACTCCTATCAATATTTTTTTATACACACAGGCACATAAGCTCCTATAAGCTTCATTTTGAGGTTTATGACTTTTTCTAACTTATGACTTTTTTCACCTTAAATCCAATCACTGAAATAAACACCCATATTTGATTAAAACACTGTTCAAACTCAACTACTACACTATTTAAGTCCGATTACTGGAGAAATCACCCAAACAGACACGCTAAATATATTGGAACCACCACCCACTGGCTTAATTGATTAGAGCCCATATCACCCATGCCAGCTTAATTAAATGGTTATGTATTTAATACTCTCCCCATCTTGAAAATAAGAGCTAGTGGCTAGAGGAATTTGCTTGGACCTTAACACTATATTTGGTTCGACGGAGGGGAGGGGATGGGAGTGATTTTAATATTACCTCGTTTGGATTAATTAGAAGGGGGGGAGGGGAGGAATTTTAATGTTACCTTGTTTGGTTCAGGAGGGGAGGGGAGGGAAATTATTTTGACACGGACAATTTTACCCTTGTTAGAAAAAAAGGAGAGGAGAGGTATTTTAATGTTATCTTGTTTGGTTCAGGAGGGGAGGGGAGGGATTTTAATTGTTTTGTATGTCTTAAATTATAATAAACTATAATCAAATGCCAACCACATGGAAATATATATATCTAAACATATGTTAAACACATTTAGTAAGGTAAAAAGATTTAAAATATGAATTTAAAGGAAAAGTTAGAAGATTATCTTTATTTTAAACATTATATATTTATTAAGGTAAAAAGATTTAAAACTCATCTCATAAGTCTAAATTTTCTTTATAAAATGCACGATAAGGAGCTAGTCTGATGAGAATAAAAAGGAGCAAGGGCAGTGTTGGGTTTTCATAAAAAGAGATAGAGTATTTTAGTCCAGTGAAAAAAAAAAATTTCAACTTCCCCTCCAAATCCGTCCGATTTGGGGGGGGGGATGAAATTGAGGAGGGAGGGAGGAAAATTTCAAAAATTTTTCTTTTCCCTCCTAAATTCTTTCCCTTGCCAATCAAGGGGAGGGGAACAAAATCCCTCCCCTCCCCTCCTATCCCCTCCATTTCCCTCAAACTAATAATTTTTTTCCTTTATTTCTCAAACTAATAATTTTTTTCCCTAAACTCTCTGTATTAATTGCATATACTATAAAGAGGTTTTTCATTAACAGAATCAAAATTATTAAAGGAGGTAATTTAAGAAAGAGAATATTTATATCAAGTTTCTTATATTTATAATGTCAAATCCTCTAATCACATGACTATCTGTCTTATTTTTTTTATATGACTTTATAGTTTAATGATAATATTTTAAAAATAGAACACATGACATGAGTTATTTGAGAACTTAACATAATAGATATAAGTAAATTAACTTAAGTATTGTCTTTGAAGAAAACCAACTCACATTTTTTGACAAATAAACTAATTTTCTTAATCTAGGACTAGAGGGAGTAATATTTATAGTTATTATCCCAATATTAACTAGTTGTAATTCTGAAATCAAGTTAATTATATTATCACCCTTTAGAGTAAGCAAAGTCGACCGATTATTTCTATAGTCAATGAAATAAAAATTAAAATATATCCCGTGATCATATATGTATTTTTTTCCATTTAAGTGAGGTACAATATAATACGATGTATTATTCAGGCTTTTCCATTATTCTTTCTTTATTTCGCTCACCACAGTTTTTGTTTTTCTGATTTATAAATATGCAGGGTTCTCTGGAAAGTGGAAATTAAGCCACAGATCGCTGGAAAGAGACTTCGAATCGTGTTCCGCTTATAGTAGTAAAAAAAAAAAAATGCTCATTGGAATTACTTTTCATCTTAGGAAAAAGGAATTCATTTTGTGTTGGTCAAATGTATTCAAAGCCTCCTCAGCAATTCCAAGCGAGGATATATATGGCCCAAGAAATGTCTAAGCCCATCAGTAAGGACTAAATTAAAAATTTTATAAATTAAAATAATTCAATTATAATTTTTAAAATAAATAAAATTTTACCCAAATCATTTATATTAATATAACCAACATCTCATCATTAAACATAGAAACACTATATTACAAATATAGAAGATGAGCATATATAGGAACTGATTTTGGTGCCCATCAACAAGAACTACAAACTCACCAAATCTGGATTTTCCAAAACTAATCTGAACCGTACGGTCCAGATCTGATGAGCTTTATTCTGGGCACACAAGAACAACATTAAAATAGATGCGTTCACACGCTTGGCTTACTTAGACAGGTTCCATTTTCCCCTAATTATATATTTTGGATTGATATTTATGCCTTCAAAAGATGAGCATCGATATCTTTAGTGGTGTTAACGAGCAAGTCCAAGTAGTGCTGAGGAGGAGGCACATCGTCACGGAGCTTCTCATATTCGCAAGTCCATTTGGCAACGGCACTATTATTATTATTAACGCCCTTGTCAATCACCAGAAGCTTAGACTTGAAGGTCTTGTACTTCTCACCAATATATCTATCAAAAAGGTTGAATGTGATGGACTTCTTCTCTTGATCAATCTCTTCAATGTGTTCCTTACAAGTTACTACCTTACCATCTGTAATAATCATGATGATCAAGGTAGCTAAGACTCAAGCTCAGCACAACTTGTTGTTATTTGGAATATAAAATCATGCTCTATCAGATATAGAGGCAAGTGAATATGAGCGTGGAAGGCTTACCTTCAACGAAAGTCCAGTTCTTGACGTGATCAGAACCAACGCCGTGCCACTCTCCTTGATGCACCTTAGTCTCATGAACGTGATCACTTATGTTCTGAATATGGTGAAGTTGAGTTATAAAGAAGTTGAAGAACTTATCAGCAGGAGAATGGATCTCAACTTCACCCTCCAATGTAGCAGAGAGAGCCATGCCTCTATGTCTCTGATGGTGAGTGAGCTACAGAAATAAGGAGAGAAAGAGAGAGTGAGATGGATGTGTGGGAGGATATGCTTGCTTAATGGGCCTTAAATAGAAGAAAGTTTCTCACACAGCTTTAAGTGGTGCACAATCCCCCAAAAAAAATCCTCCTTGCTTTTATTGCCCAACGAACATTCTCCTCGTTTTTTTTGTCCAACTAACATTGTCCTCCAGATTTTTCCTACTTGGTGCACGCGCATAAGGGAAAATTTTAATAATGATTACTGTACAAATTAATTTGCCATAAGCTTTCAAAGAAATCAGAAATTTCACTACTGTCTGGTGGGGCTACAGTTATTGTAGCGTCACTATTCACTCGTGATAAAAATGGCGTGGTTTATCTAGATTCGGTTTGGGTATGGGTGGAAATAGGCCAGACCGCCTAACAGGGGCATGTGGCCTGGCCTGTTAGAGGCATGGTCAGGTCTGGCCTGTCAGGCTAAAAGGCGAGGTCAAGGCCGAGTACGAAGCCTTTTTTCCTTAACAGGCCAGGGCAAGGCTTGCTGATAGGCCCGTTAGGCCTACTAGGCCGGCCTGTTAAGGTATTAAAAAAATAATAAAAAAAAACATTGTAAAAACAATTAGAAATTACCTAATACCCATTGCATAATCTTCAATCTCTTTTGGTCCATTCTGCAATTCTGCCTTAACCCTAAATAACTCTTCATCTTCAATCTTCAATATTCTTCATTTGTTTAGACTTGCGCCGTGAACCCGTGCCGACTGCCGTTTGCCTTCCGTCGTCGAGACTCGAGGTTGAGAGTGTCGACTCCACAGCCACAGACCACAGCTCCACTCTATCCTACTCTGTCCAAGCGTCTGAGTTCCGACTCTGTACTCTATTTTGAGAGATTGAGGAAAGCATCACACACTCTCCTCTGTTCGACTCCTTCCAAGCCTCCACCATCGATTGTCGGTCCTTCCCATAGTCCTCCTCTCTCCGTCGTCCGTCAGGTATATTTTTATATGAATTTTCCATGATTAACTTGGGATTTTAATGTATTTTCTGAGACATTATTGCATTATTAAGCATTAATTTTGGTTAGGGACAATTATTTTGAATTAATGGGAATTAGGAGCAAAAAATGGTCAAAATTTATTAATTATGTTTTTATACAATTGTCCCTTGAACTTTTGATGCTACTTGAGCTTAAACTTGTATTGTAGGTGTGAAGGAAGAAATTTTGAGATTTGGAGGGCTAGAATTAATATTTTGAAGCTTGGGTAAAATCACAGAAAAGGGCCCAATAATTTTGTAAAAATTACAAAGAGTGAAGGAAAAAAGGCCAGAACAAAATACATAAAAGTACCCTAGAATTTCAGAAATTTCAGTTCAGCCCATCAATGTTTAAAACAGTTTCATCTAAGTCCCTCCAGAGAAGTTTTTATATTTTCACTGAAGTCCCTGGTCAAAACTTGCGTTTTGACCAGGGTTACTATTCATTTTCTTCTTCAGCAGACCCGACAATGCATGGACATGGGATTCGGACATGGTTGACCCGACTGGTTGAGGGATCCGAGATTGGAGCAGCAAAAAGGGACACGGACAGAAGAAGTTGGGGGGTGCACCGCAAGGATTGAGAGGAGGGAGAGGAGGAGGAGACTGCAATCACCACCACCTGCGTCTCCTCCTCACCACCGCACTGACAGCCACAGACCCGAGCTGGGATTTGAAGAAGCAGAGGACCCGAGAGTTGGAGAGGATCGGGGAAACTGAACCAGAGGCAAGAGCTGAGAGCTGGAGTCACCGGAGGAAGCTTAAACCGACAACACACTACCATCATCACCGTGTCTTCCCTCCTCTGTTTTCATCTCGTCGGAGAAACATAACCGCCGTCGACTTCCTCTGTTTTCACACCACCATCCCCTTCTCCATTTCTTCTTCACCATGCCATTACCTTCACCGTCTCTCATCCTCTGTTCTCAGTTGCCACAACCACAGCACTACTCTTCCCTCTTCATCGTCATCCTTCTCATTCCTCACTCCCTCTTCATATATCGTTGATCACCATCATTTCACCTCCCACCATAGCCACCTTTGTCTTGCCTCTATACCTTACCTTCTATTCCTCCTAATTCCCTTCTGCCACCATCATCATCACTCCTTCTATTTTCTCTTCAATGTTTTCCAACACCAACTAATTTTTATTTTCAATTTAAAACTCAATCATTTCTGTTTTCTTTCAATTTCCATGGCAATTTTAGTTGATTCTCTGATTCAGGCAATGACAGTGGCTACGTGTGACTAAAACTCTTGCTTCTTGGTAGTGGGGATTTGTGCTTGAGCTTAATGGACTATAAAGGGGAGTTTTGCTATCATTCTATTAGTCTAGAATTATATATATTTAGATTGCCTAGTTTTAGGAATTTTCATATATGTGATTATGGATTTGGGATTAATGTTAATTGTCTCTTTTGGTTTGATAATTGTAGTTGAGATTGAATTTTGCAATGTGAAGATTATATATGTTTGAATTTCTTTGTGGTTGCAATGAGATTATATTAATTAGAGTGTTATTGTCTAGTTAATGTGGTTGATTTGTATCCTTGAGGGGCTGTTTAGCACTCAAATCCAAGAAGACTCATGTTGCATTATTCAAATTTCAATTGCACATTAAATGGTTTTTAACAATATCCCAAGAGGTAGTAGTTAGCTATGTTTGTAGGAGCTACTATTAATTGGGAATATTGGACTCAAGTGTTATCTTGAGGTTGTTTTTAAGACTTAATGAATTCTTAACTCCTATAATCTCTTTGAGCAAGGATAGGCATTTTCTTCATTACTAAGAACACTCTTCATTCATATTTTCCATCCCATACCATTCCATTCACTCATTTCCCATTTTTATAAAAAGACAAAAAATATTAGATTAGCTTTTAATTAACAATTGCATTTTCTTTTAATTATTAATTTCAAAAATCTAAAAATCATTTTCCCCTTGTTTTAATTGCATTTACATGATAATTAGTTTACTTAGGTAGTTCAATAAAGGCTCCTCAAGTGAGACGACCCGAGTGTTGCATTGTACTGCAATTCTTGGATTAAAAATATTTTGCATTTGACCCCAAGGCGTAAATACACGGTCAAATCAGTAAGTATTTGGGTTTTTTCAGTTTGTTTGTTTATTATAGCGATTTGCTTCTACGATGTCATCCTCAACTTAATCGCTTCAAGAATTTGCATATGTTGTTCTCCTCTTTTGATTTTGTTGTCATTTTGGTTTGATTTTGCTAGTTATTTGTTCTGATTTTGTTGTCATATCCTAGATCTGGTCACCCTTGAGTGGGTTCGTCCTGAATGTAAAGGGAACCCTCCTTCTCCAAGCAAAAGTCACATTGCCACTCTGTTTGGTGAAGAAAGATTAGTGATTTTTGGTGCTAGTGGAGAAGGTGATTCCAACTACTTAAAAGATTTACATATTCTACATCTTCGAACTAAGAGATGGACTTCCCCAGAGGTAAAAGGTGACTTGCCTGTCCCTGGGGACAGTCACACTACTCTCGTAATTGGGAACAAGCTTTTTGTTTATGGAGGAGACTGTGGTGATCAATATCATGGTAATGTGAATGTGCTGGATTTGGATACAATGACTTCGTCAAAGGTATGTACTTTGCTATTATGTAAACCTATGTCAACTGGAGGACACTTTATTAATCCTGCTTCTCTCTACATTTTAATGACAGTTGAGTGTTCAAGGACCTTCCCCTGGTGTTAGAGTAGTTGGACATGCTGCTATAAATATTGGAATTAAGGTAAGTTATGATGGTGAATTTTATTGCCACTCAAATTAAATCTATATCTTGTCGTTAAATGTAGCTGAATGTGCTCTTTTTGGTTCACATTTAGGCGTACATTATTGGACGGGTTGGAGATAAACGTTAGTATAGTGATGTTTAGGTGCTTGATGTCTACATTTGTTCATGGACTCAACTTGAAATACGAGGTCAGCAGCCCCAAGGGAGGTTTTCTCATACAACTATTGTTGCTGACATGGGCATTGTCATATATGGAGGGAAGGTTCAATTCTGTGTTTTTTTTTCACTTGCCAATAATACAATGTAACCTTAATGTGAATGGCAGGTGTGGGGAAGATGAATGTCCTCTGGAGGACTTGTTAGTGTTGCAGCTGGGAGCAGAACACCTAAATGGACGTTACAACATTGAAAGAAGATTGCTCAGGCAGAAAAGACAGCAACTTGGTACAAAATTTCACGTGGTTATATTATATAGTACTAGTAACAATTAACATTAATCTTGCCATCGATGCCTTGTTGAGCTGAAGACAATACTCATGGGGAATAACATAAAGGCTTTAGGATAGGGAGCTTATGAGTTGGCCGCAGGAAAAAAGCAACCTTCCCACTTTGAATCAGGTGGGTTAGCACTCATAGCTATATATTGTGTCATGCTCTAATCTATATATTTGATTAATTTTTTTCAAGGTCTTTGAAGGAGAAGAATAAATTATATTGAAGATTTGATGTAAAGGTGAGAAGAATTAGTGGCTTTACATTTGAAAATTGGTAAACTTGTAATGAAAATTAAGTTGTATTTTATTTCATATTTTATGATGTGTGTAAGTAGTATGTTGGATAACATGGCTGCTGTAAAGCGCCCTTTTAGGTGCTAGTTTCGATTGTTGTGGCATCCTTTTTTTTAAAAAAAAATATGTAATTGGGCCTGTTTAAGATGTTGGCCTGTTAGCATGTTTGAGATCTTTTATAAATTCAGGCCTTCTTAACAGACCACAGGTCAGGCCAGGCCTATATACAGGCCAGGCTCAGGCCTAATAATAAGCCTCTAACAGGCCATAGACCAGGCTCAGGCCATCATGTCACAGAACAGGCCTGGCCTGTTAAGCCAAAAGCCTGCCCTGTTTTCACCCCTAGGCTTGGGTCCTTTCCCAAAAAAAAAATGACAGTGTTTCGTCGTTCACTGTAGCATCATTATTTGGCCCACATTCACTGTAGCAGAGCTATTTGGGACTTTGGGTACAGTTATTGTAGCGTCACTGTTCACTAGTGATAAAAATGGCGTGGCTTATCTGATTCGGCTTGGGTCCTTTCCCAAAAAAAAATGACGGTGTTTTTTTTAGAGGTGTCGTATCTTAATGGTTCAGATTTAATATGTTATAAAATAATATTTTATATTATTTTAATATAAAATATTATTTTATAATATATTAAATATAGACCGTTGAGATTTCAATCCAACGGCTTCCATAAAAAAAAATATCATCCTTTTCTTTAGAAAAAGGAACGCAAGCCAATTCCGGTTTATCTGCTATATATATATGCATCATTATAGAGAAAGTCAAGGGGTAACAAATGGAACATATTGTATTATATCTTATATTTAATTTCTTGCATTATATTATTTTTTATATGTCTCTATTTTGGAAGGTTTAGATAGACCTCTTTCATGGATAGTATAGGTAGTCATCATTTGTGGATGGTATAGCTTGTCACCTACATGGAAGGTTTTAACTCCTTTATGGATGGTATAGGTTGCCTCCTACATGAAAGGTTTTACCTCCTCTATGGAAGGCTAGATATTTTTATTTTCATACATCTTGTGGTTGTATTTTTATATTTTAGAATTTAATAATCAAGTTTTATGCAATGGTGCAACGGTGTAGATTTAATTTTATGTATTGTATTATTTTTTATGTAATAATCAAGTTTTGCCTCTTTTATGAAATGGTAGATTTTTTCATTTCATGCATCTTGTGTTTGTATCTTTATGTTTTAAAATTTAATAATCAAGTTTTATGCAATATTTATGAAGTTTCTAATTTATTTTAGTTTTGTTTTTAATTTTATTATGAGATAAATTTTTATTTTCCTAGGGTGATGAAGTAATTTGCTAATGACGGATTGAATCTTAACTTATTAAATCTATTTTTAATTTTTCTTTCATGATTGAGTTTTAATTATTGTTCTTAATGTTTTCAATTCATTGGTCACCTTTGAATGATTTCAATATGTAAGTTGAGTTCGGAAGGAAATGCACGTGTGTAGACCCTATAATTAAAACCATTATTTGCATATGAAATAAGAATATATTCATATGGGTTGTGTAATCTTAAGGAGTTCCATAAATCTTAATACGTGATTAATTACTTTAATTCATATAGGAATATATTGAATTAGTAATTAATTATAGAATTGCTTGATTTTGGAAGATGTTAGTAATTAAATTAGGAAAATTCGACTATCAATCATGTGAAATAAATTGGACTAGAACAGATAGGTGATTAAATCGAAAATTTATTAAGTGAAATATGACTCCTACGGATTTTTCTCATAGTTGTTTTCATGTTATTTGCATTTATATTTAATCATTTTTAATTTTATACTCTCAATCATTAACTAATTGATCGATCAAATAGAATTAAAATTATCCATTTTGATACTTAGTGATCAATCCTCATAAAAACGATACTTTATTCATTTCAATGTTACTTATTTATAATAATATACACGTATATTTATTAATAAATCATTTATACTCGTAACATGTACGCCTGAACCTATGTATAATAATGTTGTGTTATTCACGCCGTTGAAAGTTTGCCGTAGTATCCTTTTATCCTTCTGTTTGTTTGACGCTTTCACTTGGCCATAAGTAGAGCTGGTAATACGGGCCAGCCCGCGGCCCGCGGGCTGGCCCGCACTAGCCCGCGGGTTGTGCGGTGCGGGCCTGTGCAGCCCGCACTCTCGCGGGCTGGAAAAACACCAACCCTAACCCGCGGCTGCGGGTTTGCGGGCTAGCCCGCAGCCCGCACAAAATTTTTTTTTTTTATCACTTTTCCCTAATTAGCACAGAACTGACAGAAGGTAGTAAAGTTAGAAATTCACTAATGACAAGTCCATATTAATATACAATACATTACAGCTCGCTGGCGCTGGGCCTAAATAATTCAAATGAAAGTCTTTTAAATCCTTCAAAACATACATAACAAGTGCCAGTTGAGGTCTACAAATGATGAATTGTCCTGGAAGGGGAACAATCAACTAAAATAAATGATGAATTGTGGGGGAATACAATTCTGGTTGCCAATTCTGGTTCCCAAATGCCAATTCTGGTTGCCTAACCCATTTCATTTATTGGAATTCTGAATTGAAGTAGCATCTAAAGCAGGCGAAGCATTAATAGTTTCCTCCTTTGCCTCAGCCTCAAATCCATCTGCCACACATCCCACAAAATGCAAAAAAAAAAACAGTTAGATTAATAGTTCATAGTTTCCTATATTGCTCAATTACAAAATTAGTATTTTGGTAGATATAAGGTAAATACTAAATGGGCAGATATTACCAGTACTAGGAAAACCAAGCATCCAATTACGAGTACAAATTAAGGCTTGAACATTCTCTGGAAGGAGACTACTTCGATACTTTGTGAAAACTCGTGAACCAATACTAAAAGCTGATTCACTAGCAACTGTAGTAATAGGAATGCTAAGAATGTCACAAGCTTGGTCTTCCACAACTGTTTCTTCACTACTTTGTAGATTAACCCAAAGTACTTGACCTTTCTTCACAGGCACAGCACATGAATCCATCTTTTTCTTTTTATAATAAACTGCAAAAAAATATACTAATGAGGCAATGACACAGTCACACTAAGCAAGTGAAGCCAATGTAAAATATGTAGAGCTAAACTTGCTACAATGATAGTTCTCTCATCTAGGATATGTCTTAGGCACATCAGATCCTCCATATGATTCTGGTGATATTATCAGAATACGAAACAAAGCAAAAGAATGACTTGCAACAGTTTGGGCAAAACAATACATGAAGAAAATGATGATAAATCCACTCCCAATTCCAAACGATTTGAAAGTATACCAAACAGTAATACAGCCTTTTTTTTTTGGTCGAAAGTAATACAGCCATTTGAAAGCACAAGAAGGGATCTGCAAACTTGAGTTACGGGAACCCAATTGAAAATGCAATAAATTACTAGTATGTGGCATTGAAGTTTAATTTCCCAAAAAAAAAAAAAGGTTCTGCTTCTGCCATGTAAGTGTGTAACGTCGACTGTTTCGACGACGGCGCCACGCTAGTACACGAACTCTGTTGCCAGAGCTGAGGTATTATGGAATAAATATATAACTGGAAAGGCGAAGGCAGAGGACGGAGCTACGAACCCTACGATGGCTGAGCGATCGAGAACGAGAAAGGCGCCGTCCGGATCAGGCGACAGGACGTGCGACGTGCGACGGGCAACAGGGCGACGGGCGACGGGCGACAGGGAGACGGGCTAAGGCGAGGGAGGAAGGCGCCGTCCGGATCTTGTCATTTAGGGTTAGGTTTAGGGGGCGATCGCGATGCCGATGTGGAGGTCTGGCCGTCTGGTAGAGCTGGTCGAGGAGTTGAGAAATGAGAATTGAGAATTTGAGATCTTGAGGGTTGTAGAGTGTAGAGGCAGTGGAGCTGTGGGCCGCGTGGTGGTGTCACTCGCGTGGAGCAAACCTGCAGGGAATAGGGATCATGTTCACACTCCAAGCCCAAGCCGAGCCCAACTGAACAAGAGGGCCAAAAAAATAAAAAAAAACAAAAAAAATTGCGGGCCAGCCCGCAAACCCGCGGGCCAACCCGCGTCAACCCGCGGGTTAAGCGGTGCGGGCCTGTGCGACCCGCAGTTTTGCGGGCCTGAAAATAGCCAACCCTAACCCTGTCAAAACCCGCAACCCGCGGGTTGAGCCCGCGGGTTGAGCCCGTATTACCGGCTCTAGCCATAAGTGTGGGTAGCTTTTATAATTGTATCTTATGTTTTTATGTTTTATCTTGTAAACTTTTCTTTTAAATGTATGTCTGGTGTGTGCTATTGACTTATGTGTTAATTCTCCATACTTCTTTCTCATAGGTTTTTTTTTGTGCCTTCTTCTTTCTCATATAATTTAACTGGTCATTTTTATTGAAAAAAATAAAGTGTTTGATCTTTTATCAGCGTGCCTAATGGTGAGAGATGTCGGTTATATTAATATAAATGATGATGGTGAAATTGCATTTATCGTCATTATAAATTTATCCAATTTTTAATCAATTAGTATATTTAAAAAAGAAAATTTAATTATTATAATTTACGAAAATTTTAATTTATGTGTATAGCCACCTCTAATTTCTTCTTCTTCTTTTTTTTTCTGAATTGTAAAGGCTTAACATTATTTGAGCAAAAAAATAAAGGCTTAAAATTACAAATTCAACCGGATCTAACCTACGATCTCTTATAAAGAATTGCCTACAGCATTTTTCTTTAAAATAAAAATGATGGTCCTTTTTTTTATTGGGACCGTTATATTAAGATTTCAACGGGTCAGATTTAATATATTATTAAAATACTATTTTAAAAATAATATTTTAATAATATATTAAATTTGAATCTTTGAGATCTTAATCCGACGGCCTCAATAAAAAAAATCATCCATTTTTTTTTTTTAAGAAAAGGACGGAAGCTGGCCCCTCATATAAGAGAGCTTCTGTATCATTATCATTATGCCATGAGGCCATTCACGTGTAGTAGTCAACCTTTCAATATGTATCATTATTGATGGATTTTGGATATGCAGGCCAAATATGTAATGACTAATGATGTTGTTTGACCGAATTAAATAATATTAAATTTTAGTATTTAATTTAAGAACAATTCTTTGGTCAATTTCTTGAATTGTAGTTGTTATTTTGTTTTTGTTAATTATTCATATATATGTTTGTTATTTTGTTATTGTTAATTAGTTATTAAAGTGCATAAACACGTGCACTTATAAATTTACCTATGAATTTGACCTAATGGGTATAACAACTTGACTTAAGTTTTGTCTTTAGTGTAGTATCAATTCAATTAGTTTTAACTATCTAAAAAATTATTTTTGAAGTTGATCTTTTCAAAATTAAAATCTAAAATCGAAGATATTTCATTTAATTAATATTATAACTGACTAGAAGATATTCTTAATATCAATCTCAATAATCAATTAAGCTTATCCATTATTCATAAGATAGATAAGATATGAAATATTTCTTGTGGCATAAAATCAACTCTCTAATTAGGTCATATATTAATAAGGAGTATTTTGCAAGTTAAAAAGAACTAGAAGAATAATATAAACCAAAACTTGTTAAGTAACAGTGCTTTAAGCCCCTTAAGTAGCTTCATTATTTGAAGTCCAAAAATTCCCGGACACCGCCATGGTGAATGGCGAATACTGGTATGCTTGATTTTGCTTTTTACCATAAAAATGAAACTTAACAAGATCATAAAGAAACCATTTATCACACACACACAAGTACACAAATAAAGAGAAGGTTGTCTGGTACCTGTACTATTAGAGTTTGTTACAGATGCATATGGTTTCTTTATGTGTTGTGTACATTGAAGAAATTGATGAAGTGAAGAAGACGATCACATTCAACCTTTTTGATGGACATGTTGGTGAGAAATACAAGAGCTTCAAGATGAAGCTTGGAGGAAATTGACAAATGGTGAATAATAATAATAATCATGGTTCTGAAGACCGGATCGGATTGGCCGGTTTGAGCCGGAAACCGGTCATCTGATGGTCTAACCGGTCCGGTCCAGTAATTGACCCTTATTAGACTGGTTTTCAAACAGTTTGGTCCGTATTTTTTTATTTTTTTAATATTTTATTCAGAATTTTATATAAATAACCCTAAAATCTTCCATTCCTTATCAATATAGCCCCAGTTTGATTCCGATTTGATCCACTCATCTTTGACCCAGTATCCCGACCGGTTCAGTGGCAGATCCAGGTCTCAGAACCTTAATAATAATAATAATAATAACAATGGTGCGGTTGCCAAATGGATCGACTTGCGAATGAGAAGCTCAGTGACAATGTGCCTCCTTCACAACCCTACTTGGACTTTCTCATCAATAACACTAAAGATGTTGATGCTCATCTTTTAAAGGCTTAATTAAACATCAAACACAAATATCCAATTAAACCAAGCGTGTGAACCTATCTATAATGTTATTGGCGCCGACAACAGCATGAGTGTTATGCTCTTCTTCAGTGGTTGTAACATCTCGGTCTTATGCTGCTGGAAGTTGGCTGTAGTATCTTTTATCTTTTTGTTCGACGCTTTGATTTGGAGCAAACAATTAATTGAGTCATAAATAATAATCGTACTAAGTTCAATATTGGAACAAACAATGAGGAAGGGACTTGCCTTCTTTCTATTTATCTTTCTCTTTACAAGGAAAAAGTGTAGTGTAAACCAATAAATTGTTTTTTGGTTCAAGTGATAAGTGGCATTACTTTTATGAAGAAGTGAACACAAGTTCAAATCTTAAGAAGTGTACTTATTAGAAGAGGTAAAATCATTTGAGTTCTAAGTTTCAAAAGAGAAAACCTTGGATCAAATAAAAAAAATAAAAAGTGTTTTCTAAATCTTATATTATTAAGGATTGGAGGTAATACACACACACATTCTAAGAAAATAACAACGTAAACAATTAAAAAAAAGGCCGGTAAAATAGTATGTTCAAGTGTGTAATTTAATGATACGACTTAGAGCTAGTTTAGAATTATGATTGAAGCTTTGAAAGTAACTTTTTAATCATAATTAAATATATAAAACAAGTTTTATCGCCTTCACGTAGATAATAAATGGCTCTCTAAACAAGAAGTTACACGTTCTGATGTTCATTTCCTGGATATTCAAATCCGCATGTGAACATTACAATGCACGGATCTGTAGCAAAGTCCAATAACTGTACACTGCAGCATAGAAAAGAGAATGAGGGAACAGTGTGATGATGCTAACTATAGCGAATAGTGAGTGAGTACAGTATATATATACAGAGAACTTGTTCCACGCTAACTGAGTTCACATTCAACTAGGTAAGTTATAAATTAATTACATCCTAACTACTTAACTACACTATCCACAGATTTAAATTTCATACTTGCTGATACTTGAAAACAAAATATATGTATTGAATTTTAAAAAAAATTCACTCTTATCTTTAGTAATGAGGCTTTGAAAGAGAAAGAAAAATAGAATAAACAACACTTAACCATGAACTAACGGATCATTTCTTGATTTTTCCGTGTCATCCTTACATAGGGGTCATGCTAATCTTCTCGGTATCGTTTCAATTTTATTGGATATCCCTGGAGGGACAACCATGAACTAATGAATCTTTCTAGAATAGTCGAACACCTCTAATCCCACCACATGACATTAATAGCAGACAGTCAAGCCCATAATATTTATTTTTATTTAATATTTTCTCTGATTCTTAATATAAGACATATTTATCTAATTTTTTTAGATTAAGAAAATTCATTGGGTTAGTTAATATAATATGTATTTTCTAAATTAAAACACCCTAGTCATCTTTCTCAATTCCCTCATTCCCTCTCATTCTTGATTATTGTTGAAAAAGTATCAATACGGATAAATTAGGAAGAGATTGATAAATGTGAAAACTATATCTTATATTTAGGATCAATATCAACTGTCTAAATATGTCTTATATTTAAGACTAGAGGGAGTATAATCTTGAATCGTCACCTTCAAAATTAATTTTATCATAAGGATGCAGGAGGATAACGATGACGATGATTGAAAGAGAAATGAACCTACTCGCTCTGTTTCATTTCTAAATTTGAAAGAAGGGAAAATTTATATAACGACTACCGTAGCAAATTAATAACCTTTTCAAAATTAAAGAAGCAATAATCTGATTTGTAAGCCGCGAACATATCATAAATAAGTAGAATAATCCTATAAATAAATAAAATTAATTTTTTAAGAAGAACATTTTGGAGCATGATCAAATCAAATTCTATTTACAAGTAGCAAACATATCATGAATAAGTGAAATAATCCTATAAATAAGTTGGAAAGTCATATGAACAATTTCAAGACGATACTTGGTGAAAAAGTCAAATTTCACTAGTTCAAAAGACTATTCACTTGTTTTTCATGTGTTTGCTACTTACAAATGGAATTTGAGTTCATAATGCTCCAATGTGTTGTTGTTAAGAAATTAATTTCATTTATTCATAGGAATATTTCACTTATTCATAGGATTATTCTACTTATTCATGATGAATTTGCCACTTGCAAATCAAGCTATTTGATAAGTATATATTTTATAATTAAATAAATGTAGATTTTGAGATATATTTGATTAAATTTATTGATATTTTATACTTATTTAATTATCTTTTATATTTTTTCTATCCTTTAATTAATTATAGGCTCAAAGGATATTTTGATATAAAATCTACTCATATCCTAATTTATTTTGCAGGGCATATTATAAGATTCAAGTGAGAACAAAATATCAATATAATATATCTATATTACATGATATTCGATAAAAAAAGAGATCAACCAAGATATTGTTATAGAGATGTATGCAAGGAGGCAATATATACCTATATATATGCTAGGCATAGCAAGAGGGAGGAGTGTTTTAATTTCTTGGTTGGTGATGGCAACACAAGAGTTTAGAATTTAGATGGAGGGATATTAAAGCTTAGAGATACAGAAGATCTATAGCACATATGAGAATTCGGCATTGAGTTTTTATTTCTCCTTTCCTTTCTCTTCTTTCTCTAGTCTTTTTTTATCTTATCTTTGGTTAGCTATTATTTTGTTCACGACAGTGTTCAATTTATATAACTAAACTTTTGTTTTAGATTTTTTATTTTGATTACGGATTAGTGGATGGTGATTTCTTTATTTAATTGCTTTAATATTATATTTGTTGATTTAATTGCCTGCTTGATTATCCTGAAACAGGAAAAATCTTATCGGAACTATTTTTGTGTTCTAAAGGAGTCTAGAAATAGGAAATTTAGACTAGACCCTCAATTAAATCGTGCAAGATTAAGTTTTCGGATTTAATTTGCTTGTAAGCAAGACAAATAACTATTGGCCCTACATAGTTTGATTAGGCTTGCACTTAAATTAATCCAAAGAAATATTAATCACCTAAGACATTAGCTAGGGATTAACATAATTAGAATGCCTTTTAGTGAATTGAAAGCCACTCTTAGGTAATTAAGAGTCTTAGACTAGCAAATATAACTTTAAATGTAATTAAAAGGGGAAATTAGACAATAAGAAATAATTAAAGTTATAATAATCCAAGTCACCGCTATACAAGGCTTAGAATCATCCTTAGCTTTCACAATAGTTAGATTTATTTACTTCTTTTCTCTAGTTAGCTTTTATTCACTACTACAGAATATATATTTTACGTCCCTAAAGGACGTTTCTTTTTAAAAAAGGGAGGTAAAAAATAAAGACGATGGCATTTTTGTAATTATGGATAAGAACTGAATAGCTTTAGACGTCCCCAATTTAAATAGGGACGTCTAAAATGTGACTTTACAAATTTTAGACGTCCCTATTTGAATTAGGGACGCCTAAAGTAAAACAAAAAAATTTTCTTTTACATTAGACGTTCCCAATTCAAATTAGGGACGTCTAAAGTGTGACTTTAGACATCCCCATATACATTGGGGACGTCTAAAGTATTTTAATTTTTTTTTTGAATGAGGACGCCCTTTGGTATCCCTCATATATATAGGGACGCCAAAGGGCATCCCTAATACTATTATTAGGGACGCCATCTGATGATACATCAGGGACGTCCTTTGGTGTCCCTATATATATATATATATATATGAGGGATGCCAAAGGGCGTCCCTCATTCAAAAAAAAAATTAAAAAACTTTAGACGTCTCAAATGTATATGGGGACGTCTAAAGTATGACTTTAGACGTTCCTAATCTGAATTGGGGACGTCTAAAGTAAAAAAAGAAAACTGAACAACTTTAGGCGTCCCTAAATTAAATTGGGGACGTAAAAAACAATTCAAATTTTTACTAACAGTCTTTATTTATCAGTCTTATACTACTTTTACACTCATCTTTCTTTTCCCATTGCCGCAAACATAAGAAAAGTCATTACCACCACACATTTTAACTCTTGCTTCTTTTTCTTTATATGCTCATTTTACTCTTGCTTATTCCTTTCTCTCTCTTTCTTTAACCTCCAGATCTGTTATGCTTTCTTACTATTGTTTATTATTTTATCCTCTTTCTTTTTTTTTCTTTGGGTTTTCCTTCTATTTTATTTTCTAACTCGTATTGTTATGGTTTGTAGATCAGGACTCTGAAACATGCTTCATGGCTATGTTCCGTTGAGAAAACGAGGTTCATCTCTCCCTGTCGCTCTTCTCTATTCATTATTACGAGAAAATGAATTTCAATAATAAAAGGAGATAAGTTTTTTTGCAACTGATTCCTCTTATTGTTTTCATCTTCTCCCTATGAGATTTCAGCTTTGGAGTTATTATTGTGTAGATTTGGATTTCAGACACTAGATCTGTAATTTTATTGACGATGATCTGTAATTTCTGACTTTAAATACTATTCAGTTCATATCTGTAATAGAAACGATTTTTTTTCTAAAAAACACTTTAGAAGTCCCCAATTTAAATTGGGGACGTCTAAAGTCCCACTTTAGACGTCCCCAATTTAAAATGGGGACGTCTAAAGTGCTACAGTGACACTTTAGACGTCCCCATTTTAAAATGGGAACGTCTAAAGTGTCACTGTAGCACTTTAGATGTTCATTTTTAAAATGAGGACGTCTAAAGTTCAGACTTTAAACGTCCTTTTATCTACGGACGTTATTGTCATTTTTTACTACGTCGCTCACATAGACGTCCCCTTATTTTCAGACGTTAAAAGGCCTAAAAAAGGGACGTTAAAAACTTTTTTTGTAGTAGTGATTCATAGTTCAAATTATGTTAACTCATCTTAAGCAAAAGTATAAAATAACTGCTCAACCACATTGTTGATATCAAGTTCTCGTGGAAAAGATATTTTACCCACTCTTTATTACTTAATATGACCCATGTACTAGAGGTGGTAATATGGTCCAGCCCGGTAGATTCAGGCTAACCCGCCACGGGTTGGGATCACATGGGTTCGGGCCCAAAAGAACATCATCAATATGGGCTGGCATTTAGCCAACTCAACCCATAACCACTGGGTTAGCGGGTTGGGCGGGCCAACCCATATTTTTTTTTCAATTTTTTTTTAACAATATACTAATATTGTTTTTTTTATACAATAAGATTGTTTTTTCTACACACCTAAGCATGACAAAATTAAAAACACATTGCAAATTATAGAGAGTTGGGACTGATTTCTGAGACTGAGAGCGTGAGCCGTGAGAAAGATAAGGAGTGAGAGACAGTTTCAAGCAAAAACAAAAGAGAGTTGGCCAAGCTGAGGAGTAAGGACTGAGGAGTAGGAGTACTGGGCTGGACTCTAGAGTGACGATGTGTACTTGCGGAGTCTTAATTAGGCTATATATTTTGCCCTTATCAGTGTTTCTCCTTAGATTTTGAAAGAGTTATTTTAGTTTTTTTACTTCACAAATTGATTTTACTGTAACCCCACCAGACAACAGTGAAATTTCTGATTTCATTGAAAGCTAATGAAACATTAATTTGTTATAGTAATTATTTCCCCTTATGCGCGTGCACCAAGTAGGAAAAATCTAGCAATTAACAAGGAGAATGTTAGTTGGACAAAAAAACAAGGAGAATGTTAATGTTAGTTGGACAATAAAAACAAGGAGGAATTTTTTTTTTGGGGGATTGTGTACTACTTACCACCTTAACTAATTAATCATTAACATAAAGCTGTGTGAGAAACTTTCTTCTATTTAAGGTCCATTAAGCAAGCATATCCTCCCACATCCATCTCACTCTCTCTCTCTCTCTCCTTATTTCAGTAGCTCACTCACCATCAGAGACATAGAGGCATGGCTCTCTCTGCTACATTGGAGGGTGAAGTTAATTGAGATCCATTCTCCTGCTGATAAGTTCTTCAACATGTTTATAGCTCAACTTCACCATATTCAGAACATAAGTGATCACGTTCATGAGACTAAGCTGCATCAAGGAGAGTGGCACAGCGTTGGTTCTGATCATGTCCTTTCGCTACCGGTAAGCCTTCCACGCTCATATTCACTTGCCTGTATATCTGATAAAGCATGGTTTTATTCCAAATAACAACAAATTGTGCTGAGCTTGATTCTTAGCTAACTTGATCATCATGATTATTTCAGATGGTAAGGTAGAAACTTGTAAGGAACACATTGAAGAGATTGATCAAGAGAAGAGATCGATCACATTCAACATTTTTGATGGACATGTTGGTGAGAAGTACAAGACCTTCAAGTCTAAGCTTCAGATGATTGATAAGGGCATTAATAATAATAATAGTGTCGTTGCCAAATGGACTTGCGAATATGAGAAGCTCCGTGACGATGTGCCTCCTCCTCAGCACTACTTGGACTTTCTCGTTAACACCACTAAAGATATCGATGCTCATCTTTTGAAGGCATAAACATCAATCCAAAATATATAATTAGGGGAAAATGGAACCTGTCTAAGTAAGCCAAGCGTGTGAACGCATCTATTTTAATGTTGTTCTTGTGTGCCCAGAATAAAGCTCATCAGATCTGGACCGTACGGTTCAGATTAGTTTTGGAAAATCCAGATTTGGTGAGTTTGTTGTAGTTCTTGTTGATGGGCACCAAAATCAGTTCCTATATATGCTCATCTTCTATATTTGTAGTATAGTGTTTCTATGTTTAATGATGAGATGTTGGTTATATTAATATAAATGATTTGGGTAAAATTTTATTTAATTTAAAAATTGTAATTGAATTATTTTAATTTAGTCCTTCAATGTTTAAAAATCCGGACCGTCAAATTTTATTTAATTTAAGAATTGTAATTGAATTATTTTAATTTAGTCCTTCAATGTTTAAAAAGTTCGGGTGGCGCTAGGGACAACTCATTTCCAAGGCAAAAGCCGTTTTGTGAGTTAGGTTATTTAAACCGCGATTAGGCCGCTTTTAGGCTGGGACTTGTTCCGGCTAAACAATAATTGAACGATATGAGAAGCCCAAAAATATTCTGAAGAAGAAGATGAAGACGATCGAATAGGAAAAAGATAAATGGGGAGAAAGGTGTATGAATGGAAGCAAAATAATAATAATATAAGAAGATGATAAGATCAAACCTGAGTTCCACATAAGAAAGATTACAAAGCAATAGGATCTGTGTTTTCATTTTTACGCCATGGGAAAGAAGAAAGAGACGTCGGACGAACTAAAAAACTGGTGAAAAAGGAAAGAATTGAGGATAAAGAGGAAAAAGGTTTTAATGTAGGAGAAGCATTTAATTATATTACCCAAGAGAATATAAAGTTATATTGTCTTAATATGATAGTAATATCCATCAGATATTGGCAAAACAAAGTCCATCAAATAAAAGGTTGAACTGATAAGTTTGTTCATCAGTTCCCAAGAAATGTTAAGTTTCTTTTCTTCTTCCTAGGTCTGCAGTATGCTAATGTCACCTCATCTCACGTGAAAATGTTTTTCACTCAACATTATAAATAATAAAGAATATTTTTTTTTTAAAAAAAAAACCTATACTCTTCTATGCTGGACAATCTATTCAAATTTCAAATGATAAGAAATAGTTTTGTATAATTTTTCTTAAGACAATTACATGATAACACACTTATATACTGGCAAAAAAAAAAGGATAAATGATAAAACACATATAAGTTTATGTGATAATTATATTACATTTTTAAATGTTCCATCCTTATTATTATTAGTGTATTTGTTATATTTAAATTATTATATATGTATATAACATTATTTTTATTTAATTATTATGCCATCGGCTTGACCGGACGGCCTAACTGACTTGACCGTTTGGACCATGACCAGCTAGCCTTTCCAGCTTGACTCCCGGTCCGGCTTTGAAAACATTGTATTCCTTAGTGATGGGCTTGGACATTTCTTTGGCCATATATATCCTCGCTTGGAATTGCTGAGGAGGCTTTGAAAGGGAACTGATATAGTTGACTAACACAAAATGAATTACTTTTACCTAATACTACTACAAAAAACACAAGTTGTGGCGCTTAATTCAAAAAATACTATGACGTTTGGGAAGCGCCATAGCTTCCCGCTCCATTAAAACAAGCTACAACGCTTTTTGAATATACAGAAGCGCCATAGCATGATTATTTAATTTTTTTTTAAGTATAAAGCTATGACGCTTTATCAGAAAAGCGTTATAGGAAGTTGGCACTTCCTATGGCACTTCCCTGGAGAAGCGAATGACTTCCAATGGCACTTCCTTGGAGATGCGCCATAGGAAGTCTTTTTTTTAAAAAAAAAATCATAATTATTTTATTTTCTGATGTAAACCTCCGTTTAAAATTCAAAATCTATAGCAATTTATAATATAATCTACAGTAAAATAAAATAAAATAGCACATATCTTTTCTAATATAGCGTCTTCATGTATCAAGCATAAAAGAGCTCTAGCATTTAAGTTGCTTAAACTTGAGTCATACACGTTACTTCTACGAAGGATTGAACTAAGTATTATTATATTTGTAAGCTCACATTTTCAAAAAAGTTATTACAATGTATAGGAAATTCAAGAAGACTAAGTTGAAGCTTCAAATAAATACCTGGAAACAAAGTTATGAGCATATATGTATGTGAGATTCATGATAGATTTTAACTTAAAAAAATGAACCAAATGTTGAAAAAAAAAACACTTACACGCTAGGGAGCTTCTGAAGGAAGCCGAGATAAGAAGAAAAAAAAGCAGGTAGGAGAGGAAGTTTTGTACTGCAACGGAGTTCTAAAAAATGAGAGAGCTAGAGGGAAAGTGGGAAGATGAAAGAAATGAAAATGAAAATGAAAATGGTGAACTGTGAAAATTATATAGCACCTTGTCATACAAGTGGTAGAAGCTAAAACACTTTGACACAAAGCACCATAGCTTCCCAATTTAAAAGAAAAAAAATTGAAAGCTTTGGAAAAGTATTAGTTTCATAATTTAAGAAAAAAATTAAAAACCTTAAAAAATAAAGTTGTCGGTGGGTTTGTTGCCTCCAATGGCGCTTGCTGGAGCAAGCGTCATTAGAGGCATATTGATATATGCGTGGAGGCCCTTCCAGCAGATTTTTTTTTTTAAAATTTAAATAATAAATTAAATATAAACTAAATTTAGTAAATTAAATAAGTAATAACTAATAAAATTATATTTGTAAGCTTAAAAATTAATAGGATACATGTGTCATATTTTAGAAATATTATAATTTTACTATAAATCTAACTAAAATAAATAGGACACATGGTTTTAGAGGACTTGATATGATGAATCAAGGAACTTGACTTAATTTTTTTTTCTTCATTTAAATCTTTAGAAAATCTTTGTTTTTTAATTAATTTTGACTTATATTAGTTACTATAATTATTTTTTGCTCCATGTTTAGGAATGATTTTTTTCCTGCTTGCTGGAGGAGGTGACCAAAACCAAAAAAGAAAAAAGAAAAAAGAAATAGCTACTAGGCAAAAATTAGAAAAAAATAAAGCTTTTGCCTCCTCTAGTGCTTGATGGAGCAAGCGCCGGAAGAGGTGCATAAAACCCAAAAAAAAAGAAAAAGAAATAGCTACTAAGCAAAAATAAAAAAAAAATAAATATATAAAAATAAAGCTGTTGCCTCTTGGCGGACAGGTTGCTCCACCAAGCTCCGGAGGAGGCGCATAAAACCAAAAAAAAAAAAAGAAATAGCTACGGGTAGAACCCAAAAAAAAAAAGAACAAGATGGGTCTTGCCCAGCACTTAGTGTGGCAAACATTGGCCAAGGTGTGTTGCTGTTAACACCCGTTTCCATTTCGATAATCAAAGAGTAATAACGACGGAATGCAATGGGCATACAGAAAAGTACAATTATACTGATAAAATTATTCATTTACAATCCCAACGTCATTCGTTTACAATTCCAATATTGTTCGCCGACGGAAACGGAAAATACAGCGGAAGTCTTAATATTTACACTTTTCGCCGAAATAGCACAAAATAGGCTAATTATGACCATGATCTTTTCCTCGCCTCGAGACACGTGTCGATCACTTTCCGGCGTCTACTTCTTTTCCCTTTGTCTCACTGGTACCCACTGAGGTGTTTGTTTAAAAATAGGGTGAGATTCCGAAGAATCCCCGTAGAGACATAATATCGTTCATAGAAAATGCAAAAAGTAAATATGTCATGCGCCAAGGTATGCACAAATTAATGAACAATATAAACACATCATCGTCATGTATACATGAGTAGGGCCCAGCCCCACAATCTACACCGGTTGGACTTCTGCCAACTCCCAATGTAAGTGCACCTCTGGCACTAACAGCCTCTCTCTAGGAAAACCATGTTATTAATAAAGTGCATTTACAAAACAATGGCATCCACACAATCACATAACTTATGGCATAGTGTATGAAGGATAATGTCCCTACCTCAAAGCTTTATAATCCTTTTTTAAATGTGCCTCGAAGAACGTGTCGTATCCGGCCTCCAAATCGGTCCTAAAATATTAAATGTATCAGAAATAGGTCATAACCTATCCAAGTATCATTTTAGACTCTTCCATAGTGTTTATTGTGGTTATATTAGTCAATGGTGAAAATTTACAAAAATGCCCCCGGGATCCCGGCCCGGCCTCGCCGTACCCGGCCTGATGGCACGTTTTCCCAAAATTTTGACTAGGGCTATTCTGACTTATTTTTGCCCAAGGAATCCATTTCTGGGCTCGAAATCACCAAATTCACTGTCAAATTACGAAAATACCCTTGACAGCCCCTATTTAGGGATTTCAGTGGCGTTTTCGTAAATATGCTTTTTCGGCCTCTACCGAAAAAGTGCCCATCTGTAACCCCACCTATTTTTGCCCACTGAGTCCAATGGAACCATTTATTTCATGAAAATCCAACTCCTACTACCAGATCTGGTCTGGCCGAAATATTGGTCAAAAATTGGAAAAATGGAGTTTTGTGTTTTAGCTTCTAAAACTTGTACTTTTCCACTTCTAATCCTTGATCAACTCACTTAAACACTTCTTAACCATGATTTAAAGAAATTTGGGCAGCATAACCCCTTAGGATTAGCACTTTCCAAATTTACAAACTCAACAAAATAACCAAATCCAACCATAATCATCAACAACAACCACATACTAGCATGATCTTAGGATTTGTGAAGTTACCTTCTTGAGTTCCTTTCCTTTCTCTAGAGATCCTCCTCTCTCTTTCTCTTTGAGCTTAAGATTGGCTTGCTAAACATAGTGTTTCATGGAGAAGAAGAGATTAGAGAAGAGATTTAGGAAAGATTAGAAGAAGAAACCTTTAAGAAATCTCAACTTACCTTAGCTCTTGCTTCTTTTTCTCTCTAAATCTCCAAGAGCTCCCAAACTCACTCTCTCTCTCTCTTTTCTCTAGTCTTGTGCGTGAATGAGCATGAAAGGAGGAGGAAAAATTTTATGTACTACTTGTCTTCTCTCATCTTTAATCTTAACCCTTGATCTAGCCAATGGTCAAGATTTTTCCACCTTTCATGAACACTTTAATTGCCCTCATGACACCTTGCATTATGCCATACTTTGTGATCATGAGTGTACTTGGGTCTTATCTCTTCATATGTTCATGACACTTGGCATTTTAATTTCATTAATCAATTTCTAACACTTTTCATTTTCAATTTTCGGAATAATGCCAATTCTGGCAGATTTTCTGCCTTAACTTTGAAAAATCATAACTAATTTTGTAGACATCGTTTCGAGTCGATTCCAAAGCCTATGGAACCCTAATTGAGTCTAGTTTCAAGGAAAAATATGGAAGTTTACTGGAAATGATCATCCCATTCCCAGATTTTACATACTTGATCGCTGCTCCAGAAATTAGTCAATTTCACTGGGCAAAATTCAAAAATTCATATCGTTTTGTACATAGCTTCAATTAAGTCATATGACCTATAAAATTAAAGCTTAGGATGCCTACTTTCACCCTATAAAATTTCATAATTTTGGGTCATCATTTGTTCTTCCAAAACTATATGACAATCTCCCTGCCTCGCAGGCTATTTCACTAAAAACACTATTCAACCTTAAATTTTCAATATTTATTTCTTTTAGCCTTAAATATTCACCATTTCATTGAATATATATAATAATTATAATATATTCTTGGTGAATAAAATTTGGGATGTTACAGTTGCCTCCTCCGACGCTTTCTGGTGGAAGCGTCGGCCAAGGTTGCAACCAATTGGTTAGCCAAAAAAAAAAAAAAATTAGTTTGCTATGACACTTCTTTAAAGAAGGACCATATGAGGAGGTGTCATTAAATCATTATTTTATAGTAATGTAAAAATGAAAAGAAATTCTGATGAGCCTTTTTCATTACTACTATAAGCGGAACACGATTCGAAGTCTCTTTCCGGTGATTTGTGGCTTAATTTCCACTTTCCAGAGAACCCTGCATATTTATAAATCAGAAAAACAAAAACTTTAGCAAGAGAAATAAAGAAATAATGATGGAAAAGCCTGAATAACATCGCATTATATTGTACCTCACTTAAATGAAAAACAAATACATATATGATCACCAAATATATTTTAATTCTTATTTCATTGACTATAGAAATAATCAATCGACTTTGCTTACTCTAAAGGGTGATAATATAATTAACTTGATTTCAGAATCACAACTAGTTAATATTGGGATAATAACTATAAATATTACTCCCTTAGTTCTAGATTAAGAAAATTAGTTAAATGTGTTATTTGTAAAAAAAAAAAAGTTAGTTGGTTTTCTTCAAAGATAAATTTATTTATATCTATTATGTCAAGTTTTCGAATGACACATAGTCATGTCATGCGTTCTACTTTTAAAATATTATCATTAAACTATAAACTTATATAAAAAAAAAGGGACAGATAGTCATGTGATTAGAGGATTTAACATTATAAATATAAGAAATTTGATATAAATATTCTCTCTCTTAAATTATCTCTTTTAATAATTTTCATTCTGTTAATGAAAAACCTCCTTATAATATATGCGATTAATAAAGAGGGTTTAGGGAAAAAATTATTATTTTGAAAAATAAAGTAAATTGATATCTTTCATTTATGGTCCAAGCAAATTCCTCTAGCCACTAGCTCTTACTTTTTTTTGACTGAAAACTGGATTTCATTAATCTATTATAAGATTAGTACAAACGACACCTCACTAGCTCTTACTTTCAAGCTGGGGAGGGTATTAAATACGTAACATTGTATTTTAATTAATGTAATAAAACTAATCTTCAATTAACCAGTTAATTAAGCTGGCATGGGTGATATGGGCTCTAATCTCTCGTACACCTGAAGGGCGACTTATTTGGAAATGGTCATATCTTTTCAACTAATATATTGATTATTAGTTTTGAAAAAGAAATTCAAATCCCCAATCAATTCAAGAATATTCGTAGCATATACTTCCTACGTCACTATATATAAGAGTTTTTTTTTAATGGGCTTGTCCCTAAATATAATATCACTTTTAAATTTGTTTCAATAATAAACACATTTTTTTCATTTTGCCCTCAATTAATTATTATACTGCATATATTCTCTTTCATCATTTTCTCATTAATACTCTTTCTCTCACCCATTCATTAATAGGGGCATTTTCAAATAAATCAATAAATAATTTTCCTACATAATTATCACATTTAACTATTTTTAATTGTTTCATGATCTCACAATGATTGTTGTGTTTATCTCAATCATGAAATATTTTAGATTTTTCCTGTTCAATAAGCAGAGTGAAACACCTGCACAGAAAAACAACGTGTGAAATTCACTGAACAATGAAAGGAGATTTGCCAATGAGCTAGCCTAAGTGTACAGCTGGCTCTGTCTATGGTTAAGAACAGTAAAAATTGAAAAGAGCAGAACTAAAAAATAAATAAAAATTGAAACTTTTATCCAAGTGAAAGCGGTATAACAATGAGAAAAAAGAACGAGCACAACCCAAGGAGTGTGCTTTCATTCATTTTATTGTAATAATTAGTCCACCAAACAAATTAAGCTCTTGTTCTAGCAGGATAGCAGCACCAGCTTCTTCTCATTATGTGACCAAATAACAAGCATTCTGATCTCTAGTGTTTGAGAGAACTGACTGATTACGGCATTTTTTGTATGTTAGTTTTGGGGTCCACAATAAAAAATTAACTAAGGACAATGTATAGACAAACCTAGAATCGTTCTCTCTTCTCGAGGAGCCTTTTATTGAATCCTAAGTAATCTAAATGCCATGCAAATGCAATAAAACAAGGGGAAATTGATTTTGGGTTTTTCAAATTAATAGCTAAAAGAAAATGTAATTTAATTAAATACTAAACTATTATATTTGGTATTTTATAGAAGTGGAATAGAAATGAAATATGAATAAAGTGAATTCTCTTGAGAAATTGGTTCATTGGTTATCCTAGTTCACTAAAATATGGGAGTTTCAAATCCATCAAGTCTTAATTAAAAACCTCAAACAAACACGTTGAGTCTAACACTCCTAATCAATAGTTACTCCTATGATTGTATTCATTGCTATTACTTATAAATATCATTCAAGAACCACTTGGTGCGTGAAATTGATTAAATTAATGTAATTGTTTCCTCTAATATGAATGCACAATCGCGACATTCAAATTAACCCAAATCAATTACACAAATTAGTAATCATATGGCAAGCACAATCTCAATGAATTAATAGGAAATATATAACTATAAATCAATCAATTACAATTATTTCAATCCAAACACAATATAAGCAACCTTAGTTCAACAGTATAGAGTCCAAATAACTCAACAAAATCGTACTGAAAGTACTTTAGAACATTGTTAGGAATTACAATGAAAATAGGAAATTCATAAAGAAACTAGGAAAAAAACTCTCATTTGAAACTCTTTGAACTCAAGCCAATTTCTCAATTCTCAAGAGTTGAAGCTTAGCCACTTATTACTTTAAAATAACCACAGCTTAGAATCTTGAACTAGCGGGAAAACTGCATCACCTCGTCGGGAAATCTCTGAATCCCGTTGGAAAAACACCAATGAAGCTGAAACTCATGGAGAAGCCAACAAGGGATGATGTTATGGTATTTGAGTGAGGAAGGGAAGGTGGTAGGAGCATAAGAGGACTCACCGGAAATGGATAGTGTCACCGGAATCCGCAACTGTCTTTAAAATCTGGAAATTTGTTGCCGCGGTGGTGAGGAAAGTTGAGGTGATGGTAATGGTGGGAAGCTGGTGAGAATCGGTGAAGAACTCTCAAGAAGATCCCGATCTTCCTCCCTCCTTTGCGCTCAACGTTCTCTGGTTCTTTTAAAGTTGATAGTGGTGGTGTAAGGTGAGCATGGTGCCCAGTAGCCCAGTGTGCCCACCCTGGCCCTGCAAAAAATTGCCCAGCCCAGCCCTAAAAAAGTGGCCCGAAAAAATTTTGGGTAGCTTTAGGCGGGCTAATAACCGGGCAGGGCCGGGCATCGGGCAAGGGGTGCTGCCCTGCCCTGAAAATTATTTTCATTTATTTAAAATATAAAATTTCATATCAATTAAATATTATTTCATATATATATTTTTATTTAAAATATATTTTATCTATTGTATAGTACTCTTCTGATCCTCTCTTTTTTACCCTAACCACTAAACACTATTTACAAGTAGATTTCTTTCTTCTTTACTTTGTGATGTATTAAATTATAGTTGCTTTTTATTTTCTTTCCAGATGCTTCATCATTTGATCAACTTTTGGGACATTGAATTGATGTAAACTACTTTGACTTCATGGCTTTAATTACAATCATATTTTTTCTTATTTATAATGGATTATGGATGTTGTTTAATTTTTAAAGTATGGATATTTGTTAAGAAATATGGTATTTTTTAAATTTCAAGACTCAAGTTGTAGATTTATTTTGAATATCCCAAGACGTGAAATCATCGAATGCATTTGAAGTTTATATTACTTAGGATGAAGTTAAGACATATGGTATTAGTAACTACAGGAATGTTGTTTAAGAAATTCATAAGGAATTATTTTTTTCATATGTGAACAAGAGAAGACATTATCACTTTAGCAGGGAAGCCCACCCTTGCCCAGCCCAAAATAGTTAGGGCTTTTAGTGGGCAGGGCCGGGTATCGGGCTGCATTTTACAGCCCGTTCATCCTTCGGGCAGGGCATCGGGCAATGGTCTCGCCCTGCCCAACCCTGCCCATGCCCACCCGTGGTGCTGCCGACGATGTAAGGACCGAGGAACGGTGAGAACTAGGTGGTTCGGTGCTGTGAATACAGAAGTGATGGCTGCGGTGGTTGGGTAGTCTTCTCTCCCCCTCTCTTCGCTCTCAAGCTCTCCGACTCTCCCTTAGCTCTCACTCTACATCGGGTCTCTCTTCTCTCAAGTTCCAGATCTGCCTGTGACGCCTACAAACCCTCAACTCCAACTCTTGGTGTGTGTAGGTCGCTGGAGGCAATGGTGAACAAGAGAAGTTTGTGCCGCCGGCAACATAAGAAGATGAAGGTGATCTAATGAAGATGGGTCTCACTCTGCAGCGCTCTACTATGTATCTAAAACTCCAGCTCGCATCTCGGATTTGAGTCTTAGGCTTTGTTTGGTTGGAGGTTTTATTATGTTAGGTTAAGCTTTATTTGGTTGGGGTTGAACCAAACAAGATAACCTCACTTACCCTCTTTTTGAACCAAACGACATTATAATCTCTCATAGCTTAACTTAAATAAACCTTACTTAACCTAACCTCCGTTGAACCAAACACACCTGTAAACTCAAGCAGGAACAATGACCTAATTGAGTTTTGACCAGGGACCAATTTGAAAGATTAAAAAGTTCTGAGAGGGACTAAAATAAAAATATTTGAAATAATGGTCCTTAACTGTAATTTTCAAAACTTATGGGTCTTTATGTAATTTTCTCTGACACCATTTTCTAAGGTATTAAAACTCAGACCGGGTATTGAACCGGTTGGGGTATTGGGTTAAAACCCCTACAATGCAATATTAAACACAATGTAGCATCAAAAGTTCAAGGGACAATTGTACAAAAATAATTAATAAATTATGACCATTTTACCCCCTAATTGCAATTAATTCAATACAAATGTCCCTAACTCAAATTAGTGATTAATCATGCAAGATTGTCCCAAAAAATGCATTAACAAATCCCAATTTAATCATGAAAAATCCCATAAAAATATGGTTCAATCACTGACTTATCCTTTAAGTTTAACTCCTTTTAACCTCAAAAAAGCCAAAAACTCTTAGAATTCTGAATTCAGATCTGTGTCTGAGACACAAGGATACAGCATGCTGACTTCTTCAACGTTGATGGATCATTCATGAAAATCAAAGTCCATAATACAGCCCAGAAATTTATTAAAATAATATATTCTCGTCACTGTACAACTCCAGGTTTTGTTTGCTGGCAATGATACAAGAGTACCCTATAATTATATTCAACAATGGATACGTTGCTTACAACAGTGGCTATATGGCTATTATCAAGTAGTTAAACCATCTCAATAATTTCCTCCGCCTCTCTCTTAAAACCATCTCAACTGTAGCTATGACTATGATGATTTTCTAGTCCATTGGAACTCAAGTTGCAGAGGTGAAATATCACCTGGTATGCTTTCTAAAAGCTACTAAACATCGAAAATTCTAGTAACGTGCAATTCTTTGGCCATCTTTTATGTCCTTGATACAAATTCGTTCTTGCTCATAGCCAATTATCAGAAATCATTACATGAAAAAACTCCATTTCTGAAATGATGAAACCGAATTTTATTACTCATAATTATCTCTCTCAATGAAATTTGGGAGACAAATTTAGAGAAAGTATTGCAGTCATCACGTATTCTCAAATTCTTGATCGCTCTAATGGGGCGACCAGGCCCTACATTAATGAAAGCAAAAGTGATGGCGAGCTTTTCACTATGAGTGCTGATAATTGATTCCTTCTCTTCCAATTCCACATCATGGAACACAGAATTGCTCTTTGAACTGTAACCCAATCTCTTCATTTGTTTAATCAAACAATCCAACTTTTCATATATAATCTCTGACTGTGGATGTGACCTATCTCCCCCATGGAAAAAATGTAACTCACCATTATACTCAACTGAGCTATAAGCAGCTAATTTTCTGACACCCTTCTTCCTCATCCTCTACCTCACTTTCTTAACAAAATCCCACCTCCCAGCAGATGCATACATATTTGACGTTAGAACCTGGTACAATGCAACATCAGGAGCTATTTCATAAAGATGATGCACGGAGAGTTGGCCTAATTCCACATTTTGGTGTATAACATAGCCCCCCATACATCCGAGTCTGGTTCAATAGGCATGCTTCTGATAAAGTTATATGCTTCTTCAAGACGGCCTGATCGGCCAAGAAGGTCAACCATGCAAGCATAATGTTCTTTACTTGGTTTGATGCTTTCATCACATGAACGAGACATCCGATTAAAATATCTCCAGCCTTGGCTCACTAGTCCTGCATGGCTACAAGCTGACAAAACCCCTAGATACGTAACATAATTTGGTGTGTGTTCGGATAGAATCAAAAAAGTGCTCCTGAGACTAAAACCTTGGTTTTGACAAAAAAATTTCCAAACACCCAACAATTTTGGGTAATTCCGTTTTTTAAGGAAAATCATGGTTTCACCGATAAGCTATTTGCCTTCACTTTTTCCACTATTGAAGAAATATATTTGGAGGGAAATTAACAAAAACTGCATCTTCGCTTATCCAGCGCATGGAATGATTATGTTTTAATTTAACATATAAATATATATTCCATTAGATACAATTTATTAATTTTTAAAATATAATTTTATTTTTTATATGTAATTATTATAAAAGTTAATGTCCTTTTTAGTATTTTGACCATGAAAAAAACTATTCTCATCACAATATCCAAACACTCACATTTTATCAAAATCAATTTTTTCTTATAATCTATTCTGCTTAAAATCTATTCTTCAGGAGCTATTCTCCACTTTTTCTCCAAAAGCTATTATCCAAAAGTTAATCCGAATACACCCTTGCAATCCCTCTCTCATCATCCTAGAAAACAAGGATAATGCCTTTCCACTTTCCCCATTAATGGCATATCATGAAATCATAGTACTCCATGAAATTACATTCCCACAAGGAATTCTCAAACAATTCAGTAGCAAAATCAATATTACCACACTTCATATGCATGTCTAGCCGTGCATTTTCAACAATTATGTTGCAATCAATCCCTTCCTCTCTTGCAATACGATAAATTTCCTTCCCAGTATCCGAGCACCCTAATTGGCCACAAACTGAAAGAGCACTCACCAAAGTCGCAGCATCTAGCCGAGTTCCAGTTGAACCCATTTCACGAAACAAAGCAAGAGCATTCATAACATATCCATTTTGGGCACATGCTGCAATGAAAGCATTCCATGCCACTAAATCTCTTTCAACCATGGTCTTAAACTAAAAATAAGCTAAACCCAGTTCTCCAAGTTTGACATACATTATCATCAACTCAGTCCTTACCACTGCGACAAACTCAATCCCATATTTTACCTCCTTGGCATGCGCAGTAGGAGCCGCAGCCTTGAATTCAGGCAGCTCGGCACAAGCCTTGATGACAAATTGAAATGTGCATGAATGAATCAGGACGTACACCAAGAAGATTCATTCTCTTATAAATGAAGGCAGCTTCATTGGGTTGATCATTACGTAACCTCTAATTAGGGTGTTCCACAAGAAAGTTCGTGGCTTATGCATTTCATCGAACAGTTGACGTGCATACAACATATTGCCCAAACCGATGAAGCTGGTGAGAAGATACGTCAGAAGGTTGTTCTTGATGGATATACCTGATGTGAGGAGGAGTGCATGGATTTGTTTTAGCTTATATGGATTCGAGGAACATGATTGCAACAGGGCGGTGAAGGCTTCTTTGGTCAGAAACTTTTGTTGTTTTGTAAGGGCGTGCGAAGAGAATTTGAGGGTTGGAAGGAATGGAATGACGTTGTGCAGCAGATCCTCTCATTATCTCATTTTCTCATCATCCTTCATGAGTCCATCTGAATTATTGATTGAGAAGGGGTGCCATCTAGACCATTGATTGGAAAGAGGAGAGAAAAGTTGAAGGAGTGATAACTTGATGATATGTCTCATTTTTTATCTTTCAGATTATTTAGACGGATATGATTTAGAGATGATGAGAGATAATAGGTAAAGGGATAATGAGAGAAACCGAACCCCAACGATGTGGAGGGTGAAGAAAAACTTGGTGGGAATTATTTTTGAAGGTATGAGCATGGTAATATATATGGTATTGCCTAAGTTCTTATGGGTTTATTTTAACATGAAACCATGTTTTTGAGCAAACCGATAATCAGAATTTCGATCCAAGATTTCCATTACTTATGGCTCCAGCGGTTAACCAGCACATAAAGAACTTTTTTATCCGCACACAAAAACAGAGCCTGGAGTGCCCGCCACCTCGAATTCGGCTTCTCTCCCATGTGTTTCCCTTGCCTTGCCTCTCCTTCACCCAAAACACTGCCGTTTTGGGTTAAAAAGGGAGAGGTTGAGTCCTTTTTTTAAAATATATATATATATATATAACACTCTGAAGTATTTTTTCAGTTTCATCCAGTATCATAAAATAATATTTGATACACTGATCACCCTCAAATATTTTTTTAGTTGTAATTATTATCTAGCAAACTGCACTCTAAAGTATTATTTCAGTAACACTTAATACCATAAATTAGTTTTTAACTCACTCAGCACCTTAAATAATTTTTCAGTAGTAGCTAAGTCTAGCAAACTATATTTTAAAGTATTTTTTAGTAATATCCAGTATAATAAATTAATTTTTAACTCATTCCGCACCTTAAATAATTTTTTCAATAATACCCAGTATCATAAAATAATTTTTTTCATCTTATCCTCTGAAATATTTTTTTTCACCACTCTGTATCTTAAGTTTAGACTGTTTGTTGTAATTCAAAAAATATTTTACCATGCTAAATGTAGAAACTATTATTTTATAATACTAAGTTATACTAAAAAAAATACTTCAGGTATTACATATTTTTTTTAAAAAAAATCCAACCTCCCTTTTTTAACCCAAAACAACAATGTTTTGGGTAAAAGAGACACATGGGATGGGAATCGCATGGGAGAGAAGCCGGATTCCGCCGCCTTCCACCGTCCCACAATTAGAAAGCCTTCATTGACATGAATTAGTTATAAAATATAATAATTTACAAATGAAATTATTAAACTTTCGATTTTTAGTTATCGTTTTCTTTATTAAGAATTTTTTTGTAAAGAATGATTTAAAATCTAACTATTCTTAACTTAAAATTTTATAAACTAACAGTGGTTTTTTTTTTGTTCAAAAAGGTACTTCTATTAATATTGCAAAAACATGTCTAATACAATACAGAAAGTCAATCCCACAAATAACAGAAGGAAATTAACATGGTAAACAACACAACAAAATAGCATAAAACCCAGAAAAGTAGGCCAAAGACTGATCTGGTTCATGGAGAAGCAGTAGCATCAAAATGACGACTCGCCTTCTGAGCATCCAAAGTCAGTATAGAAGACAAAGAGAGTGATGGTTGTGACACCCACCCCATAGGGCACACTCCCTTAAAAGCATCAGCTGCAATAAGGTCAGCTACAAAATTACCCCTACGAGGAGTAAAAGTAAGAGAGAACCCGACTCGAGAAGCAAGAAGGTTGATAATGTCTTGAATGATACTCCGGCATTTCCAGTCGTACAGATCTGGCTGTTGGCTTTCAACACTTGATTTCAGAAGTTGACTGTCCGTTTCAAACAAATTTTTGTCGTGACCCAAATCCACCGCTAGCATTAATGCTCTTTTTAAAGCTAAGGCCTCAGTCATGAACGCCGACAAGGATTTAATCTTATCAGTAAAACCCCAAACGAAATTTCCATACTCATTTTGGTAGATAATTCCAATAGCTGCAGTGCCCATTGCTGATGAGTAAGCGCCATCACAATTGATTTTGAGAATACCTGGGGGAGGAAAGCACCAATGTACACTATCGGGGTCAGTTATAGAAATAGACTCATTCATATCAGTTACATCATTCAAGGCACATAATTCCAGATTGGATCGCATAGCCCATTCAATAACGAACTATGGACTAGGTTCTTACAAATTAAACACCTTTTCATTCCTTTTCTTCCATATAAACCAAAGGATCCAGCAAATAAGAGTAATGTCAGATGAAGCAAAAGTTGATCCCACATCTGTAATACATAGCCACCAAGAAGTCAAGTTCCTGACTTGAATCACATCAGTTTTAACACCTAAATGGCAACCAAGCCAGACACACCTTGTCCAAGGACAGTGAAAGAAAAGATGTTCAACTGTTTCCTCCTCTCTGTCGCATATAGGGCATAATTTAGAAGATGCCCTCTTATGTCGGAATAGAGCATCATTAGTGGCCACAACCTGGTTCAAAATCCTCCAAACAAAATGTTGGACACGCGGTACAATGTTCAGCTTCCATATACTTCTCCAGCTAGTTGGCGACATATTAGTAGAGGAGCTAGGTTTATGTATAATGTAACGCCTAGCCTTTGCATTTCTATACCCCAACTTGACTGAATAATTATCATTGCTCGCTGGGGTCCAAATGATCTTATCTTTCAAACCATTCAAGGGGATCGGAATTTGGATAATTGCATGTGCAAGATCATCAGAGATTAAGTGTCATATGGGAGACAAGTTCTAGCTACCGTGTACAATGAGATCCCACGCTCGCCCTTGCTGAAGAATATCATCATAATTATTAACAGGTTTCTCAGGAAATTGAACATCTGGTACCCATCTATCTTCCCAAATGCGGATGGAGGAGCCATCACCTAGATCCCACAGTAAATCCTTCTTGAGAAAATCTCTACCATCAATGATACTAGACCAGCACCAAGATGCTTTGTATCCTTTTTCAACATCCATAAACTCCCCTTGTGGAAAATAAATGCTCTTCAAAACTCGAACCCACTGGTCATCTGGGTTATTAAGAAGGCGCCAGGCTGTTTTAGCTAGTAAAGCATCATTAGCAATAGTGAAATCTCTAAATCCCATACCTCCTGCACACTTGGCCTCAGTGAGAGAATCCCAAGACTTCCAGTGAAGCTTATGTCCAGCCGCATTGCCCTCCCACCAGAAATTAGCTATTAAGCTATTTAATTCTTTGCATGCTTTGATTGTAAACTTGAAGCAATTCATGGGATAAATTGGGATGGCATTGATAATTGATTTGATCATAACTTCCCGCCCTACAAAGGATAAAGTGGATTTTGTCCATCCCTGAATTTTATTTCTTACTCGCTCTCTGATATAAGATAGAGCCTGGTGCTTTGTTTTACCCCATACACTCGGGATACCCAGATATTTACCCGGATCTTGCATAGCCTGGATGCCTAAGTTGCCACTCATCCTGGATTTAATTATCTCCAGTGTATTTGCCGAAAAGAAGATGCTGGATTTATCCAAGTTAGCAGACTGACCAGATACAACACAGTATTGATTCAAAATATTTTCCAGGTTTGTACAATTCCTCTCATTATCATTCATAAAAAATAGGGCATCATCTGTAAAGAAGCAATGAGAAAGCTCAGGACAAGAGTTGCTCAATTTAATCCCTTGGAGATTTTTAGACATTTGATTCTTGCTAATCATAGCAGACAAAACTTCAGTCACTAGAATGAATAGATAAGGAGATAAAGGATCACCTTGTCGTAGACCCCTACCTGGAGAGATAGAGCCAATATTCTCTCCTGAAACACACAGATTTAGCCTGACATAATTCACACACTTCATAATTAAACGCACCTAATCTTCACAAAACCCAAATTTCAAAAGAACAAGCTCTAAGAAATCCTATTCCACACGGTCATAGGCTTTGCTCATATCCATTTTAAGTGCAAATTCGTATTTATTCCCCTTTTTCTTTCGACGTAGATAATGATAAACCTCATGTGCAATGATAATGTTGTCTTGAATAAGACGACCAGGAATAAAAGCACTCTGGTTTTGGGAAATACAGGCATAAAGTAAAGGTCTCATCCGGCTTGCAATAATTTTAGATATTATCTTGTAGGAGAAATTACAGAGCCCAATAGGACAAAAATGGGAAACATGATCTGGTTTCTCTATCTTGGGAATTAGAGTAACATTAGTATCATTAATTTCATGAAGATAAGAATTGCCAGCAAAGAATTCTTGAACCATGGAGCATATATTTTCACCAATTTCAGGCCAAGCTGAATGATAAAATTTACCTGAGAATCCATCAGGACCAGGGGCCTTCGTACTTCCCAAGCTGAAAGCAGCTTCTCGGATCTTGTAACATCCCAAATTTTATTCACCAAGAATATATTGTAATTATTATATATATTCAATGAAATGGTGAATATTTAAGGCCAAAAGAATTAAATATTGAAAATTGAAGGTGGAACAGTGTTTTCAGTGAAATCGTCTGCGAGGCAGTAAGATTGTCATATAGTTTTCGAAGACCAAATGATGATCAAAAATTATGAAATTTTATAGGGTGAAAGTAGACATCCTAAGCTTTAATTCGATAGGTCATATGACTCAATTGAAGCTATAGACAAAAAGATATGAATTTTCGAAGTTGATCCAGAAATCTGGAAATGTTCTAGAGCAGAGATCAAAGATTGAAAATCTGGGAATAATATGATCATTTCCAGTAAAATTCCATATTTTTCCTTGAAACTAGACTCAATGAGGGTTCCATAGGCTTTGGAATCGCCTCGAAACGATGTCTACAAAATTAGTTATGATTTTTCAAAGTTAAGGCAGAAAATCTGCCATAATTGGCATTATTCCGAAAATTGAAAATGAAATGTGTTAGAAATTGATTAATGAAATTAAAATGCCAAGTGTCATGAACATATAAGGAGATAAGACCCAAGTACACACATGATCACAAGGGATGGCATAAGGTTGAGTGAGTTGGTAGGTTAATGTTGAGTGTAAGAATGGAAAGAAAAGCTAGAGTGTAGGAGTGGAGTACTTGGGTGGTTGGAAGAGAACACATGATTGCATGAAGAGTGTGAACATAGGAAAAGAAGCATGGACTAATGGAGAAAAGAGAGGGAGAGGGACGGATTTCTTGGAGCAAGAAAGGGAAGACATTGACTCAACTTAATGGGAATAAAGTGTAGAAATTATGAAGAAGAGAAGAGTGTGACAAGTGTCACATTAGAAGCCCTTGATCAAATCAATGACCAAGATGAAAGATGACAAGATTAGTACATATTTTCCCTTCCTCTTTCATGCACCTCACACACAAGCCATAGAGAAAAGAGGAAAAAGTGAGTTGGTGGGGTTCTTGAAGCTAAAGAGAGAGAGGAAGAAAAATCAAGGTAAGAGCTTATGTTCCAAGGTGATTTAAGCTTCTTATTTTGTGTAGTTCATTCTCTAATCTCTTATTCTTCATGGAAATCATGAATTAGCAAGCTAATCTCAAGGTTGAGGGGAGAGAGAGGACGTTCTAGAGAGAGAAACACCAAGGATCAAGAGGTAATCTCCAACATCTCAACTTCTTTGTGTATTGAAGTTGTTGTTGGTGATTGTTGTTTGATTTATGTGATTTTTTGTTAAGTTGTAAAATTGGATAAGCCATAATCCTAAGGGGTTATGCTGCCCAAAATCCTTTAAATCATGATTATGAAGTTTTTAAATGAATTAATCAAGGATTAGAAGTGGAAAAGTACAAGTTTTGGAAGCTAAAACACAAAGCTTCATTTTTCTATTTTCCCTTCAATATTTCGGCCAGACCAGAACTGGTACAAGGAGTTGGATTTTCATGAAATAAATGGTTCCATTGGACTCATTGGGCAAAAATAGGTGGGGTTACAGTTGGGCACTTTTTCGGTAGAGGCCGAAAAAGCATAATTACGAAAACGCCACTGAAATCACTAAATAGGGGTTGTCAAGGGTATTTTCGTAATTTGACAGTGAATTTGGCAATTTCTTGCCCGGAAATGGATTCCTTGGGCGAAAATAAGTCAGAATAGCCTTAGTCAAAATTTTGGGAAAACGTGCCATCAGGCCGGGTACGGCGAGGCCGGGCCAGGTTCCCGGGGGCATTTTTGTAAATTTTCACCATAGACCATAGACTAATATAACCACAATAAACATTATGGAAGAGTCTAAAATGATACTTGGATAGGTTATGACCTATTTCTGGTACATTTAATATTTTAGGACCGATTTGGAGGCCGGATACGACACGTTCTTCGAGGCACATTTAAAAGAGGATTATAAAGCTTTGAGGTAGGGACATTATCCTTCATACACTATGCCATAAGTTATGTGATTGTGTGGATGCCATTGTTTTGTAAATGCACTTTATTAATAACATGATTTGCCTAGAGAGAGGCTGTTAGTGCCACAGGTGCACTTACACTGGGAGTTGGCAGAAGTCCAACCGGTGTAGATTGTGGGGCTGGGCCCTACTCATGTATACATGACGAAGATGTGTTTATATTGTTCATTAATTTGTGCATACCTTGGCGCATGACATATTTACTTTTCGCATTTTCTATGAATGATATTATGTCTCTACGGAGATTCTTCGGAATCTCACCCTATTTTTAAATAAACACCTCAGCGAGTACCAGTGGGAAAAAGGGCAAAGAAGTTGTCGCCGAGAAGTGAGTGGCACGTGTCCCGAGGCGAGGATATGAACGTGGTTATGCATTAGTCTATGCCTCAATATTTTGAATAATTTGTAAATATTAATACTTCCGCTGTATTTTCTGTTTCCGCCGATGAACAATATCGGATTTGTAAACGAACGACGTTGGGATTGTAAACGAATATTTTTATCAGTATAATTGTACTTTTCTGTATGCCCATTGAATTCCGTCTTTATTACTCTTTGATTATCGAAATGGAAACGGGGGTTGACATTTTTGGTATCAGAGCTAATAAGCGGTTCTGGCATTATCAGAAATGTATACTGATAAGCTTTTGTTTGCACGGCGAGATGACATCATGGATAGTCCGAGTGCGCCTATATTCATAGATGGTCCGAGTGTGCCGATGATCATGATTGTGGATAGTGACAGCGAAACGATGGTGAACCAGCGTGTTCCGGACATAGGGCTAATGATCAACCACTTCGAATACGACGGTATGCGTATCGATACATAGCACGGAAGAACATGCCGAGATTTCTCGTGTACAGTCCGGAGCCAAGGTTGACATCCCTAGGGGTGACAGAGGTTGGCGAGACCGAAGATATGCTAGAGGAGTACCCAGAGTGGGATTCCGACTACGAACCAGAGGAGATTCCATCGGATGAGGCGAGTGACCGCGAGTCTCAGATAGAGCTGGTACAGGTGTCGTATAACCTACATCCGAACATGTAGTTGTCGTACTTTTTCAAGGCCAAGTGTCACAGGGCACTACAGGAGCACGATACCCCAGGAGACCGGTACTTAGCATTTATTGACTGTGTAGAGACGAGGATACAGGGGAGCAGGTTCGTGACGGAGCGGTATCGAGACGGTAACGACGATATCAGGGCATGGGGTATCAGAGTACTCAGAGATGATATCAGTACCCAGATTGCCATATCAATGGTACTGGTGCACCTGGAGATGATATCAATATGGTATTGATGGTATCAGTGGTATCAAAATGATATCAATGGTATCAGGGTGGTATCAGTAGTATCAATGCATGCAGAAGTAGTACCAGTACCCAGTTGATGGTATTGGTGGTTTCTGTGCATATAGCAATGATAGACGCACTAGTGATAGCGATGTCAGAATGGTGTCAGCGGTATCAGAATAGTGTTAACGGTATCAGAGGACAATAGAATCAGCACAAGCTAAGGAGGTACCAGTGACCAGTCAACAGTATTAGTGAGACTAGTGCGCTGGATAAAAGAATCGATACACGTAATGACGTTATCAGAGTACCAGTAGTAACAATTCTGATAATGGTATCAGAATTAATATCGTGATGTATAGTAGTTAGAACGATTTGTTGAGTTTGTATCCTGACAGGGGGTGGACTTATCGAAACTGATGAATCCGGAACCATGTCCCTTGGGCCTGGATCGGGCTTACTGACAGGGGGTAGTCTTACCGAAATTGATGCTTAGTGCCTATAGGTAGATCGAATATAGTACCAAGGGTACACTGAACTGAATTGAGTACCTACGGGTACACTGAGCTATGCATTATCGATAATAAGTTGTATGTAATGATCAAGGATCATAGTAATGAGCTGCGGAGTTGTGGTAGAACCCAGACCAGGGGAAGATTAAAAATTCAATATTATCCAGGAAGGGTCAATGTAGTAACTCTATCCTCCAAACACTATGAATGTTTATATGCTTTGTATACGCTATCTTCTGCAATATGTATGATATGCAGTGCCTTTGGGTACACTGATGAATAATGCCTACGGGCAGTGCCTTCGGGTACACTAATGAATAATGCCTACGGGCAGTGCCTTTGGGTACATTGATATGCCTAGTCGAGGACTGAGGTACGGAATGTGTAGGGGTTGCAACAATGGTTGGCTCTGAACGCATTTCCGACTGAACTGAGTTATGTGTTAGTATAATATTGCATTATATGGTGCAAGGCATATACATTATCGCATGTTCTATGAATGATAGAGTGTTACTACGAAGGTCATATGGGATCTAACTAATGGGGTAAGCAAATGTGGGATTTGGCTTTTAAAAGATAGACTTTTGGGCCAAGTAGTCTCATGGCAAGGGATCCTGGTGGACCCTGGTAAAGTGGAAGCAGTACTGAACTGAGAAGGCCGGAAACTGTGGTTGTGATACGTAGTGTTCTGAGTCCTGTTGATTATTATGAGTAACTCAATGGTAGTAGCCTTAGTCAGGACAACGATCTTATGCCCTCAGGGTCATGTGTTCGAGGCTGTAGGAGCCAAAAGAAGTGCGGTTGAGTTGGAGGGGCCGCAGATATCCTGGTGAGTCCACGCTCGTAGTCTGCTCGTAGTCCCTGGGATTGGGGAAGTGCGGGGGAAGTGCGGGGTGTGACAATAAAAAGGATGAGATGTTTATATCGAAATTTCCTAGAACTCAACATTATGCATGGGATAATGATTGTGAGAGGAGCTTCAGAGAGCTGATGATGAAAATTTATTAAAGTACCAACGTTGATAATCCCATATCCATAGTGAGCCTTTATTGTCTCTACTAATGCTAGATGGCATGGATTGGGAAGGGAATTGAGTCCCGGATGCAAGCAGGCATTGATTGAGTGAGAATTGATGCAAGCCGAGTGAGGGCGTATGCATCATGTCAGCTGAAGCTTCAGGAACCAAACTATCCCATCCATAATCTTGAGCAGATGGTAATAATGTTGCTTTGAATATGAAAATGTTGCCTTTATGGCGTAGTTGTAGAGTTGTACTGCGACCACAAAGATTGAAAGTTCTGATCGGAGAGGGCTACCTACGGTGAAATCTGATCGGAGAGGGCTACCAACGGTGAAATCTGATCGGAGAGGGCTACCTACGGTGAAATCTGATCGGAGAGGGCTACCTACGATGAAATCTAATCGGAGAGGGCTACCTACGGTAAAATTTGAACGGAGAGGGCTACCTAAGGAAAGTTCTGATCGGAGGGGGGCTGACCAGGTGTATGGGAGCCTGTGTAAAGCACCGAGTACAGAACCCTAGAGTGGAGCCACCGTAATGATAGAACCCTAGAGTGGAGCCACCGTGACGACAGAACCCTAGAGTGAAGCCACCGTAATGATAGAACCCTAGAGTGGAGCCACAGTGACAACTAACCCTAGAGTGGAGCCACCGTGATGACTAACCCGCGAGTGCAGCCACCGTGACGACGAACCTTAGAGTGCAGTCACCGTGACATTGAACTTTAGAATAGAGCTACAGGAGCGTTGGCTCTCAACGATGGTGCGTTGTAATAAGTTCCATATTAAAGGGGTTTTGATAAGAGTTTCTATGGCTCTGAATGATTCAAGTGGAATAGGACCAAGGCGTGGCATAGAGAAACACCAATTTTGAGTGCAGTCAAGTATTATGGAGATTCTTATGGCACTCCTATTTAATCAGCCTGACATTGTAGATGCACAAAGGAGGAGTAAAACCTCAAAGTGCGTACCGTATCGCTTTGCCGCCAAGTCTGACCAGGCTACACGACGTTTTCCATGTTTCTTAGATGAAGAAGTATCAACCTGATCCAGAGCAAGTGATAGAGTACGAAGATGTGGAAATACGTGAAGACTTGACTTATGAAGTCATGCCTGACCGAATCATTGATCGGCAGGAAAAGTAGCTCAGAAATAAGAGTATCCTGTTTGTCAAGGTCGTCTGGAGAGGGTTATCACCCAGAGAGGCTACGTGGGTAACAGAAGAAAGTATGAAGAAGCGTTACCTGGAGTTTATAGCTATGTAAGCGTAGCAAATTTCGGGGACGAAATTTAATTAAGTGGGGGAGAACTGTAACATCCCAAATTTTATTCACCAAGAATATATTGTAATTATTATATATATTCAATGAAATGGTGAATATTTAAGGCCAAAAGAATTAAATATTGAAAATTGAAGGTGGAACAGTGTTTTCAGTGAAATCGTCTGCGAGGCAGTTGATCAAAGATTGAAAATCTGGGAATAATATGATCATTTCCAGTAAAATTCCATATTTTTCCTTGAAACTAGACTCAATGAGGGTTCCATAGGCTTTGGAATCGCCTCGAAACGATGTCTACAAAATTAGTTATGATTTTTCAAAGTTAAGGCAGAAAATCTGCCATAATTGGCATTATTCCGAAAATTGAAAATGAAATGTGTTAGAAATTGATTAATGAAATTAAAATGCCAAGTGTCATGAACATATAAGGAGATAAGACCCAAGTACACACATGATCACAAGGGATGGCATAAGGTTGAGTGAGTTGGTAGGTTAATGTTGAGTGTAAGAATGGAAAGAAAAGCTAGAGTGTAGGAGTGGAGTACTTGGGTGGTTGGAAGAGAACACATGATTGCATGAAGAGTGTGAACATAGGAAAAGAAGCATGGACTAATGGAGAAAAGAGAGGGAGAGGGACGGATTTCTTGGAGCAAGAAAGGGAAGACATTGACTCAACTTAATGGGAATAAAGTGTAGAAATTATGAAGAAGAGAAGAGTGTGACAAGTGTCATATTAGAAGCCCTTGATCAAATCAATGACCAAGATGAAAGATGACAAGATTAGTACATATTTTCCCTTCCTCTTTCATGCACCTCACGCACAAGCCATAGAGAAAAGAGGAAAAAGTGAGTTGGTGGGGTTCTTGAAGCTAAAGAGAGAGAGGAAGAAAAATCAAGGTAAGAGCTTATGTTCCAAGGTGATTTAAGCTTCTTATTTTGTGTAGTTCATTCTCTAATCTCTTATTCTTCATGGAAATCATGAATTAGCAAGCTAATCTCAAGGTTGAGGGGAGAGAGAGGACGTTCTAGAGAGAGAAACACCAAGGATCAAGAGGTAATCTCCAAAATCTCAACTTCTTTGTGTATTGAAGTTGTTGTTGGTGATTGTTGTTTGATTTATGTGATTTTTTGTTAAGTTGTAAAATTGGAAAAGCCATAATCCTAAGGGGTTATGCTGCCCAAAATCCTTTAAATCATGATTATGAAGTTTTTAAATGAATTAATCAAGGATTAGAAGTGGAAAAGTACAAGTTTTGGAAGCTAAAACACAAAGCTTCATTTTTCTATTTTCCCTTCAATATTTCGGCCAGACCAGAACTGGTACAAGGAGTTGGATTTTCATGAAATAAATGGTTCCATTGAACTCATTGGGCAAAAATAGGTGGGGTTACAGTTGGGCACTTTTTCGGTAGAGGCCGAAAAAGCATAATTACGAAAACGCCACTGAAATCACTAAATAGGGGTTGTCAAGGGTATTTTCGTAATTTGACAGTGAATTTGGCAATTTCTTGCCCGGAAATGGATTCCTTGGGTGAAAATAAGTCAGAATAGCCTTAGTCAAAATTTTGGGAAAACGTGCCATCAGGCCGGGTACGGCGAGGCCGGGCCGGGTTCCCGGGGGCATTTTTGTAAATTTTCACCATAGACTAATATAAGCACAATAAACATTATGGAAGAGTCTAAAATGATACTTGGATAGGTTATGACCTATTTCTGGTACATTTAATATTTTAGGACCGATTTGGAGGCCGGATACGACACGTTCTTCGAGGCACATTTAAAAGAGGATTATAAAGCTTTGAGGTAGGGACATTATCCTTCATACACTATGCCATAAGTTATGTGATTGTGTGGATGCCATTGTTTTGTAAATGCACTTTATTAATAACATGATTTGCCTAGAGAGAGGTTGTTATTGCCAAAGGTGCAGTTACACTGGGAGTTGGCAGAAGTCCAACCGGTGTAGATTGTGGGGCTGGGCCCTACTCATGTATACATGACGAAGATGTGTTTATATTGTTCATTAATTTGTGCATACCTTGGCGCATGACATATTTACTTTTCGCATTTTCTATGAATGATATTATGTCTCTACGGAGATTCTTCGGAATCTCACCCTATTTTTAAATAAACACCTCAGCGAGTACCAGTGGGAAAAAGGGCAAAGAAGTTGTCGCCGAGAAGTGAGTGGCACGTGTCCCGAGGCGAGGATATGAACGTGGTTATGCATTAGTCTATGCCTCAATATTTTGAATAATTTGTAAATATTAATACTTCCGCTGTATTTTCTATTTCCGCCGACGAACAATATCGGATTTGTAAACTAACGACGTTGGGATTGTAAACGAATATTTTTATCAGTATAATTGTACTTTTCTGTATGCCCATTGAATTCCGTCTTTATTACTCTTTGATTATCGAAATGGAAACGGGGGTTGACATTTTTGGTATCAGAGCTAATAAGCGGTTCTGGCATTATCAGAAATGTATACTGATAAGCTTTTGTTTGCACGGCGAGATGACATCATGGATAGTCCGAGTGCGCCTATATTCATAGATGGTCCGAGTGTGCCGATGATCATGATTGTGGATAGTGACAGCGAAACGATGGTGAACCAGCGTGTTCCGGACATAGGGCTAATGATCAACCACTTCGAACATAAGCTCTTACCTTGATTTTTCTTCCTCTCTCTCTTTAGCTTCAAGAACCCCACCAACTCACTTTTTCCTCTTTTCTCTATGGCTTGTGCGTGAGGTGCATGAAAGAGGAAGGGAAAATATGTACTAATCTTGTCATCTTTCATCTTGGTCATTGATTTGATCAAGGGCTTCTAATATGACACTTGTCACACTCTTCTCTTCTTCATAATTTCTACACTTTATTCCCATTAAGTTGAGTCAATGTCTTCCCTTTCTTGCTCCAAGAAATCCGTCCCTCTCCCTCTCTTTTCTCCATTAGTCCATGCTTCTTTTCCTATGTTCACACTCTTCATGCAATCATGTGTTCTCTTCCAACCACCCAAGTACTCCACTCCTACACTCTAGCTTTTCTTTCCATTCTTACACTCAACATTAACCTACCAACTCACTCAACCTTATGCCATCCCTTGTGATCATGTGTGTACTTGGGTCTTATCTCCTTATATGTTCATGACACTTGGCATTTTAATTTCATTAATCAATTTCTAACACATTTCATTTTCAATTTTCGGAATAATGCCAATTATGGCAGATTTTCTGCCTTAACTTTGAAAAATCATAACTAATTTTGTAGACATCGTTTCGAGGCGATTCCAAAGCCTATGGAACCCTCATTGAGTCTAGTTTCAAGGAAAAATATGGAATTTTACTGGAAATGATCATATTATTCCCAGATTTTCAATCTTTGATCTCTGCTCCAGAAACTTTCCAGATTTCTGGATCAACTTCGAAAATTCATATCTTTTTGTCTATAGCTTCAATTGAGTCATAAGACCTATCGAATTAAAGCTTAGGATGTCTACTTTCACCCTATAAAATTTCATAATTTTTGGTCATCATTTGGTCTTCCAAAACTATATGACAATCTTACTGCCTCGCAGACGATTTCACTGAAAACACTGTTCCACCTTCAATTTTCAATATTTAATTCTTTTGGCCTTAAATATTCACCATTTCATTGAATATATATAATAATTACAATATATTCTTGGTGAATAAAATTTGGGATGTTACAGATCTCCTCTCGTGTCACAGGAAGTAATAAATTAAGATTCATCTGTTCTGAGATTTTGGGTTCTATGAAATTTAGTACTGCTTCGGTACGTCGACTCTCAGAAGGAAGAAACAGTGTCTCAAAAAAAGAGGAGATATTGGCAGATATTGACTCTCTACTTGATAGCCAGGTCCCTAAATAATCCTTTAAACGTAGAATGCTATTGTATTGTTTGTGATGGATTGTAGTAAGATGAAAAAACCTTGAATTCTTGTCTCCTTCCTGTAGCTAATTAATTCTCGATCGTTGCCACCAATACTGCTCTTCCTTATCCATGGCATTTTTGATTTTAGCTATAATTTCAGAGGCTTTCTTCTTACTCTCAGGAGTTAATACCCCTTGTTCACAGACAGCGAGCTCCACTTTGAGTTGCTCAATAACTTTTTTGGAATTCGGAAACTCCTTCTTGCTCCACTTGGTTAATTCATATTTACAAGAACATAAGCGGCTTACAAACTCAGTAAGAGATGAAGAATCACTTACATAGGGTCGTTGCCATCCATTGCGTACAGTAGCCATATAGTTCATGTGTATAGCCCAAACAGATTCAAATTTAAAGGAGCAGGTTCAAAATTGTTGCTTACACCAACAGTTAACTAGTAGCAAGTGGTGATCAGAGCCCAACGGGTCTAAATGGAACACTTGTAGATGAGGAAAATGTTCTCTTAATTCAGTGTTACCCAGAGCTCTATCAATACGTTCACGAATCGTTCCTTGTCCCTCCCTCTTATTGCACCTGTGAACCTGTAACCATTGAATCCCAGATCCATAAGATTACAGTCAGCTATAAAGTTCTGGAAATTAACTATCTTCCTCCAAGCTCTCGGATTGCCCCTACTTTTTTCTCCTTGTGCTGCAATATCATTAAAGTCACCTAGACATAACCACGATTGATCAACATGCTAGGCAATACGCCTTACTTCTTGCCAACACAACTGACGCTAATTCTCATTCGAGGGTCCGTAGACAAAAGAAATATATGAGGGCGAGTCAAATGTCGAAGATGAGACCTTCGTGTGAATTATATTTGTTGAAGAGTAAAGGATATTCACCACAACTTCATCCTTTAACCACAGAGCAAGACCTCCACTACGACCAATAGGATCTACCAACCATTCTTCTGCAAAACCACACCTTTTCCTAACTTTCTTCGCATTATTCTTTTTTTGTTTAGTCTCCATTAAGAAGACAATTTGGGGCTTATTTCAGAAACATTCTTCCTTCAGATTTTTGACTGTCAAGGCTACCCTGAGGCCTTGGCAGTTCCAGCTTAAAATATTCATTGTGAACCGGTGGTTGGTCCCATCCAACCACTAGCGTTTTGAGTGGAAGAGAATGAATTACCAAAGTCGAAGTTGCCATCAGAGCTAAGCCAACTACTAGGAAAATCAATTTCAGAGTTTGAAGCTGTAGTGATACCTCTAGTAGAAGATTTTGGTGTGGAGTTCGTACGTATCTGTTGTTTTAGAGCACGGATGCTCCGACGATGGCCCTTTCTTGGATCATTTTTGGACTTTACTGGGGAATTCTTTTTCACCTCCAGACACTTCACTAGCTCTGACGAATTATCAGTCGAGAAGTCTAGTTTCTTGCATCGTTTGGCATCTACGTGGGTCCCCTCATCATTAAGAAGTCTTTTTAAATTAAAGGCACTCAGCCTCATGGTAACACTAGACACTGGAGAAAGCCCGCTGATAGGGATTATGGCTTTAGATATCTCCTCATCCTCACTCGGTGGGTCCACAACATGTGTGTGACTTGTCAGCAAATATTTTTTATTTTTGGTAGACTTTATCATCAAAGAATTGGCGCTCCTTCCGTCAGGAAATTTTCTAGTCCACCTCTTCAGTACGATGCACTCCTTCTCATGAGTAAAAGTTGGGGAGACACATGGTCCCACCATGCAAGTAGGCATTTGAATGTTTTCTCCTTCAATTATGCTAGTACGAGAATTTACGTCATTCTTGGTCTTAAAAGACAAAAGTAAGGAATCTTTAATTGATGAGGGCCCTACCATAAGTTCCTTTTGTGGAATAGCATCTTCATTCATCGGCAACCTCTTCCAACCACCGTCTCTACCTGGAGATTTCCTATCATTCTTCAACCCTTCCACCCAACTCTCCTTATAGACAATTAGCAGATCTTCAATAGTTTTAACTTGTGACGTACCCAACCTGGTGCTATATTCGGTACTGACTCCATCATTCCCATTTGAATCAACATCACTCTTACAAGCTCGATTATTATGACCAATACGACCACAACGATAACAAAAATTTTGGAGTCTCTCATGATGTACAGTAACCCAAGCAGGATCCTTTTTTTCCCTGGGAACCCAGAACCCTGTGACCAAAGGATCCTCCAAGTTAATAAGAGATCGAGCATGAACAAAACTTTGAGTGAGTTTCCCATTTACCTCCGGATCCTCATACATCATCGTCTCTCCAACAGCATTCCCCAAAGTAACTGCATTCTCTCTGTCAAAAGCCTCCAAAGGGAGTCCATGAAATTGGACCCAAAATGGAGCAGTCTTGAAATTTACTTCATCCAGAACCATATATTCTTCCCAAATTTGTAAATTCAACATATGACCTTGGATCGACCATAGACGACCCTTAAGAACTCGCATATAGTCCTCCATCTTAGTGAAGCGAAAGAGAAAGATCAAACGGGCTTTATCTAGCTCATGAATCTCCACATTCTCTTCCATTTGCCAGCCTTTCCTAATCATGGATATCACGGTCGGCACGTTTAAGTTTTTGCTCTTTGATATTTTCCCAACAAGAGCACCTCCATTCTTCTCCATCTTCTTCCCCAGGTTCAACACCACCTCCTTTGACTTCCTCATTTTACTCCCCTGTCCGACCTCTATTCCTCCCAGTCACTACCAGAATACACTTACACAACACTCACTCACTTACAGTAAAGAAAAAAGAAAAAACTACCACTGCAAGATTTACAATCAGTCCTCAAGAACAAAAAGGAGACAACTCCAGAAACCAATCGATGTTCAAATAACTCGATGGCTAAGGTTACTCGAAACCTCACTAAACTCTCACCAAGAAGAGAGAATGGCTCTCACTAGAGAGAGAAAAAAACGCTGTGTCACTCACTTGTGGGGGGAAAAAATGCTTGTCTTACTAACAGTGGTTTTTGAAACAAAAGAAAACACTGACAATCATATCAATGTAAAATATCTGCGGTCAACTGCCGGGTTTTTTTAAAAAAAATAAAGAAAAGTGGCTCAAAGGGGAAAATAAGACCTGTGCAGAGAGATACATGAAGAGCTGCTGGGCCAATAATAGTTGTGCCTTCTTTTGGGCTCAGAACCCATACCTAATGACACTGAGAGTCCTCATCTCTTTCTCTTTCTTTTGGTTTTTATTTTAAAAATACAAAGGCATCAAAACTAAAAATATATAAGAGTTAGTTAGTTTTCTTTTAAGAGATCAAGTAAGCAAAATAAATTATTTAACTATAACATATATTATGTATTACTACCTCCGGTCCTAAATATATGACATAGTTTGTAGTGCAAATTGCACTACAAACTATGTCCTATATTTAGGACTGGAGGGAGTATTAGATTATATATCAATCTATAAGTCAGACGAATTAGTTTTTAAAAAAATAATGAATATAAATACTTTAATCTAACTTATTTAATTTTTTTGATCTATACAACAAAATTCAACTAACTCTTATATTAAGGGTAAGGAGGAATACTAAGGACAAAGTCCTAGAGCACATAGAACTTAGTAGACAAACTGTTGATATCTTCTAAAGAAGATCCCTAATGAACCACACTACAAAAAAACAGCAAATTACCCACAGAAATTACCCACGGAATTCCGTCTCTGAAATCAAATTACCCACGAATTAGGGACGGAAACGGAATTACCCACCGATCACCGACGGAATTTTTTCCGTCTCTAAAAAATCCGTGAATAATTGATTTACAGACAGAATTTTTATTCCGTCGGCAATTACCGACGGAAATTACCCACAGAAAAAATTCCGTCGGTGATTACCCACGGAATTTTTCCGTGGGTAATCCGTCGGTAATTTAATATTATTTTTTTAAAAAAAAAAATTCCACGTGGCGACCTTAAAAGATGCCACGTGGACATCACCGAAAGCCCCCACCGCCGGCCCCGGCAGCCCCTGAGCAAGGGCCACGTGTCCCTCTAACCTTGCGCCACGTGTCTCTGTGAGATAATTGTTGCATTTTGTGACGAAGGTAGGATTTGAACCTTGGACCTTTTGGTATGTGTTCTGATGCCTTTGCTAGTTGAGCTGCTTTAACCTTGCGTTATTTATTCACGTAATAATATATATAATGTAATAATTTAAAAACAAATATAATATTAAGATAAATATATATAATTAAATATATATATTTATATATAATTATATTTTTCATTTTTTATAATATAAAATTTTTTAATTTCTAACTTCGTTTAAATATTTAATATTAATATAAATATATACAAAATTACATATATACTTATAAATAATTATATATTTCGTTTTTTATAATATAAATTTAAAATTTTTTAATTTCTTATTTCATTTAAATATTTAATATTAATATAAATATATATAATATTAAATATATATTTATATATAATTATATATTTTGTTTTTATGATATAAAGTTTAAAATATTTAATTTTTTTATTTCATTTAAAATTTTTATTATTAATATTATATATATTTAATATATTATATTAAATATTAATTTTATAATATTTAAATTTTTATTTGTTATAGATTATTTTTATTATTATTATTTTATATAAATTATTAAAAGATTATAAAAAAATTAATAGTTTTACCAACGGATTACCTACGGAATTCCGTTGGTAATTTCTCACTCAAATTACCCAGGCCACGGAATTCCGTGGGTAAAAGGAAAATTTACCGACAGAATTTTGATTCCGTCGGAAATTACCGACGGATTACCCACGGAACAAATTTCGTGGGTAATTACCGACGGAAATTACCCACGGAAAATTTTTCCGTAGGTCATTAGAGACGGATTACCCACGGAATTCCGTGGGTAAAGCGTGGGTAATTACCGACGGAAAAAATTCCTTGGGTAATCCGTCGGTAATTACCCACAGAATTTTTTTGACGGAAAATCAGTCGGTAAATCGTAGAAAATTACCGACGAAAATAATTCCGTAGGTAATTCCGTCGGTAATAACATGTTTTTTTGTACTGCCATTCGTTACATATGGTATCAACATCAAATTAGTAGCCACCTTGTGGCCTTCTTGATCTGAGTAATCTACTCATCTGATAATGTTTCTGTGATGATCAAGCACACAGCCTCTCGTCAAGAGTTTGTGAGCCTGTAGTTCGTTTCATTGGTTATATTAAATTCATATTAGCTTTTATTTTCTTTCTTTTAATAAATTGGTGTGTTACATCGTCTCGTTATTTTCCAACTCTACAAATTTGACTGTAGGGTTTCCTTCTCCCCCCCCCCCCCCTTCTTTGGTCGCAACATCGTCAGAAAAAAGTCAAAAACACACGTTTCATAAAAAAACAACTTATCTGATCACAGTCAAGGATACCATGTCAGCCAAACAACCATACAGCTATCATTCAACCATATATATATATATATATATATATATAATTTTTCTTTAGTTTTCTTTTGAAATACTCGGAAATCCTAAAATATTATTGAGATAGTTCTATAAAATGATAAATTGGGATTTTTTAATAGATTGCGTACTATTCCCTAATCATTTGATAATGATAACTATCCTATAAATGCATGATCATTAATGGAACTTCTTTGCACCTGAATGTAGAGAATTAAGGATGAGCAAAATCACTACTCATTCCGTTATTATAATACCGAAAAACATTAAAGGTCACATTTCAAAAATCGTACCAAACTTAAATTTTTAACCAGAATGAATCAAAATATTTAGGTCAGTTTAGGCTTTTTGGACTGTTTTTAAATATAAAAAAACTTGTTTTTTTAAAATTAAACATACTTTTTATAATTTCTTCTTGAGCCCAAAAGATATTTTTCTTCTCTACCCAAATCACTAATTTTCTTTGGTCTTTTGCTTGTATAAAAGATACTCATTTGGTCTTTGATGTTTTGCCTAATTAAGAGTTGATTTTAATCCTAAATATAAGACATTTTTTATATTTATCAACTTTTTTCCAAATCACCAATATGAATACTATTTCAACAATAATCAAGTAAGAAGAAATTAAGGAAAATGTTTAGATTATTTTAGAAAAAAACATGTTATATTAACTAGTTTGACTAATTTCCTTAATCTAATCAAATTAGTTAAGTAAGTCTTACATTGAGTACTCGAGGATTATATACTTAACCAACATGTGTTGGCTTTAGTAGAAGAGACTTTAGCTGCTTAAACATGAGGTTTTGAGTTTAGATGCAGGTGAATGCATAAAAACCTTTGGAAATTATACCCTTAATTAGGTTTGAAAATACTCAAATCTAACCCAGTTAGATAGTTATATTAAAAAAAAATATTCTAAATCTTGTCCATAACTTAAATACCTACAATATCCATCACAAATTTTGTATATAAGGGTGATTGGAGGACACCAATTTTGCACAAAGAATTCGTCAACCTTTGACGTTGCAAGTATTGTTTCGTCTGCAATCTAATTGGAGTGAGAGAGATGGTGAGCACGCTGGAAGCCAGTGTTGAACTCAACACTTCAGCTCTGAAGTTTCTGGAGATATTTTCAACCAAAACATATGAGCTTGCTACTATCTCCCCAAACATTGTTCAAAGCCTTGAAATTGTTTCTGGTGCATGGGGCTCTGTTGGCCTCACCATCCTCGCACACCATACCATAGGTACGTACGTACGTACGTAAGACAACATCATCATCTTCATCAATATTTTTTATTTCTTTCTTTTTTTTTGGGTTTTTGACAAACTTGTTTTTGCATATATGATGGATGACACAGATGGGACAGCACAAGTGGCTAAGATGGAGTTGGCAAGCATAAACCTAATAGACCTATCACTAACATTCAAAGTGCTAGAGGGCGATCTGTTGGAAGTGTACAACAGCTTCGCGGTTATTCTGAAAGTCACTCCAAATGTACTGTCGGGAAGTGTTGTGACTTGGACCTTTGAATATGACCAAGTTCAGACACTGCAGATCCAAACTCGTTGATGGAAGCTGCTTTTCAAGTCTCCAAAGACATTGATGCTTATGCTAGCAACCTCATCTAGACTTGAATTCTTCAAGTAGTTAATAAAAAGTGTGTGTGTGATATAAAAGTTGGCTTTTGTCAGCTTGTGTTGTATGCGTGTATGTTTTATATATTCTGCTTTCTGCTGCTATTTTCAGAATGAGGTTCTGGCGCTTGACATATACATACATGAGCAAGCGCAAGTCTATGTAGTTGCCTGCTTTGATACAATGTAATTTCAGTGCAAGTAATAATTCCCGCTCTAAATTTATAGATTTGGTTCAGTGATCTCAACTCTGAAACTCTCGATCCTAGATTTTGAGATTGAAGGAAAGAATAATACATGGAGTAGATTTTGCAAAGGAATCTTTAAGTTTCAGTCATGTCTAAAAGATTCTTTTTTGGGTGCATAACTGAGACGAAGCCCGATATTAAACCAGACACTAATTACAGACAGTTCCCTTGTTTTCAAATGGGGATCGCTCAGACACATTCTAACAGGAATATCACATTTGGATGTTAAGGATAATTTCGAAGACATGAAGTTTTAAAACACTCTTCTCGTGCTAAATGTTGACCCAAGGTAAGGGTTCCAGATGTGGGGAGACGAGAGAAAATCCCAAGAGGTGGGATTATATCCTTGTGAGTCACATGCTGCGGCCCACATGGTGTTGGTAACACATGAGGGAGGACCACGCCGGAGGAGTGACCAAAGGGTGGTGGGATTACGGGGTGTGACATTGAGAGTGTGTGTGTGTATAGGAAGAACTCGCAAGCGCACTTTATTTAGGGGTAGCTACGTACAAACGCACGCTTGCTCATGATGACACACGACATATATATATAGAGAAGCTGACAAAGTCAAAATGCTTGTTGAGGACATTAACTTGATTACACACAAGGCACAAAAATAATTTGGGGTAATTAATGAATGTCTAGATGAGGCTGGCAACGTAAGCCTCAACGTCTTTGGAGATTTGAATAACCTCGTTCATCAACGAGTTTGGATCTGGAGTATCATCACTTGGCTTCTCATATTCCAAAGACCAGTGGACAACGCCTCCCTTCAGTAAATTTGGAGTGAGTTTCATAATAAACTTAAAGCTGATAATAAACTTAAAGCTGTTGTACACATTCAACACATCTCCCTCTATCACTTTGAATGTGATTGATAGGTCCGTGAAGTTTATGGTTTCCGCCGCATCCTTAGCCATTTGTGCTCTCCCATCCGTGCTTGCAATATATAGTTAACCTTTTTTAACATTATGAAGATGAAACTAATTTCCTTGTTAAGCAAATTTGGTTAGCAAGGAGAGTTAAGCAAATCTAGGCCATCATATCTGATCTAAAGTGTCCAGATATGATTTCTCAAAAGTCTATAATTTTTTAAGAAATATTTTAATGGATATAAAATCTAAAATAAAAATAATCTATCAATCATTATATGTTCAAAACAAAATTTATTTAAAAAATCATCGTTTTCAAAAAACTCAAATCTAGAGATCCGACGGCCCAAAACTACTTAGCTCTCCTTGCTAAGCAACACTTTGCTAAGTAGGGAATAAGCAGTGTAATTTAAGAAAATGGATTAAAGCGGACGATGTTGTCTTAATTACCTAGGGACTAGATAATTTGAAGCTTGGCTTTACAAGGTACTAGATATACCATAAAATATGTATTTTAGGATACTAGATATGCTCCTTCCAATCCTATTTATAAGCAATTTTCTCTCTTATAGGGTTGTTCTCTTTTATAAGCAACTTTCACTTTTTGTCTGAAAATGTAAGCTTCTTTTTCCTATTCTACTCTTATTAAATACTCATATCTCTCATATCTTATACTCATTATCTCTCATACTTTTTATATATTCTCTCTCCTATACTCTTTTCATAAATAGGGGCATATATGGAAAAAATCATGACATTTTTGACATATTTATTGCTTTTAACTACTAATACGTTTTACGCAATCAAAAATAAAGTTACTCATAAATAGGATCGGAGGAAGTACCTGGTAAAATATTTCACGATTCTGAATGCAACTTAACCTTTAATTTAATGTCGGTAGCACTTATTTAGTAAATATTTTGATCTGGACTTTGTGACAGGCTGGCAGCTATAGCCTAATAAATAATATGCAATATTTAATTACATGACTATCCATTTATTTGATCTTTTTTTGGCCAATAATCCATTTATTTGATCTTAGTGCTAGCAATTGAATGATTAGAAATTATTTTTATTTTTTCATTAAGACATATCGGAAAGCATATATGCATTCCTCTTCTTCTTCATCATCATCATCAATTCTCCTCCTCATCATCTAGAAGTTGTCACAAGCTTTTTTTGTTGATTTCCCATTTTATTCTAATTTAGTTACTCATATTACCCATATTATTATACTCCCTCGAGTCCTTAATAATATATTTACCTAATTTGATTAGATTAATGAACTTAATAAAGTTACTTAGTATGTATGACATATTTTTTTTTCTAAAAGTCCCAAATCATCTTCCTCAACTCCCTTCATTTCTCTTTTACTTGATTATTGTTGAGGGAGTATCAGTAAGGGTAAATTAAGAAAATATTGACATATAAGGGAAATTTGTCTTATCTCTAACCAACAACTTTAACCAACACTTTGATGATCAAAATTCGGTTAACTCTCTCCTGTAAAAATTAAACTAAACGAATGAGGGGGGATTACTTCATTTGATTTTATACTTCTTAATTTGTAAGGGTTCATGGGTGATCACCATCAAAACTGGCCCCCACCCAAAAATAACAACAACAATAAGAAAAAATGTATAAAACATAGGGTAAACTACTGTAAAAAATGAAAGATCAAATTGAGTTTAATTTGAAAGGGATGAGTCATAGCTTTCAATTAATATATAGTCCCCAATGTTTTACTTCAATCTCAATAACTATAATCTTCATCATTCAATTTTTAATATAAGAGTTAGTTGACTTCTTCTAGAGAGATTAAGGAAATTAAGTAAGCAAGTTAATTTAAAATATTTATATTTATAATTATTCTTCAAACTGATTGTCTGACTTATAAACTGATATATAATTTAATGATATATAATAAATATTATGATTAAATAACTTATTTAATTTCCTTAATCTTTTAAAAAAAAATCAACCGTAGATAGTATATACGAACAATTAGTCCCATGTTGTATTTTATTCAGAAGTAGCTACGTACAAAGGCACGCTTGCTCACGATACACGGTGTGTGTGTGTGTGGAAGCTGACAAAATCATGCTTTTGTTCGGCACACCAATTACGTGATTACACACAAGGGTCAACGGGAAGCTTAAGCACAAGCACAAAAGCAATTTGGAATAATTAATGAATGCCTGTATGAGGCTACCAACATACCACTCTCTTCCCTATTATAAGTCCCTTTTACTTAAATCCCAGATACTAAAAAAAGTAGTTAACCCAATGATTATAAGATAAATTTCCAACTATACCCTCATTTATGAATGTGTACTTTTCAACTTTTTCTTCTTTATCTCTCTTTAAATTATTTCTTTATGGTTACAATAAATAGGGGTAAAGTTATCATAAGCTCATTTATGTACTTAAAGTGGATTTATAAATAGGACTAAATTTTTTAATCAAGAAGGACTTATAATAAGGATCAGAGTGGTAAACATCAACGTCTTTGGAGACTTGAATAACCTCTTTCATCAACGAGGTTGGATCAGGAGTGTCATCGTTTGGCTTCTCATATTCCAAAGTCCAGTGCACAACGCTTCCCCACAGTATATTTGGTGTTAGTTTCAGAATATACCTGAAACTATTGTACTCATGCATCAGATCTCCCTCTTACACTTTGAATGTGATTGATAGGTCTGCTTCGTTTATGCTTTCCACCGCCTCCTGAGCCACCTGTGCTGTCCCATCTGTACTTGCGCACACATGTATAGTTATCTTTTGTCTTTAATATAAGATTTATTTATTTAATTTGAATAGATTAAAGAAATTAATTAAGTTAGTTAATATGATACTTTCTATAGTCCTAAATATAAGACCTAGTTGATTTTTTTTAGAGAAATTAAAGAAGCTAATTAAATTATTTTAAAATATTTATACTTATCATTTTTCTCTAAGCTAATTTGTCTGACTCATAAATTGATGTACAATCTAATAACATATAACATATGATATGATTAACTAACTTATTTAACCTTCTTAACATCTCCAAAACAGTCAACTTAATCTTATATTTAGGCTCAAAAGGAATATATTTTTCTAAAACAACCCAACCATTTTATTCCTTGATTCCCTCAATTTCTCTCTTACTTGATTAATATTGAGGGAATATTAATAGAGATAATTAAACAAATATTGATAAATATATCTTATATTTATAACTAAGACTTACTTCCCAATTAGGTCATATGTTAGGGACAGAAAGGAGTAATTTCATAAGCCAGGCACTAATTTAAGAAAATGGATTATTGAAGCTGATGATGTAGTCTCTTACCTACGGTATAGTGTACGACGAAGGTGAAGCCTGGAGTGCCCCATTCACCAGACACAATTTCGAGACTTTGAATGATGTCAGGGGAGATAGTGGCAAGCTCATATGTTTTGGTCGCAAATACCTCCAGAAACTTCACAGCCGAAGTTTTCAGTTCCAGATCTGCCTCCAGAGTGCTCACCATCTCTCTCTCTCTCTCTCACTCGACCAGATTGCAGATCAAATAAAATCTTCAAAGAGAAGATGACAAGTTCTATGGCGAAATTGAATTTGTGTACTCCAATTTCCATTATATAAAAAATTTGTGGCGTATTGAAGGATATATTATTGTAATAAGTTAGTTGAATAAGATTACTCACACACATGTTTGACTAATTTTATTTTCTAGCCAGGTTATTAGAGCTTTTTCCCCCCTTCAAATAACATAATGTCTGATTAATGCAAATTATTAGATTGGCGTGAGATAGAGACTTTTGTCATTTAAACAGGTGGTTAGAGGTTTGAAAAATTCTAACTTTAATTTATGTAGCAACCTAATTAGGAGAGGCTTACAATTTTGCCCCTCAAATATTCTGAAGGAGTTTAATCTGTCCCATCAAAGGAGAGTATACTCATTTTGTTTTTATAGATCAAATTATTAATGAAAATATTTTTTAAAAATTTACTGACTTCAATATTTGAATCTATTGAGGTAAAAAAAAAAATGAATTTATTCTTATAATCAAAGTAATTTCTAGGCATATCAAAAATCAAATTTCGAACAATCATTTGACAGAAAATAGTCACGGACTTTCGTAATGTATAATTATTTCCTGACCAGGGAACCACATAATGCAGTTTCACGTGTTCGGAAGTTCAGTCATCGATAATATGTCCAATGACTAATACTTAATTGTCAAATGATTAGTCAACGTTAAATGATGTGATCACGTGGATTCAATTTTGAAATAATATTGATTTAAAAGTTTTGCTATCACTGTATCACATATCGTCTCCAGTTGGTTCGGGATTAATATTGCTTTTTTATGGACTAAGTTTGGAACGAAGATAAACTAAAAAGGGCATTGATATCCAATATGATATAATCTTTGAAAAGCTTTAAAATTACGATTTGATAAACATCTCTTGCAAATAAAAAGGAAAAGAAAAGAAAGAACATGCCTAATTTTCATTGTCCAATTTCGATTCATTTTGTAGAGTATATTGATAAATGTAATTAGGCTAGGGCTTGTAATAATAGGGCTGTTATTTATATCAGGTACTATGCGGTGCTAATTAGGCCCACCAGCTCGTTGGGCTAAACCCAAGTAAAATAGGTCTAGTAAAGTTTGTGTATATATGTGCTTGTACCTGGATAATTTTGTGGTTAATGAATGATGATAATTTTTGGGTTATCTGTTAACATGGTACTAGAGTCTTTGTTTATTAGAGTCTTGGGCCATTCTTGAATCCCACCACCGGATCCAAGAAACCATACTCGTTCAATCAGGCATAAGGAAGATCAGAAGATACATCTGTTCTCTCACCGATTAAAGAAAATACAGTCGTTTGATCAGGTGCTTTGTTCTCTCGTTCTTATTGATTCAAGTTGAAATTTCTAGGGTTGAAGTTTTTCTCGATTTGGCCTCCAATAAACTCACATATATCTCTCTTGCAATGTACTCATCAAATTGGTCGGAGAAATTTCCGGCATCTCTCCTCGGAGGTGATTTCGTGATTCTATTTCGGTAACCATGCAAGATCTGCTATGCCTCATCTTGCCTTCTGTTTGGTGATTTTATGATTTTATTTCAGTAATCACGCCCTCTGTTTTGCAAGATTTGCTACTGTTCATCTCCTTCTATTTTCTCTTTCCATCTGTTGCGCAAGACTTGCAAGTCCTCTTCGGAGTTCTTCTTTCTCATTGGGCCAAGCCACTTGAATTCAATTTGCTCCGACTTGTCTTTCGGTGAGTTCTGACTTTAGACGCTTTGGTTGAGCCTCTTTGTCTTCCCTTGGATGTTTTCAGGTATAATCTGAGAGGGAATAAATACCTTCTCAATTTTGGTATTCTTTCCTCTATAAAAAAAAAAGCAATTGCTTTCATCTCCCTTCAAGACCATGGCTGAATCGACAGACCCCAAGAGCCAACCCCTCGATTTCCAACATCCTCTTTTCCTTCATCCAGTTGACACTCAAGTCATCACTTTGGTGTCATAGGTTTTATTGGGAACTCAGAATTATGCCATTTGGAGTAGGGTCATGAGACTCGCCCTTCTTGATAAAAATAAATTGGGTTTTGTTGAAGGGACTTGTCTCCAAGATAGTCAAGAGGATTGTCACAAAGAGCAATGGGACCACTGTAACGCGGTAGTACTCTCTTGGCTTATACATTCTGTCGACAAGGACATTGCAAGTGGAATGGTGTTTTCTTTCAATTCCCATGTTGTCTAGTAGGACCGGAGCAGTTTTTCATCATTGACAGAGCTCGAATCTTCACCCTGCACAAATCTATTAACTCTCTTTCTCAAGGTACTATAACTGTCTCTGCTTACTATACTAGACTTAAGGAACTATGGGATGAATATGCAGCTTTAGTTCCCATTCCTAGTTTTCAGTGTGTTTCCTCTAGAGATTATAGTAAGATTGTTCAGAAGCAGCGTATTTTCCAATTTCTTATGGGTTTGAATGAAGTTTTTCATCAAGTTCAAAGTTAGATCCTCCTTATGACTCCTCTTCCCTTTCCCAATCAAGCTTAGTCAATGATTATCTAAGAAGAGGCTTAGAGACAACTCTCATATGGTAATCAGTCTACATCTGCTGATAGCATAGTAATGGTGTCTCATGCGTCCAATCCAATTAGAGGTGGACGTGGACATAGAAGGGCAAGACGAAGAGGATGTGACTTATCTCAGGATATATGTAGTTACTGTAATAAAAGGGGCCACCAAAGGGAATCGTGTTAACAGCTTATTAGATTCCCTGCTTGCTTCTCTCAATAAAAAATAAAAGGCCAAGAGAGGAACAAGCTAATTCTGCAGTCAATGATACTCAGGACAAATCATTTGGGAAAGAGCAGGATGCTGATCAAGTGCATCAACCACCCTTTTTCACTCAGGAGTACTATAAGAAGATCCTTGACATGCTGAAACGCAATTTTGACCCACATGAAGCTGCTGTTATTATGCAAGCGACCACCCAGGTATGGATTCTAAACTTGAAACTGAATGGATATTGGATTCAAGTGCTAGTTGTCATATAATAAATAATATAAATTGATTAGACAACTGGAGACCTTATTTAGGCCCTACTAAATGGGTTAGATCCCTAGTGGAGAGAGAATTAGGATAACACATGTTAGGAATGTTAAACTCACTATGCATGTTGTCTTAACTAATGTATTGTATGCTAAGGATTTCTGCTATAACCTGATTTTTGTAGCTAGGCTTACATTACACAATGCATGTGATGCCTCTTTCCTCCCTGAATTTTATGTCTTGCAGGACATGTCCAATGGGATGATCAAATGGATTGGTAATCATTCTAAAGAACTATACTTGCTCAAGAGAAGTTGTAATTCTGATTTGTTGAAATTTAGGAATAAGCATGAACATGTAAACAATATGAATGATTTGCTTTGGCATTCTAGGTTAAGACATGCTCCTATGGATATTCTGAGATACTTGAATGATGTAAAAGTTTCTGAGTAGACCTAAAGTAATGATAAATGTGAAGTGTGTATTCAGAGCAAGCATTCTTTTGTACTGTTTCTTCTAGCATAACCGAATTCGTATGTTGTTTTTACCTTTTGCATGTTGATGTGTGGGGTCCTTATAGGACACCTACACATAAGGGATATAGATATTTTTAACCATTGTTGATGGTTTCTCTAAGGGTACTTGGGTTTTCCTTATACATTTTAAATACAAAGCTCTTAAGTTTGTGAAATTCTTTATTCGTTATGCTATTTATCAATTTTCTACCAAAATTTAAACTATTAAGACAGATAATGGAGCTAAATTTGTCAATCATGAATTGGGGGAATTTTTTACTAATTTGGGGATTGTTCATTAAAGGTCTTATCCTTTCACCCCTAAACAAAATGGGGTTGTTGAGAGGAAGCATAAGCATTTGATGAACATCACTATAAGTATAATGAATAATGCAAATTTACCCATTAAATTTTGGGGGGTTGTTAGAACTATTGCTTACTAGATTAATAGGACCCCATCTCAAAATCTATCCTATTTGACACCCTATCATATATTATATGGGAGACCACCCTTTGTGGGTTACCTTAGCGTATTTGGATGCCTAGCTTTTGCCATGACTTTAAACTCTACGATAAATTACAAAACAAGGCAAAAACATGTGTTTTCTTGGGATATCCTAACATTCAAAAGGGATACCACTATATAACAGTAAGACCAAGTCTCTCATAATTTCTAGATATGTTACATTTATAGAAAACATATTTCCTTTTAATGATTGTGAAAGTTCTGATCAAGGGGGAGTACAAAAAGATAATAAACTTGATTTCTTTGATATTTTCTATGAGTTACCATCACCTTCTATGACCAGAATTGTTCACAATAATTAGGGGACAAATTTGTTGCCACATGATGATCATCCACCACATGAGCACATTAGAATTGATTCTAATTTACGGCAGCAGGAATCCTCTCGTAGGCCAGCTAGAAATAGGCAAGCTCCAACCTAGACCAAGGATTATAAATGCCAATATCTACCTAAGTGTAGTGATAAGATCCGTGAGTCTGTTAATGACATAATAGGTGATCAAGATGTTAATTTGCTGCATCATATTTCTATTGATGACTTGTCTCATTCATATAATTGTTCCTTTCTTTTATTGATAAAGAAATTGAGCCCGAGAATTTTTTTCAAGCTTGTAAAGACCCAAGATGGGTTGAAGCAATACAAAGTGAAATTAAAGCTCTAGAGTCAAATAAGACCTGGAATATAGTGAATTTATCAATGGATAAAAGACCTATTAGATGTAAATGAGTTTTCAAAATCAAATATAAATATGATGGCAAGATAGAAAAGTTTAAGGCTCGATTGGTTGCTAAGGGTTACAACCAAAGGGAAGGAATAGATTTCTATGAAACTTTCTCTCCCGTGGTAAAGATTGTAACTATTATAACCATCCTTAAAATTGTAGCTCTCAATGATTAGGAAATTCATCCAATGGAGTAGATAATGCATTCCTTCAAGGAGCTCTACATGAGGAGTTCTATATGACTGTTCCTCAAGGCTTTGATAGAAAAATAGATCATTTAAAAGTATGCAAGCTAGAAAAATTACTCCATGGCCTAAAGCAAGCCTCTAGGCAATGGAATGAGAAATTAACTCATTCATTAATCAAAGGTGGTTTTCAACAAAGTAAATATGATTATGCCTTATTTTACAAGAAAAATAAATCTAGTTTGGTCTTTGTCCTTTCTTATGTTGATTATCTCATGATCACTGGTAGTAGTAGTAAAGGAATCAATGATGTTAAAAGGTTCTTGCATGGGGAGTTCAAAATTAAAGACCTTGGGATATTGAAATATTTTCTTGGTCTATAAATAGTAAGATCTAAACATATAACCAGAAAAAATATGCCACTGAACTCATAGTCAAGTGGGGTTGGATGAATATGAAACTGTATTGATCCCTATGGAACATCACTTGAAACTTACAGCTAGAGAAACTAAGATAGATCACTACATTGATGATGGCAGACCTTACAGAAGGCTTATTGATAAGTTATTATATCTCACTTTGACAAGACCTGACATCTCTTTTACCGTGCAAGTGTTAAGTCAATTTATACAAAAGCCAAAAGATTCTCATATGAAGGCTGCACTAAGATTGGTAAAATACTTGAAGGATAGCCCTGGTAGGGGGTTTTCCTTTCAGCCAAAAACTTATCTATTTTGGAATGCTATTGTGATTCTGACCATGCAGGTTGTGTAGATACTAGGCGTTCCATAACAGGGTTCCTTGTAAGGTTTGGGAACTCCCTTATATGCTGGAAGTCCAAGAAGTAAAGCGTAGTGTCGATTTCATCTACAGAGGCAAAATAGAGCACTCAGGATGGCGATTGCCGAGCTAACTTAGATTGTTGGACTAATGAAAGAGTTACATATTGATAAAGTTAAATCAGTCAGGGTGTACTGTGATAGCCGATTTGCCATTCACATAACGACAAATCCCATGTTCCATGAACAGACAAAGCACATTGAAGTAGACTGTCATTTCGTGAGAGGGAAACTATTGGTAGGAATGATCAATTTCAAGCATGTATGATCGGAAGAACAATTTGTAGATATTTTAACCAAAGCACTTGGTGGAGGGCAGCATGAGTACATTCTCAACAAGCTAGGCACTTATGAATATAGGGTGCCTAACTTGAGGGGGGTGCAGAGCATATTGATAAATGTAATTAGGTTATGGTGTGTAATAATAAGATTGTCATTTATTTCAGGTATTATGTGGAGCTTAGGCCCACCAGCTCATTGGGCTAAGCGCAAGTAAAATAGGTTTAGTAAAGTTTGTGTATATATGTGCTTGAACCCGTATAATTTTGTGGTTAATTAATGACATTACTACAAAATATAGATATTATTATCCTAAAGGACGTTCCATTTTTAAAAAGGGAAGTTAAAAATAGAAACAGTGGCATTTTTGTAATTAAAGAGGGGATTGTGTATCTTTAGGTGTCTCAAATTTGAATTAGGACACATAAAGTCCATTATGTTTTGAATTTTACCTCCCCTTGCCAAAATTTTGGACTTTAGACATCCCCAGAATGACTGAGGACGCCTAAAGTACCTTTTAAGTAGACTTTAGACATCCCCAGTTTGCCTGGGGGCGTCTAAAGTCCTCACTTTAGGCTTCCCCAGTCTAATTGGCGTAGTCTAAAGTCCAACTTTAGACTACCTCGTCAGACTGGGGAAGCCTAAAGGCCTGCACCAACGTCCCATCAATCAACTCCACTCTTTAACTTTATTCCTTCTCTTGTTCAATGTGCTTTCTCTTCTTTATCCGTGTTTCCCTCTCTCTTCTTTCTCTTTGTTTCCCTCTGTTCCAACGACGCTCTTCTTGTTTGTCCAACAGAGCTATAGGCTACCAAGGAAGGGATAAGTGCGTTGTCGTTTCTCTCTCTCTCTCTCACAACCGTTGTCCAGCTGGTGCCACCGTGGATCGTCTCCTTCTCCGTCGTCCACAGGTTTGTTTCTCACTCTTACAACTTTGCTTTCTTTAACACAAAAATGCTTGAAATCACTAAAGTTCTGCTTTTTTTACAAAATTTTTTTTACAAAAAATGCTTGGAATCACCGTCTCCCTATATACCGTGATAGCTAGTTTTCTTGACAACGTCGGCCACTGTCCCTGTTGTTTCTCTTACTAAGAATTTTAAAATAAAAGATGTCCTTTAGTTATTAAAAAAACAAAATTGAAGGTACAACCACATTGTTTGCACACTACATAGAGGTCCTGACATAGGAAATTTATATGAGGCGTTTGTAATAGTCCAATGGAGATAACCATGGTGAATTTATAATTGTTCTATGATTTATTGGAGACCTCTAATAAATAAGATTTAATTGGAGTATCATGAAACACCAACAAAATCGTTATTATGAATTCCACTGACTTGCTTTTTAAAAGTATAGAAGGATACTTATAAAAGTGCTAGATGTTTCCCTATCATGTAAGGGACATTGTGGTTTATTATGAATTATTCGTCGATCCTGTTTCTGCAGTTTTAATTTATTGGGCATTGAAAAGTATAAATAGAAGTCTAAAAAAAATAAAACGACGTCCCCATTTTGAAATAAGGGAGTCTAAAGTCCAGACTTTAGACTCCCCTATTTCAAATTGGGGACGTCTAAAGTGTCAGTCCAACTTTGGAATGGGGACTCTAAAGTTCAGACTTTAGGCGTCCCTTTTTTTTACAGACGTTATTTCTTGTTTATTTTCTACGTCACTTACATAGACGTTCACTTGTTTTCAGACATTAAATGGCCTAAAACAAGGACGTTAAAAGCATTTTTTGTAATAATAATAATGATGATTTTTGGGGTTGTTAACACATTTTATAATGCAATTTAACCTAGAAAATAATGGAGAAATAGGTTATGGGTTAGCTTATGATCAATTTGATATATCTAATAATTGAGACTACTTTCGTGTTCGAAAAATGCGGTGCATAACCAAAAAAAAAAAAAAAAAAGCGATACTGTATGAAAAAAAACTGATTATTTAAGTCTAATGATAAAATATGCAGTAATGTACGAGAGAGAATGTATATTTCACACTAGAAGGCAAAGGCTGGTGTGATATCTAAATTTTTTAAAAATAAAAAGTATAAATACTTTACTGAGAGCGTGTATTATATTTACTCCCTCTATCTCTATATATAAAAGCCTTTTAACTGAATTGTGATATTTTAAAAAACAGTTAAAAATAGTTAAATATAATAATTATGTAAGAAATTTATTTATCTTTTTTTGAAAATGCCCCTATTTATGAATAGGGAGGGAAAGAAATAATGAGAAAAGGATGAAAGAGAATATATGTAGTATAATAATTAATTGAAGACAAAATGAGAAAAAGTATGTTTATTATTGAGACAAACTTAAAAAAAAAAAATCTTATATTTCAGGTCTGTTTCGTTTGAGAGGAGGGGGGAGGAGAGGAGAGAGGACTAGGAGGGAGAGGATGAGTTTTTCTCCCCTCTCCTTGATTAGTAAGATAAAAAATGGAAGAGAAGAGGGGAAATGTTTTAAAATTTTCTCCTCCCTCCCCTCAAAAGCCTCCCCCTTCAAATTGGAGGGTTTGGAGGGGAGGGTAATATTTTATCATATTTTGATCATTATGCCTATGCTTATTTTTTATATTTCTAAATTACTCATTTCATCACCTCACACTAGCTTTTCATAATCTTGAAGCCATCGATTTCTTGTTGTTACCCACAGTGATGCTGTTGCTGATTTTTTTACTGAGATTAATGCTACTGTTCTTTATCCGTTGCATCTTGGATATTTAAAAAAGAAAATTTAAATGCTGGACTGTTCTGTTGCATTTCTTTTCCTACGTTAATACTGTTAGTGTATATATATATATTCAATTCTAATAATAATATGATAATGTAATTATAATTTTATAAATTAAATATCATTTACAATTATATTTTACCAAATACAAATTTAAAAAAAATTAAATAAAATAAGGATAAAGTTGTCTATATTAAAATATTTTCCCTCCTCTCCCCTCATAAACCAAATAAAGTAACATTAAAATTCCTCTCTTCATTTTCATTCTTATCAATCCAAACGAGGTAATATTAAAATCTCTCTCATCCACTCCCCTCCCCTCATTAAAATCTGTCCCCTCCCCTCCGTTGAACCAAACAAACTTTTAGGGATAAGCCTGTTCAAAAAAAAAAAAAAAACTCTTATATATAGTGACATAGGGAGTATATACTGCGAATATTCTTGATTTGATTGGGATTTGAATTTCTTTTTCAAACTTAATAAATGTATTATTTGATGACCTTTTCCAAATAAGTCGCACGTTAGGTATACCAGAGATAATGAGTGTGTTTGTTTTGGTGATTGGATAAGTAACTTATTTTTACTTAAATTTATAGAATCTTAAGATTGGAAAAAAGTTAGATTGGGTAAAATGATGAGTGTTTGGATTAGAGATTGAATAAGTAACTTAAAGTAACTTATGTAAAAGTGAATGATATTTGGTTTGACTTTTGCATAAATGACTTTTGTATTAATTAAGAGAAAAAAATTGAAAAAAAATTATAAAAATGAAAAAATGAAGGGCTGGTTGTGGAAAAAGAATTCATTGGCAACTTAATTGCCAAATGGGAACTCGGAAGATATTTGCATTTGTTAAAGTAGCATTTTTGATAATAAATTGATCCAAACCATTCAATGGCGATAGTGTTACCACAAGACACATACTCAAAATTTGGCAATGGTACAATTTTAAATAAAATTATATCAAACTCTAATTTAAATTGGTACACTCCAAAAGTCTTTTCTATTGTGCACCTCAAGCTTAAATTTTATAAATTATATCAAACTCTAATTTAAATATTAAATCCTAACTCATATTTTCACATAACTTAAAATCTAACAAAATAAACTGATTAAAACCTTAATAATACCTCCAATAATCCAAATAAATTATTTAAACTAAATTTAATGGGTAAAAACACTATATAGAAATTAATTTATGACATGTTTATATAAAACAAATTGATTATAAAATCATAAAACAACTAAATAATAAATCAAAACTGATTAAAATTAATTATTAATTATTTTCTATATTTCTAGAGTCATATATTAACAAAACTCAAAACGTGCCGAAACTCTTATTCCAAAGTATTCTCTAATTAGCAGAAGATTACTATCTAAAGAAAGAGAAAATTATTTAGAACATTTTTCATAAAAGAAGTTTTGTTATTAGAAGTGATTTTGAGTACCTCATTAATCTCCAAAAATATGAAAATACTTCTATCAATATTTTTTTATACACACACAGGCACATAAGCTCCAATAAGCTTCATTTTGAGGCTTATGACTTTTTCCAACTTATGAATTTTTTCACCTTAAATCCAATCGCTGAAATAAACACCCATATTTGATTAAAACACTGTTCAAACCCAATTACTACACTATTTAAGTCCGATTGCTGGAGAAATCACGCAAACAGACACGCTAAATATATTGGAACCACCACCCACTGGCTTAATTGATTAGAGTCCATATCACCCATGCCAGCTTAATTAATTGGTTATGTATTTAATACTCTCCCCATCTTGAAAATAAGAGCTAGTGGCTAGAGGAATTAGCTTGGACCTTAAATGAAAGATATCAATTTACTTTATTTCTCAGATTAATAATTTTTTTTCCTAAACTCTGTGTATTAATCGCATATACTATAAGGAGGTTTTTGATTAACAGAATCAAAATTATTAAAGGAGGTAATTTAAGAAAGAGAATATTTATATCAAGTTTCTTATATTTATAATGTCAAATCCTCTAATCACATGACTATCTGTCTTATTTTTTTTATATGAGTTTATAGTTTAATGATAATATTTTAAAAATAGAACACATGATATGACCATAGGTTATTCGAGAACTTAACATAATAGATATAGGTAAATTGACTTAAGTATTGTCTTTGAAGAAAATCAACTCACATTTTTTTTACAAATAAACTAATTTTCTTAATCTGGGACTAGAGGGAGTAATATTTATAGTTATTATCCCAATATTAACTAGTTGAAATTCTGAAATCAAGTTAATTATATTATCACCCTTTAGAGTAAGCAAAGTCGACCGATTATTTCTATAGTCAATGAAATAAAAATTAAAATATATCCGGTGATCATATATGTATTTTTTTCCATTTAAGTGAGGTACAATATTATTCAGGCTTTTCCATCATTATTTCTTTATCTCGCTCACTAAAGTTTTTGTTTTTATGATTTATAAATAGGGAAAATCCCTATAAAATGCGTTCGAAATTGCTAAATCGTGTTTCAGTACAGCGAATTCCAAAAACCCGAATAAGTCGTGTGTCAATACAGAATGAACAGTGCAGGGTTGTCAGAAGACGATTTTGCCCTTCATCCCTCATTCTCGCCACTTTCAGAATAACAACACGAGCTTCTTAATTAACAACTTTGTCTTCTTCATTAATAACTTCAATTTCATCTTTTTACTTTCACAATAACAATACCAGTCTTGTTATTAACAACACCATATTCTACATTAACAACTCTCATTTCTTATTTTACAACCTTGTAATTTAAGTTTCAGGGCCAATAACAACACCTCTTTCTTTATTAACAACACTATATTTTGAAGACGCGAATATGTAAAAAAATAAAGCAGAGTTGTTAATCAAGAACTCAAAGTTGTTAATTAAGAGGCTTGTGTTGTTATTCTGAAAGTGGCGAGAATGAGGGCTGAAGGGCAAAATCGTCTTTTGGCACCCATGCACTATTCATTCTGTACTGATTCAGGTTTTTGGAATTCGTTGCACTGAAACGGGATTTAGCAATTTCGAGCACATTTTATAGGGATTTTTCCTTATAAATATGCATGGTTCTCTGGAAAGTGGAAATTAAGTCACAGATCACTGGAAAGAGACTTCGAATCGTGTTCCACTTATAGTAGTAACAAAAAAGGCTCATCGGAATTACTTGTCATTTTAGGTAAAAGGAATTCATTTTGTGTTGGTCAACTATATTCAAAGCCTCCTCAGCAATTCCAAGCGAGGATATATATGGCCAAAGAAATGTAAGCCCATCAGTAAAGGACTAAATTAAAAGTTTTATAAATTAAAATAATTCAATTATAATTTTTAAAATAAATAAAATTTTACCCAAATCATTTATATTAATATAACCAACATCTCATCATTAAACATAGAAACACTATATTACAAATACAGAAGATGAGCGTAGTATAAGAACTAATTTCGGTGCCCATCAACAAGAACTACAAACTCACCAAATCTAGATTGTCCAGAACTAATCTGAACCGTACGGTCCAAATCTGATGAGCTTTATTCTGGGCACACAAGAACAACATTAAAATAGATGGCTTCACACGCTTGTCTCACATAGACAGGTTCCATTTTCCTCTAATTATATGTTTTGGATTGATATTTATGCCTTCAAAAGATGAGCATCGATATCTTTAGTGATGTTAACGAGAAAGTCCAAGTGGGGCTGAGGAGGAGGCACATCGTCACGGAGCTTCTCATATTCGCAAGTCCATTTGGCAACGGCACTATTATTATTATTAACGCCCTTGTCAATAATCTGAAGCTTACACTTGAAGGTCTTGTACTTCTCACCAATATATCCATCAAAAAGGTTGAATGTGATGGACTTCTTCTCTTGATCAATCTCTTCAATGTGTTCCTTACAAGTTACTACCTTACCATCTGTAATAATCATGATGATCAAGGTAGCTAAGACTCAAGTTCAGCACAATTTGTTGTTATTTGGAATATAAAATCATGCTCTATCAGATATACAGGCAAGTGAATATGAGCGTGGAAGGCTTACCAACAACGAAAGTCCAGTGCTTGACGTGATCAGAACCAACGCCGTGCCACTCTCCTTGATGCACCTTAGTCTCATGAACGTGATCACTTATGTTCTGAATATGGTGAAGTTGAGTTATAAACAAGTTGAGGAACTTATCAGCAGGAGAATGGATCTCAACTTCACCCTCCAATGTAGCAGAGAGAGCCATGCCTCTGTCTCTGATGGTGAGTGAGCTGCAGAAATAAGGAGAGAAAGAGAGAGTGAGATGGATGTGGGAGAAGGAGAAAGCTAATAGGCCTTAAATAGAAGAAAGTTTCTCACAGAGCTTTTTGTTAATGATTAATTAGATAAGGTGGTAAGTAGTGCACAATCCCCCCCCCCCAAAAAAAAAAAAATCCTCCTTGCTTTTATTGTCCAACTAACGTTCTCCTTGTTTTTTTTTTCCAACTAACATTCTCCTCGTTAATTGCTAGATTTGTCCTCCTTGGTGCACGCGCATAAGGGAAAATTTTAATAATGATTACTGTAACAAATTAATTTGCCATTAGCTTTCAAAGAAATCAGAAATTTCACTGCTGTCTGGTGGGGCTACAGTAAAATTAATTTGTGAAGTAAAAAGATAAAAATAACTCTTTCAAAATCTAAGGAGAAATAGTGATTGGGGGAAAAAATAGAGTTTAAAACTTCATAAGTACATGAGCCGTATCAAGTAATAAAAAGTGGGTAAAATTTTCACGAGAACTTAGTACCAACAATGCAGTTGAGCAGTAACTTTACACTTTAGGAAGAAAACAAATATTTTGTAAAATATCAAATCTCATCTTTTCAAAATTGGATTTAATAATTGAGATGCATTTGTACGTATTGAGGGGTTAGTGAAGACTGAAGAGAAAGATGAAAGGGAAAAAATCTTGTCAAATTTGATTCCCGACATATATTAATAATTGAAATCGCTATCAGTTTTGTAGCATTTATTATTGGTGTCGCTTATACTAGTTGTAGAATTCCCATTTGTATTGACTCCCCCCATCCAAATTAAAAGAAAATTATTTGTATTTTTAGAAGGAGAACAACAAATCTAGCATATACAACCAAGTTAAAAACACTTGATTAAATGATTTTGGCAGCTCAAAAAGTTAGAAGAATTATGAATATACTGCAGCGGGGAGCCTCATGATGATGAGCTGCCACTGGGTTCTGCCTCTAACATGTGCATTTTCGAAGTTGCCATTATTTAATTTGCAGTAAACAGCAAGATGATACACACACACACACACATATATACTCACACCATTTGAAGCAAGCCAACGAAATTATGAGTACATTTTAGTCAATCCCTTAATTAATTAACCAAATATATGTCATGCTGGTATTGATGGTAGTGTCACTGACACAACTTGCCATTGGCTATACATGCTGATACTTGAAAACAAAATATATATGTTTTGAAAGGTCGTGTTAATTCAAAAGTACCAGAAAATCCATCCAACCAAAACTAAGAGGCGCTGGTTTGAGAAAAAGAAGCATGCTAATTACTCATACTATTAATGCGTTATAATATTAAGAGAAAATTAGAATGAAGGATCTAGAGTTATTAGGAAGGACCGTAAAAGTTGTAATTATTTAGAAGGACCAATTATCAAAATAAAAATTTAAAAACACTAAGTTGCCCTTGATTTAACCTCCTATATTTTCTCCCACATTCTATTTTTAAGACTAATATGAATATTTAAATAAATAAATTTTATTAAATTCAACACAATTTGCCTCAACTTTTACCACTTACATATGTATCTATTGAAAAAAATAATACAACCATCTTTAAATTTTATTTAAAAATAAAAATTATCTAATTTTAGGAAAACAAAATTTTTTTTATAATTTATTGTGAATGTTAAAGAAAGGTTATATATATATATATATATATATAAAATTAAAAATATATGTAATTTTAAACAATTCAAAGGAGGTTTGTATAATTTATTTTTATGTTAGAATAGATTTAAGTGAGTTTTAAAAATAAAAATCCATGTAATATTTTTTAACCGAAAACCATGTAATGATAATATACTTAAAAAAACGTCTAGATAATTTATTATAATTTTTATTTGAAAATGGTATTCTGGATTGCCTCTCTAGAGAATATTAGTGTGTAAACCAAAAAAATAATGTTTATAAAAAATTAGTGTAATCGATAAATTCTATAATATAAAAAAATAATAATAAAATTTTATAAATCTTTTTTAACTACTAAGATATTAGATAAAAAATTTAAAATCTTATAAATCCATCTATTTTACTTAGAGTTTACTTTATATAAGATTATATAAGTCAGAAAAATAAATTAACGATTTAAATTGGTCAATATCAGGGTTAATAATTAAATGATATATTGAAGATTTGATTATGTAGGTTTTAGTTAAAATTAAGAACATGGTGATTTTAGCTGTTGTAATTTTTTTGAAAAATAAAATTCAAATTACTTAAATATGGAATGTGGGAGAAATTGTAGGAAATTTAATCAAGGACAATTTAGTATTTTTAAATTTATATTTTGGTAATTCGTCCTTCAGAATAATTACAACTTTTACGGTTCTTCCTAATAAATATCCTCTGTTCTAGGTCCTTAGTTCTAATTTTTCCTAATATTAATTGATCTCACATTAACCATCATATAGATTACAGAACGTACAATCTAATTAGCTAAAAATTAAATACCAAAAATATAAATATGGACGTTTATAAATCTACTTAATTTCAACAATGAATGATGATATGTGTTGACCCCATCCAGAAGGAAATTGGCCCACAATAAAAGAAATAAGAGCGCTGCATGGACAACCTACGATGTGTCATGTTGAGCTACCACTCCATGACTAGCTACTCCATAGCCATATCGCCATATATGCCATTATTAATCACGTACCATCTTCATTTATTGAAATATTATGAGTCTTCAACTTCAAAATTAATTTTGAGATCAGGATGATATAATCGTTAAAAGAAAAACGTCTCTACTTCTCGCCCTCTTTCAAAGAAATTAAATAGTAGAAGTACTTAGATAGGGAAGACAAAATATGCAGCAAGCAGAAAAAATCTGGTGATTAACAAGGAGAAGGTTGGAGAGAGAGAGAGAGAGAGAGAGAGAGAGAGAGAGAGAGAGAGAGAGAGAGTGTGTGTGTGTGTGTGTGTGTGTGTGTGTGTGTGAGTGATTGGGCGGTTAATTTTAATTTACATTATTAACTACCACCTCAACTAATAATTAGTATACAGCACACAGTGAGAAACTTTTCTTCTGTTTAAGGTCCGATTAGCGAGCATATATCCTCCCACATCCATCTCTCTCTCTCTCTCTCTCTCTCTCTCTCCTTGTTTAAATTTCTTTAGCTCACTCACTATAAGAGACATATAGAGGAATGGCTCTATCTGGTACATTAGAGGGTGAAGTTGAGATCCATTCGCCAGCTGATAAGTTCTTCAACTTCGTTATAACTCAGCTTCACCATGTTCAGAACATTTCCGATCACGTTCATGAAACTAAGGTCCATCAAGGTGACTGGCACAGCGTTGGTTCTGATCACGTCAAGCACTGGACTTACACTGTTGGTAAGCCTTCCCTATACTTATTTTTCGGTATACTAACTCTGGTCTATAATGTAAAAGCGATTTGACTTTTTTTTTTTTAGAGATTTTAAGAAAATAAAATAAATTACTTAATCATCTTAGTATATGTTATGTATCATTAGATTATATATCAGTTTATAAGTCAAATAAATTAATTTAGAGATAAACGAAAAATATAAATACTTTAATCTAACTTATTTATTTTCTTTAACATCTTAAACAAAAATTAACCGGCTTTTATATTAAGGATCGGAAGGAATATTTGATAAAGAATGACTTTGTTCCAAATAACAAATTGAGTTTAACTTAAATCTTATTATAACTTGATCGATATGATTCTACAGATGGGAAGGTAGAAACTTGTAAGGAGCACATTGAACAGATTGATCAAGAGAAGAAGACGTTCACATTCAATTATTTTGATGGACATGTTGGTGACAAGTACAAGACCTTAAAGTCTAGGCTTCAGGTGATTGACAAGGGCATAGATGATGATGATGATGATAATGGTGCTGTTGCCAAATGGACTTACGAATATAAGAAGCCTCCTTGGACTTTGTCAATAACATCACTAATGATATCGATGCTCATCTTTTAAACGCATATCAAACCAAAATATCTAATTAAGAGAAATGGAACCTATCTAGTTAAGCAAAGTGTAATGATAAGTAAAATATTTGCATATTTATTTTCCCTTATATGATGATTTTGTGGGCGATATTTGAGCTTAATGTAATGAATTTATGTGTGATTAATAAATAAATAATGATTTTGGAATAAATATTATTACTATTATAATATGATATTTTTTTTGCTTTTCTTTTGATAGCCACGTACAACACCATGTTAAGAAGAAATGAGAAGAAATGAGATCTAAAAATAGACCCACGGGATTGAAACAAGATAAGGAGGTGTGATTCGAAAAAGTGACAGAGTAATGTAGCACTGACACTTATTGTTTGATTTTTCATACAAGAATTTTAGCTTTGATGTAAGATAATTTTAGATTGTAATTTTAGCTTCTGATTTTCAAAGAAAGAAAAAGCAGCAGCAACATGAGCATTAAACTGTCGGGCTAATTTGACCATTGTGACTCCTCCCAGAGAGTTTCATTGATAGTAACAAATACGCAGACACTTAGAATCCAATTAATCAAGACTAGACCTTGCGAAACATAAGGTGAAATTGTACCAAATTCAATTTGTGTATGCATGTATGTTCTTTATTCAGTAATCCTTCAAGGTTCACCTGCACATACTCAAGTTTCAACATATCATACTCAACACCCCCAACCATTGTCATTTACAGACTTATTAATGATAAGAATTAATAAATGAGTTACTACAAATAATTACACGTTGTTATCATATCATTAATTGAACCACTATTGATGGCCAAAAAAAAAAATTGAAGCACTATTGTTGGGAAAATTTAGGCAAGACATTACTTGAAACCATGAATATTGTTGCAAATTATTTATAAGTTAATGTACAGAAGAATAATATTTAATTCATTTTAATATTTTGATATACGATTTACATCTTTATACACTTATACATTTGTTTTTGTCCATACAGGATAAATTTGGTGCACTAACTTTTTTGGATGTGCCAATATTACATAGCTTGAACATGAGTTTTTGTATTCTGTGTATAAAGGATCCACTTTGCTGGATACTTTTTGTTTGGATGCAACCAACGTGACACTTCTTCTTGGACTTAGATTTTATATGTTTTATCCATCTTCTCTATTGAAGCATAGGATGATTTTTGTAATATGGCACTTGCTTTGCTTCATTGGACAGCAATCATTTACCCTTACAATCATTATAGAGCAAATCAATCTCCATCCTTCATAGGATAATTTTCATACTTTTTGTTGTCATTATTTATCAAGTTGTTCAACAATATAATTGTGTATCTGAATGTGTTCAACATGCTTTAAAGATCCCTAACCATACAAGAGAATTGCTTAGACAGAATCCAATCAAGATAAATTGCAAGTTCTGCTACATACCTTCTCTAGTTCTGATGCTAAAGTTACAGCATATCATGCTAAAGAGTCACAAAAAAGATAGGCCACCAGAGGAGAATCAAATGTAGTCTCGTACAGATTAGTCACCCCAACGAAGGCAATAAACATATTCTAGTCATATTCTGCATATATGTTATATTTGACCAAAATAACTCAGAGTCTCAGACACATTAACAATGCAACATCCTTTCAGTGCATACTTCGTCACTATCTTACTGTGCTTAATTGCATAGTATAAAGGCCAATATTTATTTGTGAGTAAACTACTAAATGAGATGACAAAAATACAACGCAAGCAACGTAGCAATTTCATAAACAAGAAAATAGTGAAAGCTGAAACTCGCCTTGGTTTTTAAACAAATATGCAAATCTTTCGTTCCATGTCATGGCCAAATTGCAATACCAAGACCAACCCAACACGCCTAATCTTCTTTTTTTTTTCTTAATTTTCTTAATTTGCATCCTCCCTACTCTAACTTCTTTGCATAAATAATCACTTTGAATAATAATGTGACGAGCTTGCGCCTGCAATATCACCAGTAGATGAACAAGATTATCTACACACTCTTTTAAACCATGCTTGATCTTTTTTGTTCTGCCTATTGAGCTTTGACTCAGCCAAAAAAGAGAAAGAAAGAAAGAAAACATGTAATATTAATAAATAGTGCTGGAGGAACCCAAGTTTGACTTAGCAGAGAACTACAACCCCTCACAATGAGGTGTGGGGCACGTCAAATAACTGATTACATGTACGAAAATCATGCAACGACACAGAAAGTGGGATTGTGAAAACAAGTGGAATAAGAAACTTTCATAACAATTCAACATCTATGATAGATTTGACCCGGCCTATGATACATTAAACCAGAGTCATAGGCAACATGTATGATACATAGTGCTAATGCTTACGGTTTCTAGGATACATCATTCTGTAATTACTTAGTAAAATTGCGGGATCACACGCAAATGCTGCAACTGCTTCTCAATCTAAGAACATCAAACCAGAGTCATAAGCAATTCCCAACTTTTCAATGCAAACTCAAAGCAGGTTCATGACAAATGGTGAAATGTACGAACCTTCAAATACCTCGGGTGATACAGGGACTCCTTCAGTAGGTGGAAGGGCAGCTTTCCTTGCAACGATCTGGAACGACCTTCTGTGAAAACCACCTGAGGCATTGCGGCTGGAAGTGGAAGAGGGTGAGAAGGTGAGAAGTGAGGAGGAGGACGAAGAAGCAGAAGCGAAGAGGAAAGGTTGTGCATATGTGTGAGTTCCAGAAAGAAGGAAGGTAGAGAAGTCGTCGCAAAATTTGGCGGAGGTTTTGAGAAGACACAGAGGAGGAGGGAGGCCTCGTTAGTATCGATCGACTGTCGAGGAAAATGAATAGTACTCTCTTGACTTAGGTTTCGAAGGAACAGGACGATGAGCAGAGAAATTCACTCTGGAATCCGGAAATTTATTCTGAAATGGCGTGGGACGATGAGCTGAGAAGAGAACAGCGACGGCCAAGATTTTTTCTTACCAATGGGATCAGATCTCTCCACTAACTGAAACGGGGTTGTTTGGGTCAAGCTATTAAAATTCAGATTGGGTATTGAATCAGTGAGGGTATTGGATTAAGGGTCAGTAGGTTAAATCGGGGTTAAATTGGAGCTAAACCGGCATCAAACTAAGGCGAAGGTTTTGAGAAGACACAGAGGAGGAGGGAGGCCTCGTTAGTATCGATCGACTGGCGGGGAAAATGAATAGTACTCTCTCGACTTAGGTTTCGAAGGAACAGGACGATGAGCAGAGAAATTCACTCTGGAATCCAGAAATTTATTCTGGAATGGCGTGGGACGATGATCTGAGAAGAGAACAGCGACGGCCAAGATTTTTTCTTACCAATGGGATCAGATCTCTCCACTAACTGAAACGGGGTTGTTTGGGTCAAGCTATTAAAATTCTGATTGGGTATTGAACTAGTCGGGGTATTGGATTAAGGGTCAGTGGGTCAAATCGGGGCTAAACTGGAGCTAAACCGGCACCAAACTGATAAGAAATTGAAAATTTTAGGCTTATAGTATGAAATTTTAAAAGAAAAATATAATTTTTTTTAAAAAAATTTGAACCTGAACCTGACCAGTTCACTGGTTTCCGGGCTGGACGCCTATAAGTGTGGGTAGCTCTTATAATTATATCTTATTTTTTTTATGTTTTATCTTGTAAACTTTTCTTTTAAATGTATGTCTGGTGGGTGCTATTGACTTATGTGTTAATTCTCGATACTTCTTTCTCATAGATTTTTTTTTTTTGTTCCTTCTTCTTTCTCATATAATTTAACTGGTCATTTTATTGGAAAAAAATAAAGTGTTTGATCTTTTATCAGCGTGCCTAATGGTGAGAGATGTCGGTTATATTAATATAAATGATGATGGTGTAATTGTATTTATCGTCATTATAAATTTATCCAATTTTTAATCAATTAGTATATTTAAAAAATAAAATTTAATTATTATAATTTACAAAATTTTTAATTTATGCGTATAGCCACCTCTAATTTCCTTTAATTTTTTTTCTGAATTGTAAAGGCCTAACATTATTTGAGCAAAAAAATAAATAAAGGCTTAACATTACAAATTCAACCGGATCTAACCTACGATCTCTTATAAGAGAGCTTCTATATCATTATTCATTGTCATTATTCATTGTGCCATGAGGCCATTCACGTGTAGTGGTCAACCTTTCAATATGTATCATTATTGATGGATTTTGGATATGCAGGCCAAATATGTAATGACTAATGATGTTGTTTGACCGAATTAAATAATATTAAATTGATTAGTATTTAATTTAAGAACAAGTCTTTGGTCAATTTCTTGAATTGTAGTTGTTATTTTGTTTTTGTTAATTGTTTATGTATATATGCATTTACAAATTCACCTATAAAATATAAATATTTGTTATTTTGTTATTGTTAATTAGTTATTACAGTGCATAAACATGTGCACTTATAAATTTATCTATGAGTTTGACCTAATGGGTATAACAACTTGACTTAAGTTTTGTCTTTAGTGTAGTATCAATTAAATTAGTTTTAACTATCTAAAAAATTATTTTTGAAGTTGATCTTTTCAAAATTAAAATCCAAAATCGAAGATATTTCATTTAATTAGTATATTATAACTGACTAGAAGATATTCTTAATATCAATCTCAATAATCAATTAAGCTTATCCATTATTCATAAGATACATAAGATATGAAATATTTCTTGTGGTATAAAATCAACTCTCTAATTAGGTCATACATTAAGGAGTATTTTGCAAGTTAAAAAGAACTAGAAGAATAATATAAATTAAAACTTGTTGAGTAACCGTATTTTTTTTAAATGTAAAACGGCCAAGTTAACGTGGATATTACAAATTACAAAATATAATAGACATCAAGAGGACTAACTAAAATCTTCCCTAAGAATAGGAATGCACCCTGGGAGAGGAATTGGTAGAACCACCATACTTTGAACTAAGTTCTTTTCATCTTTAGCTAAGTCATCTGCACATTGGATCGTCTCCCTTGGTGCATACCTCAACTCAACGTCCCATTCTGAGCAAAGCAAATTTCGGACCGTATTGATGACTGATCTAACTGGATGATGGAGGCTACCGTCTCGTATGACCAAATGATACGCCTCCAGTGAGTCTGTAAAAGCAATGACCTTTTGGAAACCATGTTGTTTACACACTTGAAGACCTGTTTGTAAGGCAAACAATTTTGCAGTTGTTGGTGGTACAAATCCCATCTTACATTGAAATCCGAGGACCCAGCTGCCCCTATTGTCTCTGAGCACTCCTCCACATGCGACTTCTTGCTGATTGTTGACTGAGCCATCTGTATCCAGGCGCACAAATCCTTCTGGCGGTGGTTACCATTTGTTGTCAACTTCATCTCTAAGAGAAAGGATAGGATGCTTCAAAGTGTCTGAAAGATTGTATTCCATAAGTTGGTACATAACACCGTGTATAATTTCATTCGCCTGAAATCGAGAGCCTTCCATAACACCTTGACATCTATTCTTCCATAACAACCAACAGATAAGACTGAAAGTCCGGACCCATGGCCAGCGGTGAAAGTAAGACTTCCCCATTGAAGATGACATATTATCTTTGAGGCATATCTGCAAATCAGAATGAAAGAATCTAAACCGAGCGTTAGGAGTAAGAAAATGTAACCACACCTCTCTCGCTATCTCACAATCACGAAGTATATGAAGAATGGTTTCTGGTAGTTGGCACTCAAACGGACACTCCTCACTAGCTGATAACGCTCTCATAGCTATAAGTGAATTGGTAGGTAGCCTCTCATGAATAACCTGCCATAAGAACATTTTTTACTTTTTCCGGTATAGGTAACTTCCACACTTTCTTCCACAGACTCGTTCCATTCCTATCCCGCTGGGTAGATATAAAATTGTAAGCAGCACGGACACTAAAGTTGCCATCTGAAGCATTCCTCCAACAGAAAAGATCATTCCTATTTTCACATGGTGGCCCTATCCGGGTTATAATATTTATCACCCATTCTGGGAGGAACTCCCTCCACTTAGACAAATTCCACATACCACTTTTCAAAAGAAAATTCCCTGGTTTTGGCACATGGATTTAAGGTATGGAAATTTTTTTCAACAAAGTTAATTAATGGTTCATCCAGCGGAGTCCACAAATTCCACCAAACATTGGTTGTATCTCCACTTTTCAAAGTTCTCCCAATTCCTCGATAAAATGTGTCCCAAACCTTAGATATACTTCTCCACACAGTCGAGGACTTTTGTTTCTTACAAACCAATGGATAGTCACCCTGACCACAACCATATTTTCCTCTCAGACATTGAACCCAAAGCTGATCAGTTTTGGTAAGGAGACCCCAACAAAGTTTAATGACAAAAGCAATATTTTGTCGTTGGAGGTCTTTAATACCCAGGCCCCCATCTTCTTTAGCCTGCTTAATTTGGTCCCAGGAAATAAGATGCATTTTCCCACCTTTTTGACCTTGGTTCCAGAGGAAATTATGACTCACCTTCTCCAGTTCCTTTAAAATGCCTCTGGGCAGAAGCATGAGTTACATATGATAGCTAGGCAAGGCAGATATAACAGAATTAATCAAAACCGTTCTGCCTACTATAGTAAGTAATCTACCTTTCCAATTGGACAATCTCTTTGTCGCCTTCTGAACTATGGGGAAAAAGGTAGCCTTGGTAGTCCGCTGATGGAGAAGCGGGACTCCAAGGTATTTACCCAGGTCACTCGTAATCCCAATCCCTAGGTATTGACTTAACTCAATGGCTTGATTAAAGTGCACGTTTCTGGAGAAGAACACTTTTGATTTAAGCAAATTAATTTGGTGTCTTGAAACCTCACAGAAGGCCTTCATTGTTTCCCTCATGACCTCTATCTGGTCTTTAGTAGCTTCCCTGAACAAGAGAAGGTCATCCGCAAAGAACAGATGAGAAATGACTGGAGTATGTTTGTTAAAACGAAGACCCTTCCAATTACCTTCTTGAATTTCTCATTAATCAAATGTCCCAGACGTTCCATACAAAGGACAAATAAGTAACGACTAAGGGGATCACCCTGTCAAACTCCTCGAGTCGGCTGGAAAGCAGGTGACTCAATTCTATTCCAGAGGATTTTCATTGACACCAAAGATGTGCAAGCCATAATGAGTTTCACCATTTCATCTCTAAGCCCAATACTGAGGATAGTGGATTGAAGAAATTTCCAATCCAGACGATCATAGGCTTTTTCCATATCAACTTTAATGCCACCAATCTTTTTATCCTCTTCCTGCTCCGCATGGTGTGAATAGCTTCTTGCGCAATAATGATGTTGTCACTACTTTGTCGGCCGGCAATAAAGCCACATTGTTGAGGCTGAACCAAATATTGCATCGCCCTTTTCATTCTTTCTGCAATGATTTTAGTGATAATCTTGAAAATCACATTACAGAGAGAAATAGGCCAGAAATCACGAAGAGTCATAGGGTTATTAATTTTAGGAATAAGAACGATGTGAGTATGATTGATATCCCTAACTCTTTCTGGATTAAGCCAGATCTCTCGAATAAGGTTACAAACCTTATCTCCAATATGATTCTATTGGGTTTAGAAAAAAATGAGCCTGAAGACCATCTGAGACTGGAGCCTTTAATGTACCTATCATATAAACAGCATTCTTAATTTCAATGATATCCACATCTTTATGAATCACCTCTTCATCCCTAGTTTGAAATGGCGGGAAGTGTGCAGTCCAGTCCATGGAGTCAAGAACCTGACCATTACTGGTATAAAGATCTTTGAAGAAGTCTGCTGCCATCTGTCGTAGTCTATCTTGTTCAGTCACCCAATTCCCCTCCTCATCTTGAATAGCTTCAATACGTTGTTTCTTTCTCTTAATCAATGCCGAGGTGTGAAAAAATTTGGTATTCTTGTCTCCCAAAGCAAGCCACTTACACCTAGATTTTTGCTACCAAAGAAGTTCCTCTTGAGCACTTAATTTGCTATATTCCTGCCAAAGCTTTTTCTCAAGTTTGAAAAGGCCATTGGATATATTATTTCGTTGAGCTCTATCAATACCTTCTAATCTTTTGGTAGCTTCAGTTTCAAATGTTAGTCTTTCCTGATCCCAATTTCTATTTTCATAAGAACTAACAACAACTTCAGAAAAACTATCTTCCAGTGCCCATGTAGGATGATAGCTGAACTGATGGTTAGAGTGGTGAGATTGGGAGGATGCACCATCTGAGATAAGTACGACCCGATGATCAGATTTATACCTAAGTTTATGAAAAACCTTACTGTGAGGATGATTTAACTCCCACGTAAGATTGCCAAACACCCAATCCAGTCTTTCTTTAACTCCTTTTTTTCCCAAGTGAAGCGCTCGCCGACAATGGGAATTTCCAGCAAGTTTGAATTATGAACACAATCAGAAAATTGTGTCATAGCCAGAACAGACGGCTCAGTACCTCCTATCTTATCAGTTGGATTTAAGAAAGCATTAAAGTCCTCAATAACCATCCAAGCATCCTCCATATCTTATGCAATGTCTTGCAAAGAGCACCATAAATTCTCTCTTTGATTAATTCCAGGCTCACTATAAACAAAAGTCCCAAAAAAGGAGTCTCTTGTTCGCTTGTCCAACAATTTACAGTGAACAAGTTGAGTGGTAGAAAAACAGTAGTCCACCTGAATATTAGAATCATCCCAAAGGATCCAAATTCCTCCAGCATAACCAGTGGCCTCTAATCTAATACAATTATTAAATCCTAATTTCCTATTCATAACTTCAGCCCTATTACCACTTATGCGAGTTTCAACCAAGCACAAGACATCAATATTATGATTTTTGACTAAGGTTCTCACGGTACTAGGAAAAGCTCTATTCCCAGCACCCTTACAATTCCAAGAAGCAATTATCATATTTAATAAAATAATATTTAGGAGAAAAAGACAGCAAGACTTACCGATTATCAAGATTCCATTGATTCTTGGTGGTTAGCCCCGCTGAACTATTGATGTCCTTTGAACCCAGATTTGCTTCCATGAAGTCATCTCCAATATCATCATCCAAAGATGATGATATGGAAGATAAATGTGCAGCTCCATGCCCAATACTACTACTGTGCTCACTTTTTTCCTTAGTGAAAGCGTCATGTGGAATACTAGCATTTTCCTTGGGCCCTTCTAGCATTAAAATATGACTATTCACTTGCCCATCATTATGGTGTTGTGTAATAAGAGTATTAGATCCCATTTGGTTGAGGGATCCACCTACTACAATATGTTCTTGTTGGCCTACACTAAGCTTTGAAGGCCCCACCATTTTCTTATTCTTATCCTGGCTCAACCCCTTAGGTTCATACATAACTTTCGGACCTTGGGCCTTAATCTCATCTCTTGGCCCATGTCCTTTGCTGTGATCCTTTCCTCTACCTTTAGGTTCTAAGTTGCCTTTCCTCTGCTGAATTTGACCGCCACCTCCACTCATAGGAGAAAATCCTATCCGTACACTCATGGATCTGTACCTCACTTCAGTTTCTTGAAACCCGAGCTGCCCTTTATCCTCTGTGTGTGTCAAGTTCGGCGCTATGATTACCTGGCTCTGTCCCTCGGCCATACCGAGCTCCATACCGTCCTCTTCTTCAAGGTCCGCCAGCGATTGAAATCACAAAGAAGTCTGTCCGACGCCATGGCGAGTCACCGGAGCTGATATGCTTCCCTTATCCGATGAACTCCCTCCTTACTGCTGTTTTCGTGTTGAACGCCCACGCCTTGTGCTTCCCACAATCATCCAGTCTCCAAATTGCTCCTTGGCATTGATTTTGGGCACCGTCGGTGCTGGCTTAGAGGCGACCTGGACTGCTGCAACTGGTAAAGCAAGCTCAGTGTGAACTACACCTTGATATGTCCATTGGTAATTATCCTTACGATGCCTATAACGCCTACAGGAGAAACAGATCATCCCGAGTCCTTCATATTCCACTTGATACACAAAGTGTGCTGCAATTACTCTTGATACAAGCTTTTTTTAAAGATCAAGTTCCACACAAATTTGAGCATATTTACCTCGCTTAATTCTTGCCAAATCAGAGGGTGTGGTCGACGATGTCAACAGGTCTACCTTCACTGTTTTGCCAATATAATTCACCAATCTGGTAATAAACTCTTTGTTGTAGCATTACATTGGTATATTGGGTATCCTCACCCAAGTGACTATTCTTCTCAAAGGGTTGTTGTATGGGTCAAAATTGGGCGACCACTTTTAAACCAGAATCGTGTGCTGCTGCACAACCCAGGGACCCTCATATAGGACTTTCTGATATAGGTGTCCCCAACCTTCTCTTGGCAAAAACATAGTAGGAAGTAATTATTGGGCATATCCATAATATCAAAGTGTGGAGTATTCCATATCCTGCTGAGATGTGCCTTCAATGTATATACATTGTATTTTTTACCTAAGACAATAAGCATGATTGCTGCATTCCATGGTATGCACCATGCATTGAAGATAAAAGTAACAGTGCTTTAAGCCCCTTAAGTAGCTTCATTATTTGAAGTCCAAAATTCCCGGACACCGCCATGGTGAATGGCGAATTCTGGTATGCTAGATTTTGCTTTTTACAATAACAATGAAACTTAACAAGATCATAAAGAAACCATTTATCACACACACACAAGTACACAAATAAAGAGAAGGTTGTCTGGTACTTGTACTATTAGAGTTTGTTACATATGCACATGGTTTCTTTATGTGTTGTGTACATTGAAGAGATTGATGAAGTGAAGAAGACGATCATATTCAACCTTTTTGATGGACATGTTGGTGAGAAGTACAAGAGCTTCAAGATGAAGCTTGGAGGTGATTGACAAATGGTGAATAATAATAATAATCATGGTTCTGAAGACCGGACCGGATTGGCCGGTCTAAGCCGAAAACCGGTCAACCAGTGGTCTGACTAGTCCGATCCGGTAATTGACCCTTGTTTGATCGGTTTTCACTTGGTTTGACAAGTTTTCTCACAGTTTGGCTCGTTTTTTATTTTTTTAATATTTTATTCAGAATTTCATATAAATAATCCTAAAATCTTCCCTTCCTCACAGATGTAGCCATAGTTTGACTCCGATTTGACCCACTAACCCTTAACATGGTACTCCGATAGGTTCAGTGACCGGTCCAGGTCTCAGAACCTTAATAATAATAATAATAATAATAATAATAATAATAATAATAATAATAATAATAATAATAATAATAATAATGGTGCGGTTGCCAAATGGATCAACTTGCGAATATGAGAAGCCCCATGACGATGTGCCTCCTCCACAACCCTACTTGGAGTTTCTCATCAATAACACTAAAGATGTTGATGCTCATCTTTTAAAGGCTTAATTAAACATCAAACAAAAATATCCAGTTAAACCAAGCGTGTGAACCTCCGTTTAAAATTCAAAATCTACAGTAACTTATAATATAATCCACAGCAAAATAAAATAATATAGCACGTATATTTTCTAATATTGCGACTTCATGTATCAAGCATAAAAGAACTCTAGCATTTAAGTTGCTTAAACTTGAGCCATACACGTTACTTCTACAAAATGATTGAACTAAGTATTATTATATTTGTAAGCTCAAAAATTTAAAAAAAAAGTTATTACAATGTATAGGAAATTCAAGAAGACAGAGTTAAAGTTTCAAATAATACCTGAAAACAAAGTTATCAACATATATACATGTGAGATTCATGACAGATTTTAACTAAAAAAATGAACCAAATGTTGAAAAAAAAACACTTACACGCTATGGAGCTTCTGAAGGAAGCCGAGATAAGAAGAAAAAAAAAAGCAGGTGGGAGAGGAAGTTTTGTACTGAAATGGAGTTCTGGGAAATGAGAGAGTTAGAGGGAAAGCGGGAAGATGAAAATGAAAACGAAAACAAAAATGACGGGCTGTGAAAATTATATAGCACCTTGTCATACAAGTGGTAGAAGCTATGACGCTCTGACACAAAGCATCATAGCTTCCCAATTTAAAGGAGAAAAAATTGAAAGCCTTGGAAAGGTATTAACTTTATAATTTAAGAAAAAAAATTAAAAACCTTAAAAAATTGTTGCCTTCAATGGTGCTTGCTCCAGCAAGTGCCATTGGAGGCATATTGATATATGCGTGGATGCCTTTCCAGTAGAATTTTTTTAAAAAAAAATTAAAATAATTAATTAAATATAATAGACATTGAGTAAATTAAATAAGTATCAACTAATAAAATTATATTTGTAAGCTTAAAAATTAATAGGATGCATGTGTCATATTTTAGAAATATTATAATTTCACTATAAATCTAGTTGAAATAAATAGGACATATGGTTTTAGAGGACTTGATATGATGAATCAAGGAACTTGACTTAAATTTTTTTTCTTCCTTTAAATCTTTAGAAAATCTTTGTTTTTTAATTAATTTTAACTCATACTAGTTATTACAATTATTTTTTACTCTATGTTTAGAAATGACTTTTTTTTGCTTGTTGGAGGAAGCACCCAAAACCCAAAAAAAAAGAAAAAGAAATAGCTACTAGGCAGAAATAAAAAAAAATAAAGCTTTTGCCTCCTCGGGCGTTTGGTGGAACAAGCTCTGGAGGAGGCGCATAAAACCCAAAAAAAATAGAAAAGAAATAGCTACTAGGCAAAAATAAAAAAATAAAAATAAATTTTTTGCCTCTTGGCCGGTGCTTGCTCCATCAAATGCCGGAGGAGGCGCATAAAACCAAAAAAGAAAAAGAAAAAGAAATAGCTATGAATAGAACCCAAAAAAAAAAAAAAGAATAAGATGGGCTTTGGCCGGCACTTGGTTTGACAAGTGTCGGCCAAGGCGTGCTGCCTCCTTCGATTCTTTCTGGTGGAAGCACTAACCAAGGTTGGTTAGCAAAAAAAAAACAGTTTACTATGATGTTTATTTAAAGAAGGTCATAGGAGGAGCACCACTAAATCATTACTTTGTAGTAGTGTAAAAATGAAAAGTAATTCCGATGAGCCTTTTTCATTACTACCATAAAGCGGAACATGATTCGAAGTCTCTTTCCGGCGATCTGTAGCTTAATTTCCACTTTCCTGAGAACCCTGCATATTTATAAATCAGAAAAACAAAAACTTTAACGAGAGAAACAAAAAAACGATTCGTTAATTTGTAGTAGTGTAAAAATGAAAAGTAATTTCGATGAGCCTTTTTCATTACTACCATAAGCGGAACACGATTCGAAGTCTCTTTCTAGCGATCTGTGGCTTAATTTCCACTTTCCAGAGAACCCTGCATATTTATAAATCAGAAAAACAAAAACTTTAGTGAGAGAAATAAAGAAATAATGATGGAAAAGCCTGAATAATACATCGCATTATATTGTACCTCACTTAAATGGAAAAAAAAATACATATATGATCACCAGATATATTTTAATTTTTTTTTCATTGACTTTAGAAATAATCAGTCGACTTTGCTTACTCTAAAGGGTGATAATATAATTAACTTGATTTCAGAATTACAACTAGTTAATATTGGGATAATAACTATAAATATTACTCTCTTCAATTCTAGATTAAGAAAATTAGTTAAATGTGTTATTTGTAAAAAAAAAAAAAAAAAAGTGAGTTGGTTTTCTTCAAAGACAAATTTACTTATATCTATTATGTCAAGTTCTCGAATAACATATGGTCATGTCATGTGTTCTACTTTTAAAATATTATCATTAAACTATAAAATTATATAAAAAAATAAGACAAATAGTCAAGTGATTAGAGAATTTGACATTATAAATATAAGAAATTTAATATAAATATTCTCTCTCTTAAATTATCTCTTTTAATAATTTTCATTCCGTTAATGAAAAACGTCCTTATAATATATGCGATTAATAAAAAGGGTTTAGGAAAAAAATTGTTAATTTGAGAAATAAAGTGAATTGATATCTTTCATTTATGGTCCAAGCAAATTCCTCTAGCCACTAGCTCTTACTTTCAAGCTGGGGAGAGTATTATATACGTAACATTGTATTTTAGTTAATGTAATAAAATTAATCTTCAATTAACCAATTAATTAAGCTGGCATAGGTGATATGGGCTCTAATCTCTCGTACACCTAAGTACCTAACGTGCGACTTATTTGGAAATAGTCATATCTTTTCAACTAATATATTGATTATTAGGTTTGAAAAAGAAATTCAAATCCCCAATCAATTCAAGAATATTCGTAGCATATACTCCCTACATCATTATATATAAGAGTTTTTTTTTTAAAACGGATTTGTCCCTAAATATAAAATCACTTTTAAACTTTTCTTAATAATAAACATTTTTTTTATTTTACTCTCAATTAATTAATATACTGTATATATTCTCTTTCATCATTTTCTCATTATTACTCTCCCCCCCCACATTCATAAATAGGGACATTTTCAAATAAATAAATAAATTTCTTATATAATTATTATATTTAACAGCTTTTAATTGTTTCTTAGAATCTCACAATGATTGTTGTGTTTATCTCAATCATGCAATATTTTAGATTTTTCCTGTTCAATAAGCAGAGTGAAACACTTACACAGAAAAACAACGTCTGAAACTCACTGAACAATGAAAGGAGATTTGCCAATGAGCTAGCCCAAGTGTGCAGCTGGCTCTGTCTATGGTTTAAGACAGTAAAAATTGAAAAGAGCAGAACTAAAAAATAAATAAAAATTGAAACTTCTATCCAAGTGAAAGCGGAATAACAATGAGAAAAAAGAACAAGCACAACCCAAGGGGTGTGCTTTCATTCATTTTATTGTAATAATTAGTCCACTAAACAAATTAAGCATTCTAGCAGGATAGCAGCACCAGCTTCTTCTCATTATGTGACCAAATAACAAGCATCCTGATCTCTAGTGTTTGATAGAACTGACTGATTACGGCCTTTTCATACGTTAGTCTTGGGGTTCATAATTAAAAATTAACTAAGGATTGTGTATAAGTAAACCTAAAATCATTCTCTCTTCTCGAGGAGCCTTTTATTAAATCATAAGTAATCTAAATACCATGTAAATGCAATAAAACAAGGGGAAATTGATTTTGGGTTTTTCAAATTAATAGCTAAAAGAAAATGCAATTTAATTAAATACTCAACTATTATATTTGGTATTTTATAGAAATGGGATGGAAATGAAATATGAATGAAGTGAATTTTCTTGAGAAATTGGTTCATTGGCTATCCTAGTTCACTAAATAATATGGGGGTTTGAATTCCATCAAGTCTTAATTAAAAATCTCAAGCAAACGCGTTGAGTCTAACACTCCTAATCAATAGTTACTCCTAAGAACCACTTGATGTGTAAAATGGATTAAATTAATGCAATTGTTTTCTCTAATATGAATGCACAATCGCAACACTCGGATTAACCCAGATCAATTATATAAACTAGTAATCACATAGCAAGCATAATCTCAATGAATTAATATGAAATATATAACCATAAATCAATCAATTACAATAATTCCAATCCAAACACAATATAAGCAATCTTAGTTCAACAGTATGGAATCCAAATAACTTAACAAAATCTTACTGAAACTACCTTAAAACATAGTTAAGAATTACAATGACAATAGGAAATTTATAAAAAAGTTAAGAAAGAAAACTCCCATTTGAAGCTCTTTGAACTGAAACTAATTTCCCAATTCTTGAGAGTTAAAAGCTTAGCCACTCGTTGCTTTAAAATAACCACAGCAACTCGCGGGAAAACTACATCACCTAGCCTGGAAATTTCTGAATCCCGCCAGGAAAACACCAATGAAGCTAAAACTCATGGAGAAGCCGACAAGGGATGATGGTATGGTATTTGAGTGAGGAAGGGAAGGTGGTAGGAGTAGAAGAGGACTCGCCGGAAATGGACAGTGTCACCGGAATCCGCAACTGTCGCCGGAATCTGGAAATTTGTTGCCGGCGGTGGTGAGGAAAGTTGGGTGATGGTAATGGTGTGGGAAGATGGTGAGAATCGGTGAAGAACTCTCAAGGAGATCCCGATCTTCCTCCCTCCGCTGCGCTTAACGGTCTTTGGTTCTTTTAAAGTTGACAGTGGTGGTGCTGCCGATGGTGTACATGTGAGGACGGAGGAAAGGTGAGAGCTAGGTGGTTCGGTGCTGTTAATACAGAAGTGATGGCTGCGGTGGTTGGGTCGTCTTCTCTCCCCCTCTCTTGGCTCTCAAGCTATCCGACTCTCCCTCAGCTCTCACTCTGCATCGGGTCTCTCTTCTCTCAAGTTCAAGATCTGCCTGCGACGCCTACCGACCCTCAGCTCCAACTCTTGGTGTGTGTGGGTCGCCGACGGCAATGGTGAACAAGAGAAGCTTGTGCTGCCGACGACACAAGAAGATGAAGGTGATCCAATGAAGATGGGTCTCACTCTGTGGCGCTCTACTGTGTATCCGAAACTCCAGCTCGCGTCTCGAATCTGCGTCTTAAGCTCAAGCAGGAACAATGACCTAATTGAGTTTTGATCAGGGACCAATTTTAAAGTTTAAAAAGTTCTGAGAAGGTACTAAACTGGAAAAATTTGAAACACTGATGAGGAACTGTAATTTCCAAAATTTATGGGTCATTTTATATAATTTCTCTGACACCATTTTCTTCACAAATTTGTGATTTTCAGAAATCATAGGCCATTTTCTATAATTTTCCTAGGCCTCAATATTAATTCAACCCTCCAAAATCTCAATTTTTCTTCCAAAACCCCTACAATGCAATATTAAACACAATGTAACATCAAAAGTTCAAAGGACAATTGTACAAAAATAATTAATAAATTATGATCATTTTGCTCTTAATTGCAATTAATTCAATACAAATGTCTCTAACTCAAATTAGTGCCTAATCATGTAAGATTGCCCCAGAAAATATATTAAAAATCCCAATTTAATCATGAAAAATCCTATAAAAATATGATTCGATCACTGACTTATCCTTAAGTTTAACTCCTTTTAGCCACAAAAAAGCACAAAACTCTTACAATTCTAAATTCAGATCAGTGTCTGAGACACAAGGATACAGCATGCTGACTTCTTCAATGTTGATGGATCATTCATGAAAATCAAAGTCCAGAATGCAGCCCATAAATTTACTAAAATAATATATTTTTGTCACTGTCCAACTCCAGGTTTTGTTTGCTAGCAATGATACAAGAGTACCCTATAATTATATTCAACAATGGATACGTTGCTTACAGCAGTGGCTATATGGCTATTATCATGTAGTTAAACCATCTCAATAATTTCCTCCACCTCTCTCTTAAAACCATCTCAACTGTGGCTATGACTATGATGATTTTCTAGTCCATAGGAACTCAAGTTGCAGAGGTGAAATATCACCTAGTATGCCTTCTAAAAGCTACTAAACATCGCAAATTCTAGTAACATGTAATTCTTTGGCCATCTTTTATGTCCTTGATACAAATTAGTTCTTGCTCATAGCCAATTACCAGAAATCCTTACATGAACAAACTCCATTTCTGAAATGATGAAACCAAATTTTATCTCTCATAATTATCTCTCTCAATGAAATTTGGGAGACAAATTTAGAGAAAGTATGGCAGTCATCACATATTCTCAAATTCTTGATCACTCTAATGGGGCGATTAGGCCCTACATTAATCAAAGCAAAAGCGATGGCAAGCTTTTCACTATGAGTGCTGATAATTGATTCCTTCTCTTCCAATTCCACATCATGGAACACAGAATTGGTCTTTGAACTGTAATCCATTCTCTTCATTTGTTTAATCAAACAATCCAACTTTTCATATATAATCTCTGACTGTGGATGTGACCTATCTCCCCCATGGAAAAAATGTAACTCACCATTATACTCAACTGAGCTATAAGCAGCTAATTTTCTGACACCCTTCTTCCTCATCCTCTGCCTTACTTTCTTAACAAAATCCCACCTGCCAGCAAATGCATACATATTTGACTTTAGAACCTAGTATGATGCAACATCAGGAGCTATTTCATAAAGACGATGCTCGGCAAGTTGGCCTAATTCCACGTTTTGGTGTATAACACAGGCGCCGAATATAGCCCCCCATACGCCCGAGTCTGGTTCAATAGGCATGCTTCTGATGAAGTTATATGCTTCTTCAAGACGGCCTGATCGGCCAAGAAGGTCAACCATGCAAGCATAATGTTCTTTCCTTGGTTTGATGCTTTCATCATCTGAATGAGGCATCCGATTAAAATATCTCTAGCCTTGGCTCACTAGTCTTGCATGGCTACAAGCTGACAAAACCCCTAGATATGTAACATAATTTGGTGTGTTCGGATAGAATCAAAAAAGTGCTTCTGAGACCAAAACCTTGGTTTTGAAAAAAAGTCTCAAACACCCAACAATTTTATATAATCCCATTTTTAAGAAAAACCATGATTTCACCGATAAGCTATTTGCCTTCACTTTTTCCACTATTGAAGAAATATATTTGGAGAGAAACTAACAAAAACTGCATCTTCGCTTATCCAGGTTAAGGTGCATAGAATGATTATGTTTTAATTTAACATTTAAATATATATTTCGTTAGATACAATTTATTAATTTTTAAAATATAATCTTATTTTTTAAATGTAATTATTATAAAAGTTAATTTCATTTTTAATAATTTGACCAGGAAAAAAGCTATTCTCATCACAATATCAAAACACTCACATTTTATCAAAATCACTTTTTTCTCATAATCTATTATGCTCAAAATCTATTCTCCAGAAGCTAATCCGAACACACCGTTACAATCCCTTTCTTTGCATTCTAGAAAGCAAGGATCATGCCTTTCCACTTTCCCCATTAATGGCATATCCTGAAATCATAGTACTCTATGAAATTACATTCCCACGAGGAATTTTCTCAAACAATTCAGTAGCAAAATCAATATTACCACACTTCATATGCATGTCTAGCCGTGCATTTTCAACAATTATGTTGCAATCAATCCCTTCCTCTCTTGCAATACGATAAATTTCCTCCCCAGTATCCGAGCACCCTAATTGGCCACAAACTGAAAGAGCACTCACCAAAGTCACAGCATCTGGCCGAGTTCCAGTTGAACCCATTTCACAAAACAGAGCAAGAGCATTCATACCATATCCATTTTGGGCACATGCTGCAATGAAAGCATTCCATGCCACTAAATCTCTTTCAACCATGGTCTTAAACAAAAAATCAGCTAAACCCAGTTCTCCAAGTTTGACATACATTATCATCAACTCAGTCCTTACCACAGTGACAAACTCAATCCCATATTTTACCACATGGGCATGCGCGGTAGGAGCCGCAGCCTTGAATTCAGGCAGCTCGGCACAAGCCTTGATGACAAATGGAATTGTGAACGAATTAGGACGTACACCAAGAAGATTCATTCTCTTATAAATGAAGGCAGCTTCATTGGGTTGATCATTTTGCACGTAACCTCTTATCAGGGTGTTCCACAAGAAAGTTCGTGGCTTATGCATTTCAATGAACAGTTGACGTGCATACAACATATCGCCCAAACCGATGAAGCTGGTGAGAAGATGCGTCAGAAGGCTGTTCTTGATGGATAAGCCTGATGTGAGGAGAAGTGCATGGATTTGTTTCAGCTGATATGGATTCAGGGAACATGATTATATTGCAACAGGGCGGTGAAGGCTTCTTTGGTCAGAAACTTTTGTTGTTTTGTAAGGGCGTGCGAAGAGAATTTGAGGGTTTTACAATCAAAGTCCCTCAAAATACCAAATCTCAAACACCGTTAAATCTAGTTCATTAATCAATGATTATTCCTAGACCTAGAAAATAATCACTTCTTAAAACACTATTAGAAACCACTTTGTATACAATTTATGAAATCACTAAGTTTTCTAAAATACTAAATCACATCAACCGATGAGTCTAACATCAAAAGAGAGGAACCTCTATTCTAGAGATGTTGTTAAACACTCATAGTGTGTGATTATGAATTAGTTAATACAATTGGTTCTAATGCAATTAAAAATCAACTCAATATCCAAACAATACCATAAAAGAACAGAGAGAATCAAGAGAATTATAATGAAATATATATGTAACCAGATATATTGATGAGCACAATATTCAACATAAACAAATTCAAATTACAAATTGATTCAAACAAATATTAAACCAAACATATTAGTCTTAACTACAAATTACAACTCCTAAAACCAAGAAAATCATAAATATATAATCAAGCTAATGAACTAAAACTCATTTTATAGCTCCAAACATCAAAATTCAAACCATTGCTCTAGGAAATAAGAACTTTACCCACTGCAATTTGTTATAGCAACTCCAACAAAAAATTGCAATTGATTCAATTAACCAATTAACACAACCAATTAAGCTCAGGGGCTGACGTTGCCACACAAAACAGATTAGAGAAAGCCACGGTTTGGACCAATGTGGTTGCTTGCAGTTTGGTGGATGATGGATTGTGGGTGCAGAAACAAGATAGAGTCAATGGTTCAAGTCCTTCTTCCAATTGTTGCAGCTCCTCTTCCTCTGTTCTTCATGCTGAAGCTCAAGATTTGGAATGAAGAAGGTAACAGTGATGGTAGGGAGGCTGTGAAGGTCGCCGGCGGCAGAGGAGTGACAATGGTGGTGGTTTTGAGGAGATGAGTCAGCGATGAGGGTGGAGATGGTGTTGAGACGATCCGCTCCGCCGCAGCTCCCCTGGTTCCGCGACTTCTCTCTGCCTCACGGTTCTTCTTTGCTGAAGCTCAGCCTTGGAGTTGATGAAATGGAAGGTCGCCGGCGATGGTGGAGATGACAGTGAACGTCGCCAGCGACGGTGGTGAGCTCCAATGAAGATGAATGAAGGTGATGAGAGCCCCGATCCCTGCGCCGCGTCTCCCCTCTCGTTTCAGTTCTGTCGCAGCTTCGCCTTCATATATTTCTCAAGTTCTCTGAAGACCTAATCCATTAAACCAATACGCTGTAGTTTAGCAAGGGACTAAAATGAAATTTGGAAAATTCGTGGGACCGAACTGATATTTTTGAAATTCGCATCCCAAACTGTTATTTTCAATCTTAATCCAATTTTTCAAGCACTTATAATTAAAAATCAATTAAACCAACATCAAATATTCTCAAAAATTAATGATTAAGAGTATTACAATTATTTTGACAATTTTATCTTTTTAAGTCATAATTTAATATATTTACTCTTAATATCAATTCAGCATAAATAAGGCATTTTAAGCTTAGAAATTATGAAAAAAAATCCTTAAATAAAATATGAAAATATATAATAAAATTAGGGATTTGTCAATTCTCCCATACTTAAACTTTTACACTCCTGGGCAAAACACTAATCAATTCAAAACTAAATACAAATGAAAACTTCATATGCTCAATTTTGGAGTCAATGAATTAATCAATCATCACAAATTAAGCTAGCACAAGTCTTAGTATGAGGTGATGTAGACGGAATAAATTAATGCACAATAAATCAAAGAAATGTACACAAGAGAACATTAAAGGATTCAAGTGTTTGACTCATCTCACAAGTATGGGAAATTTCGCTCAACACCACCTAAACTAGGTCCTACCATATACTTGTAGAAATTCTACTCTCTCTACCACTATGTAGCACCTAGACTCATGAATCAATGGGACTTTTAAAAGGGTTGAAATAATGGAGATGGTCTAATGGAACGAATAATAAAACAACAAGTACTATATATGCACAAAAGTGTACAATGTCACTTTTTTTTTTTTAAACTAAAAGCTCATACAACCACATCTCTTTGTCAATCAAAAGAAATGCCTTATTTTTTTATTTGTTCTTTTCTCTCTTTTTTTTCTTCTATTTTTTCTATATTTTTTATGATATATTTTTTCTTTCTTTTTTTTATGCCTTTTCTTCTAATTCTTTACACACACACACACACATAATATACGTAAATGGCATTTCTTCATACCTACAATATTAATGGCAATTCAATGATGTTTAGATGTCAATCTAATGCAAACGTGATGCAAACATAGTGCTTGTTAATAAATGATAGATTTTGGAATGTGAAGGGCTCAAAGGGGTTTACAATGAATTAGTATATAAGGTTTGTGTTTGGAATAAAGGGTTATAAAATGAATGCCCTTATCATATTCATTAATCTAAATGAAAATGTGATTTTGAAAAAGAAGGTACACTTGATTTTGAAAAAGAATTTAAACAAGTTCTAGAGGTACACTAAAATAGGTGGCAAACACATATTAATGAATGAAAATTAGGCTCAAAATCCTTCCAACAAAGGTTTTCTTCTCAAATGCTCATTTACAAAGATTAATTGACAATTAGCCTAATCAAAATACATTAACTCAACTAATCCTAATGCTCACTCTAAGAAATAATCAATAAATTCATTAAAAATCAATCAAGAGCATAAATTTAGACAAATTTCCAAATCAAGGAGTGGAAAAAATTTAAGAGTGTGGTTTGAACCAAGAACTTTCTAATTTTTTTTTTAAAATGACACATTTTTGCAACTAGGCACAATAAAACACATAATAAGACTCAAATCCTAATCCCTACCGCACACTTAAATTTTGCATTGTTCTCATTGCAAAACCTAAGGCCAAAGAAATGACAAGAGCTCAAAGCCTAAGGGGTGAACAACAAAAGAATTCTATCTTTTACTACTGGATTATGTCTCTCCCCCACACTTATCTTCCTTATACAACAACTAAGCTCAAAGAATCATAAAAAGTAGGAAGAAAACAAGTGAGGAAAGGGACAACCTTTTTTAGAATCTTTTAAGACACTTGAAAGAAAAGTTTTCATCCAGTATGAGAAACATGATGGTCTTCATAGTGCACACTTCTATTTGCTTCATTTTCTTAGGTGGAGGCGATTCATGATCAATCGGAAGCGGTCCGAGAATGTAGGGTGGAGGTTGGGACCACAGAGGACCCTTCCAAGTGTATGCCTGCAAAGAAGACAAGTCAGAAGCAGTACCGAATCCAAAGATATAAACATGGAGAGACTTAGAGTATTATGCAAACATATTAAGAACAAAACTCTTCAAGTATAAATCACATCTAAGAAAATCAATTTGGTTCCCTTTAGTAGGAACCAAACAAGTAGTCACATTTTCAAAAATCTCTTGTGTTTGTAATAGGGAAGATGCGGAATCCAACTTAGTGTTGAGGCACATCACATCACTTCTGCAATAACAAGAGTTGAGAAATAAAAGGGTGGAAGAAGAAAGAGAATTAATCAAGATATCACCACCTATAATGTCAAAACAAGTATTTTCATTTTCTACATCCGGTGGCAAATCACAAGAAAGAACTAAATGGAAAGATTCATTTTCATTTATTATTTTATCATTCAAAATCGTTGAAGTTTTCCATATTGTTTTCAAGGCTTGTAGCAAGTGTAGCATGCACTTTGATGTTATCAATTGAACTTGATGAAGAATCAATGTCATGTGAAGTAGAAAGCCAATTATCAATTTCCAAACAATTAACACATGTTATTGCCCTTTCACATGAACAAACAAAAGAAGAGTCTAAAGAAGAGGGAAAAATGAATTCTCCACCTTGTTCAATAGCATTATAAAATTCCAAATCATGCTTGCCAACACTTGAAAGAGAAGAAGAATCATATAAGCAATCATCATTTAGACAATTATTAGAACTATCATTAGGTTCACACTTTACCACAATTTGAGCATCCAAGCACAATTCATCATTTTCCATAATGTCATGCTTAATATAGTCATCACTCCTAGAACTAGGAAAAAGAACATGTTCATCATATATGGAAACATGGACTATACAAGTAACATCATCAACTATACAACTACTATTAGAAATATCATATTGAGCATTTCAACATCAAGCACATGAGGGGATTCTACCACAATTTCTTCCTCCACCTCATCATCACTTACAATATCAAGAATAGTAGTAAGAGGAGGGTCAACCTCCTCAAGAAGGTAACTAGTACCATTATTTGGAAATGGCTCCTCTGATAGTTGAAAAAGAACTTGCTTCTTCTTAACATCGTTTGTGGAAGTAGGCACTGGAGGGATGAAATCCTCCACTTCTGAAGTAGCATTTAGCTTTTACTCTTTGGTTCCCTCATTATTGGAGTCATAAGTCCATGGAGCTCCATCTTCTCCTCCGATCTTTATCCATAGCACATGGTCAATAAACGCCTTGATAAAGCCTTCAATCTCCTCCATTCGCTCTTTTTGCTCCTTGAAAATCACATTTGCCTCATTAAACATGAACAACTTAAAGTGTTCAACCTTGAACTCATCATACATTCTTCTCAATGCATGAGTTATGTCATTCATGTTTGGTAAAGTGAGGAAAGCATCAAGTCCACTAGGTTGAGGTGTGGGAGATTGTGGTGGAGGTTCATAGAATGATAGAGAAGGTGGTTCATAGGGAGTTCTATATGGCATGGAAGTAGGGTAAATGAGGGAAGATGAAATGAAGATGATGGTTCTTGATAGAGTGGAGTGGGTGATTCTTGAAGGAATGGGTATGATGAAGAAGTATATTTGAAGTGGGATTGAGGTGGTTGAAAGGTGGGTTCATAATCAAAATAGGAAGTTTGTGGATAGGATTGTTCCAAATATGGATGGAGATACCAAGGTGGTTGAGATTCAAAGGCTCCTCTTTGATAATTTATGTCTGCTCGGAAGGAATCCAATTCATGTTGAAGCAAATCAAGCTTTTGAGAATATGTGAGATCAGAAATTACTTCATGTTTCCAAGAGCAGTAAGATTCATCTAAGAATTGAGAGCTTAAAGTTCTATCATTCCCTAAAAAGGAATGCATAGAAGGATTAGTGTAAAACCAAAACTTATGATCCTCATTAAACCAAGCCATTCAAATTGCAATCAATTAAATCCTAATGAATCCTAAGTCCTAAAAATGCAAATGCAAAGACGAAAGAAAAATGAAAGAATGCAAATGCAAAACCGAAGGAAAATCAAGATATTTGTTAGTATTTTTGTAAAATTTTCTACGCAAAGATGCAATATGCTTTGAAAAACATGCAAAACTACTTAAACTAATTAAAATGTAACCTAAAGGTTTAAGGAACCAATCAATCAAAGATTGACACTTAGTTACTAGGGAACCAATTACTTGGTTCCCCAGCAATGGCGCCACTTGAAGAAAGGCGTTGTCGGCTTTTGTGCCTTGGTAACCTCTTCAAAAATTAAATCAATGATTGTAATATAGGATGCAATCCCTGATCTTTTCTCGAAGAGCCTTTTATTAATTATCTAAAAACTAAGTGCAATGATTCACATGAAACAATTTTAAAATGATTTTTTTGAGCTTTTCATCTAACAACTAAATTGCAAATAAACTAAAATGCTTTAAAAACTAATATTTTTGTATTTTTGGAATAAAAGTGGAATTAATGGAAATTGGTTTTCGAAAGGTATGATAAAAACCTCATAGAACAATGGATTTTGAGAGAATAGAGAGAATTATAATGAAATATATATGTAACCACACATATTGATGAGCACAATATTCAACATAAACTAATTCAAATCACAAATTGGTTCAAACTTCAAACAAAGATTAAACCAAACATATTAGTCTTAACTACAAATCACAACTCCTAACATTAATGAAATCATAAATATATAGCCAAGCTAATGAATTAAAACTCCCCTTTTATAGCTCCAAACATCAAGATTCAAACCATTAATCTAGGAAATGAGAACTTTAACCGCTGCAATTTGTCATCGCAACTCCAACAAACAATTGCACAATTCCAACCATATAAACCATTGATTCAATTAACCAATTAACACGAAACCAATTAAGCTCAAGGGCTGAAATTGCCACACAAAACAGATTAGAGAAAGCCATGGTTTGGAGCAAGGTGGTTGATTGCAGTTTGGTGGACGATGGATTGTGGGTGCAGAAACAAGATAGAGTTAATGGTTCAGGTTCTTCTTCCAATTGTTGCAGCTCCTCTTCCTCTATTCTTCATGCTGAAGCTCAAGATTTGGAATGAAGAAGGTGAAAGTGATGATAGAGAGGCTGTGAAGGTCGCCCGCGGTAAAGGAGTGACAATGGTGGTGGTTGTGAGGAGATGAGTCAGTGATGAGGGCGGAGATGGTGCTGAGACAATGTACAAATAAGGTATTTTAAGCTTAGAAATTATGACAAAATCCCTAAATAAAATATCAAAATATATAATAAAATTAGGGATTTATCAAGCTGATTTATATTCTCCCCTATCCTTTACTACCTTCTATAAGAAATACTCCTTCCGGTCCATAATCTAAGTTACTTCAACTAATTCATTGGAACTAAGAAATAATAGTTAACTCATTAAATATGTCTTCAATTGAATTTTTTTTTCCAATTTTATCAATATTAAATTAGGTTTCAAATAAGAGAGAACATACAAAAAGTCTTATTTAAGTATTAACCACATGGGCAAAATTGACAAATAAGTATTAATTACCCTTCAAGTAGCTTAGATATTGTGGGCGAGGACTTTTTTCTAAAAGTGACTTATATTATGGACCAGAGGGAGTAGATACTCTTTATTGTAAGTCACTAAATAGGTATTTATTATAGTTTTTTAAGATTACCCCCATTAACTGTAACTTCTATAACTTAGATGTAGAGTAATTCATATTTGATAGTATTATATATGGATAAATTTTTAAACAGATATTTTTAGAGACGAAGTTAATAACTCAACTAGACAACTACTACTCATCTCTCTTATGGCAAAAAATAAAACTGCTACTCATCTCCTTAATTTTGATGAGATGGCTAATAAGGACCCAGGGAAGAGTGCTTTAATTTATCCATCAATAATGTAAACGTTGGGGTTACACCGTTTCCTGCAAGTTCTTCCAAGCGAGGCTTATAATCTTAGACATTGCCGCATGTAAATAATTATCCTTTAACTTGAACTCTATTTGATGATTCCTCCTTCAAAAAAAGGTCATATAACTTTGTTATTTTTTTTTTCATTCATTTTGCTACCGTGAGAAAAATTTGGAAAATGGTCAGAGATGTCAATCCCTCGTCATTCTTTCATTCACGATTGTAACAGCTACTAAAAAAAGTTGCTGCAGTTCTTTGAGCAACAATTTTATTTCAGGTGCTACAAAAGTCATTGCTCAAATGTTGTTTCATTCCAAGTATTGGCCCTAGACTCGTGCAACCAAATGAAAAAATGTCAATGATTTCCTTAAAATTTTATGATATCCACTTCAATAATTCTGATTTATCAAACAAGTTTTTCTAACGAACACGTCACATATTTAATACAAACAATTTACACAAACAAATACGAATAATAGTAAAAAAAAATGAAATGTCATTCCCCCATCATGTTAAGCTAACCGACGGTACAATAATATATATCCTCCCAATGACCAGAAAGCGTTACAAATTATTTAAGGGACTTTGAATAACACCAATCTTCCCCAACCATTTGTCTTCTTATTACATACAAGTTGTCCGTGAAATCAAAGTTCAGAGAGAGAGGGAGAGAGATGTCTGTGGTTAGTAGTCTGGAGGCTGATCTCGAACTCAAGATTTCAGCAGTGAAGTTTCTTGAAATATTCTCGACCAAAATATACGAGCTTCTCACAATATCCCCAGAGATTATACAAAGCATTGAAATTGTTTCTGGTGAATGGGGCTTTGTTGGCTTCGTCTTCCTCGCTCACTATAGCCTGCCAGGTAATAAACCCAACTTCAACATGTGATTTCCGTTATGAATCTTAACAATATTTTCATCCATGAAGCTATAATTAACCTGCAGTTAATCTTAACATTAAATCTTGATTTTAAATCGCATGGATGGGACAGCACAAGTAGCTAAGTTGGAGTTGGCAAGCTTAAACCTAATAGACCTATCACTCACATTCAAAGTGATAGAGGGAGATCTGTTGGATGTGTACAATAGCTTCACCGTTGTTCTGAAACTCACTCCAAAAATACTGTCGGGAAGCGTTGTGAATTGGACCTTTGAATATGAGAAGCCAAGTTCAAGTACTGCAGATCCAAACTCGTTGATGGAAGCTGCTATTCAAGTCTCCAAAGACATTGATTCTTATGCTAGCAACCTCATTTAGAAACCTTAATTAATTATTGTACGTTGGTTTCTTGCTTGTATTTATTTATGCTGGCCTTCCTTGAACAAGTTCGTGTGTCAAATAAAAGTTGACTTTGTCAGCTTCTCTTTCCCACTATGCGTTCAGGATATAGTATCTTTGTGTTTTCCTATTTATAAGAAAATGGGGTTAACGTGTTCACATGAGCAGCCACCTCTTCAATACGATATGTACAAGCAAGTTAATGCTTTATTTATTATGGTTGGATACGGGGCAGTAGGGCACGTCCTTGATGAGTTGAGATATTTAATTTAATATCAGTTAAATTAGTTTTGAATTCTAACTGAATAGAATATGCATCACATTTAAAAAAAATGATCTTATTCAAATAAAAAAATATCTTGTTTAATTAAAATATTTTAAGTGATTGAGAGATATTCAAAATATCGACCACTATTACAAATCCGTTATTTAAAAGGTGAATAAGACATGAGATATTTCATATTGTAAATATTTTTCCCTTACCCACCCTATAAAAAGGGTGACCATCATGAGTAAAAACACACTAGCCCTCTCTCGTTTATCCCTCTTCTCTCGATCAATTCTTTGCGTGAGTGCATCCAACAGATTGCCTTAAAACCAAATCTGATATGTCTCTTTTCCTCTAGTTATTTTCTAACAATTATATATATGAACAAAGGATAAATAGACCCAAACAAACAAGGAGTTCATAATTGTATATGTGACCAATGTTGGGAAACATAGGCACTCACGAACAAGTATATGACAAGTGTTTAAATTTAGCAGGTTGAAGGATCGATATTGTTGACGGAGATAGGCGAAAAGTAAAATCCTTTTATTTTTTTTTAAGTCTTGAAAACAATTGAATGGTTTCAGTTTGGAAATGTCAACCGACAAAACAAATAATAATACACAAAAGTGATTAATCGCACCATCTAAAATTATCTCAGGTGATAAGATTATTAGAATGATGTTTTTTGAAACCATTAATTTTGTCGGCCACCATTTTAACCTTTTCTTTTGAAACCATTCGATTGGCTTCCGTGTCTTCCATATATCCACCCTTCTGACTTAACCTTTTTCTTTTTTTACATATAATCCTTGCTCTAGTTCATAGGGTTTGGTGCTTTGTTCTCATACTCGCTTTGAGATCAAAGAAGATAAAAGTTGAGTGATTCATATTTAAAGATTAACAAAAATAATAATTAATATTAAGTTCAATTAATAATGTTGGAACAAATGATAATGAGCTAAGTAGAATAATCCTATGAATAAGTGGAATATTTCTATGAACAAATGAAATTAATTTCTTAACAACACATTGGAGCATTATGAACTCAAGTTCCATTTGTAAGTAGTAAACAGATGATGAACAAGTGAATAGTCTTTTGAATAAGTGAAATTTCACTTTTTCACTATGCATCGTCTTGGAATTGTTCATATGATTTTTCAACTTGTTTATAAGACTATTTCACTTATTCATGATATATTCGCTACTTGTAAATGGAATTTGACTTTATCACGCTCCAAAATGTTCTTGTTAAGAAATTAATTTTACTTATCTATAGGATTATTCTATTTGTTTATAATATGTTCGCCACTTGCAAATCAGATTATTGCTTCTTTAATTTTGAAATGGTTGTTAATTTGCTATGGTAGTCGCTATATGAAATTTTCCCTTCTTTCAAATTTAGAAATGAAGCAGAGCGAGTAGGTACATTTCTCTTTCAATCATAGTCATCGTTATCCTCCTGCATCCTGATGATAAAATTAATTTTGAAGGTGACCATTCAAGATTACACTCTCTCTAGTCCTAAATATAAGATATATTTAGGAGGTTGATATTGATCCTAAATATAAGACATATTTTTTATATTTATCAATTTCTTTCTAATTTATCCCTATTGATACTCTTTCAACAATAATCAAGAAGGAGAGGGAATGAGGGAATTGAGAAGATGACAAGGGTGTTTTAGAAAATACATGATATATTAATTAACCCAACAAACTTCCTTAATCTAATCAAATTAGGTAAATATATCTTATATTAAGGATGAGAGAAACTATTAAATAAAAATAAGTAGTATGGGTTTGACCGTCTGTGATTAATGGCACGTGGTGAGATCTGAGGTGTTCGACTATTCGAGAAGGATTCATTAGTTCATGGTTGTCCCTTTGGGGACATCTGATAAAATTGAAACCATACCAAAAAGATTAGCATGGCCCCTACGTTTCCTTACACGCAAAAATCAAGAAATGATCGGTTAGTTCATGGTTAAATGTTGTTTATTCTATTTTTCTTTCTCTTTCAAAGCCTCATTAGTAAATATAAGAGTGATTTTTTTTTAAAAAAAAAATTCAATACATATATTTTGTTTTCAAATATCAGCAAGTATGAAATTAAATCTGTTGATAGTGTAGTTAAGTAGTTAGAATGTAGTAAACTTATAACTTACCCAGTTGAATGTGAACTCAGTTAGCGTGGAACTAGTTCTATATATATATATATATATATATATATATACTGTCCTCACTCACTATTCGCTATAGTTAGCATCATCACACTGTTCACTCATTCTCTTTTCTATATATCTCCAATACACCTTTTTCTCTCTGTTTCCCTTTAATCATAAAAATTAAAATGTAGTGTACTCGAAATGCTGCAGTGTACAGTTATTGGACTTTGCTACAGATCCGTGCATTGTAATGTTCACATGCGGATTTGAATATCCAGGAAATGAACATCAGAACGTGTAACTTCTTGTTTAGAAAGCCATTTATTATGTACGTGAAAGAGATAAAACGTTTTTTATATACTTAATTATGATTGAAAAATTACTTTCAAATACTTCAATCGTAATTATAAACAAGCTCCAAGTCTTATCATTAAATTTCACACGTGAACATACTATTTTACCTGCTTTTTTTATTATTGTTTACGTTGTTATTTTCTTAGAATGTGTGTATATGTATATATATCACCTTCGATCCTTAATAATATAAGAATTAGGAAATACTTTTTATTTTTTTTATTGATCAAATGTTTCCTTTTTCGAAATTTAGAGTGCAAATGATTTTACCTTTTCCAATAATTGTGCTTCTTGAGATTTGAACTTGTATTCTCATTTTTATGAAAGTGATGCTGTTTATCACCTCAACCAAAAAAACAATTTATTGGTTTACACTACACTTTTTCCTTGTAAAGAGAAAGATAAATACAAAGAAGCCAAGTCCCTTCCTCATTGTTTGTTCCAATATTGAACTTAGTGCGATTCTTATTTATGACTTAATTAATTTTTAAACTGCTAAATTTGAACTTGTCATATATGCCTTCTTTGCCTCCTTTTTTCTGGATTGCCATATCTTCTCTATCGTGTAATTAATTAATCTTGATTCTTAGTTACCCTTGGTCTCACCTAGCCTGACGTGAGTCATCTTGGGCTAGGCCAGATCATTGGGTTAAGATAATGTCCATCCCATTAACTTCTTGTTCGTGTATGCCTATATATTGAGGGAGAAGGGAGAATGGGTGAAATATTTAAGACAATGGCATAATGGCATACGAACTGAAAAGACAATAGCATATACCATACATGAATTTAAAAGAAAGTTTTGCATGACTGAACGTAAAACTTCAGATACAATTATATATAAAAGCTACCCACACTGAAGGCCAAATCAAAGCGTCGAACGAAAAGATAAAAGAAACTACAGCCAACTTCCAGTAGCATAAGACCGAGATGTTACAACCACTGAAGATGAGCATAACACTCATGTTGTTGTCGGCGCCAATAACATTATAGATAGGTTCACACGCTTGGTTTAATTGGATATTTTTGTTTGATGTTTAATTAAGCCTTTAAAAGATGAGCATCAACATCTTTAGTGTTATTGATGAGAAAGTCCAAGCAGGGTTGTGGAGGAGGCACATCGTCACGGAACTTCTGTTGACTCCCCATTTTTAATAGAATTTGAGATATATTTTGATATGTTTTGGGAGTCATTAATGCTAAAATAAACGGATTTATTGGAGATTTTGATAAGATATCAATTTGGTGCATAATTTGGGGATTTTATTTTAAATATTATAATTTTAATCTAAAATTAAAATAATTTAATATGGGATGATGATAACAATAATTCACTGTTTTGAAATTTAAAAGAAGAAGAAGTTGTTTTTATCTTATTGTCTTATATTTTATTTTTATTTTCTTTTCTTGATTGTATAACAGGTGAGGTGATGTGGGTGTTACTTTTTGGATGAGAAGTTGGGAAGCAATTGCCTAATCAAAGTCCAAAGAGCGCGAGTTTGACGATGGCTGCAATACGTGGGCCATGGGAGGTTGGACTAATTTCTTTGAATACCAATTTGAAGACTCCTTTAGGCTGCTACATGGGACGACACGGTTTGGACTTTGTAGGGCATGGAGAATTCTGACCAAGGCTAAAGGAATGAAAAGAAAACAAAGGGCGACAGTTTGAGGAGGCGGCTGGTACAAGGGAGGCCACTATTCATCATCTTCTTAGCGGCTGAATCGGAGGAAGAACAGTTTGAAGGCTCGGCCTGGGGAGGTGACCATAAATACTGATTATCATTTCTTTCTTCCCTAGGTCCAGCGAGAACCAGAGAGGATAGAGACCGTTGGAAACTGAGGAGGTGGCAAGCTGAACTGAAGAGGAAAGAGAAGAAGAAGCGACTGGGAGCAGAGGAGCTTTGAGCACCATATTTGTTCCTGATTTCTTCATTTGATAGCAAGTGAGAGTGATACTGTTAGAGTGGAAAGGAAATACACCATGTTTGGGAGTGCTCTGCACTATCTCTCATTTCTTATCTTCTTCTTTTTAATTATATTATTTGGCTCTGGATTTAGCTGTGATGAGATGATTGAGTAGCTAAATATTTTGTCTTAGGATTATTTCAAACCATTGCAAGGATTGAGACTTATTATTATTCTCTTTAGTTATTATTTGTTAATGACAATTATGTGTTAATTTTATCTTGTCCCTAATGCTTCTATGTGACTGGCCATTACTTAGATTGTTTTGTTTAATTAAATTAAGCTTGAGAAAGTTAATTTAATTGTAGAACTTAGGTAAAATTATGCTACACTTGAAGTTTAGGATTAAATTGATGGTTTGTTAGTAACATAAAGATATAATTACTAACCTAACATTGTCAAATTAAGGTTGTTGCTTAATGATTATTTTCTCCTAACTGTAGCAAGAGATTGTGCATGTTAATTGAGGATATAAATTTGGTTTTGACTTGAGAAAGCTTAATCAAATAACTTTGAACCTTAGACTAACACATTAAGTCATTTAATTTCTAATGGAGTGGTAATCTTAAGTCTCATGAATTGTAGTGGTGAGAAATAATCCTATGCTCCTCTTGTTTTGAAGTAGATTTTCAATTTAGTCTTGGTCAAGTTATTTTCATTTATATACAATTTAATTTGGAAATAGAAAACTTTTCAAATGGTTTTACTCAACTTAATTGATAGCATATTTGTGATGATTACTCCGCTTTCACCTTAGTCCTTGTGAGAACGATTTTTACTTATCACTTTATTACTTGACACGATCCGTGCACTTACGGTATTGATTGAACCATATTTTTACATGAATTTTTCATGATTAATTTGGGATTTTAATGTAATTCCTAGGATATTATTGCATTATTAAGCATTAATTTTGGTTAGCGACAATTGTTTTGAATTAATGGCAATTAGGGGCAAAATGGTCACAATTTATTAATTATTTTTGTACAATTGTCCCTTGAACTTTTGATGCTACATAATGTTTAATATTGTATTGTAGGTGGTTTAGAAGAAAATTGGAGATTTTGGAGGGTCAAAATTAATATGTTGATCTCTGGGAAAAATTACAGAAAAGTTCCCAGATTTTTGTGAAAATTACAAAGAACGAAGGAAAATGGCCAGAGAAAAGTAGATAAAGGTACCCCAGAATTTCAGAATTTTCAGTTCAAACCATCAACTTTTCATCTAAGTCCCTCCAGAGAAGTTTTCATTTTTTCACGAAAGTCCCTGGTCAAAACGCACATTTTGACCAGGGTTACTATTCATTTTCTTCTTTAGTAGACCCGACAGCACTGTGGATATGGGCTTCAGACATGAGAGGATCCGAGGTTGAAAAAAGAGAGCTGAGAGATTTTATATACAGTTGAGGGGCGCCGCGCAAGCATCTTGAACTTCATCCTTCATCCTTCCTTGGTCGCCGATGATCCTCCTCTCTCCAACCACCATTGCCGGCGACCCTCCTTTGTTTTCCATCCGTGCACACCGTCGCGCAAAAGAGCCGAGAGAGTTGAGTTGGGAGTTGAGAGAGGCGACACAGAGGGAGCTGAGGGAGAGACCAGATAGCATACCTGAAGATCTGCACCACCGTCGTCGTCTGTAACTCCGGTGATCAGCAAAGCAAAATAGTCACCACCATCCACCACCACAAGACCACACCGTGAGAGAGAGAGAGCTTGGATACCGGATGAAAGTCAGAACCAGCTAGGACCTTAGGGGCGATTCTGAACAGTGAAATGGAAGAGGAAGAAGACAACCATAGCCTCCACTGTGAACCACCGTTACCTTCTTTCCTTCTCTCCGACGAAGCTACACAGAGTTTTCCGGCAAGCATTCAGATTAAAAGCTGAAATTGTTTTGAGGCAATGACGGGCTGATTCCTTTGCTTCCTGGTGATGATGATTTGTACTTGAGCTTAATAGACTACAAAGGGGAGTTTTGCTATCATTCCATTAGTCTATGATTATATATATGGATTGCCTAGTTTTAGGAATTTTTATATATGTGATTCTGGAACTGAAATTGATGTTAATTGTCTTTGTTGGTTTGATATTTGTAGTTGAAATTGGATTTTGTAGTGTGAAAATTATATATGTTTGAATTTCTTTGTGGTTGCAATGAGATTATGTTAATTAACGTGTTATTGTCTAGTTAATGTGGTTTATTTGTGTAATATCCCAAAAATTAGTAAAGGTTAAATTAATCAAAAAGAAAAATTTACATGGTGTTAAATTTAGTTTTTGGAAGCTAAAATCAAGGGCTAAGATTTTTCCTTGAAAAACAATTTTAAGAGACAAATTGGACAACATTTACCTAACACTTATACAACCTACTCATACTACACCAAACACAAGAAGCTTCTATATGTGGACACAACATCATACTCTCTCCACTCTCTTAAGTTTCAGACAAGCACAAGTAGGAGGATAATATTTAATCAACTAAATTCTTCATCCATACACACACATTCCGTCAAGAAAAGGAAAAGAGATAGAAGGAGTTGGTCCACATGCCAACACACACAAGCACCCACACACATGTACACTACATCACACACACTCAATAAATTAATCAACACACTTTCCTTTAAAGCACAAAACAAGGAAGAGAAAGGACAATCAACATTTGGAACATATGGGCACACTTAAGGCAAAAAACAAGACACCACTATCAATTGTTTCTTCTCATAATTGGCCATTTAATTGAGACACTTTCCTCCCTCTCATTTCATTTCTATTCGGCTAGATATGAGAGAGTAAGAGAAACAGAAAAGAAAATAGATAAAGAGAAAGAGAAGGTGGTGAACTTGAAGACGCAGAAACAAGGTAAGTGAGTATCACACAATCTCACTCTCTAAATCACTTTTCTTGCTCTTAGAGTGTTCATAAACAATGTTCCTCTTGATGAGAGCTTCAATTCTATGGTCTCAGATTTCTCATCTAAGGTGTTTTGTGTCAGTTAGTTAGCCAGAGTGCCGTCCGAATACCGAACCACTTGTAGGAACGTGAAGAGGTAAGCGTAGGTTTCATTTTGAACCGATTACTTCGTGTTTTCGTTGAGTTTTCTTATTCTTGAATCAACCACGTAATTAAACCAAGGGGTGTTTTTGAAGACTAAAGATGTTTTAAATCATATATAAGGTGATATATGATTATTAATGAAGTATTAGACTTGTTGGAGTTCAAAAGCACAAACTTGATTTTTGTTGTTTTGGGAGGCAGATTTCTGTTGGGGGATGAATCTTGTAGAAATAATTTTATTTTGGTATTTTTGAGTTTTCCATAGGATTCTACACGAAAAATTGTGTGGGAATAGGTTCTAGTTATAATTTTTGACAAACTGGTTTAAAGATTTAAAAAAATTGGAAACTAAGTAAGCTTGTTCAACAAAGTTGCCAGTGTGCGTTTTTGTCTGGCAGTTTTGTTGTGGCGAAACTTTCACCATCCAAAATTCATCTGTTGATGATGAGATTTTCCAAAATTAAATTACACTTATAGACCTTTAATTTGATAGGTATTATGAAGGATTTCGATAAGTATACTAGGAGTTATGAATGTTTGAAGTAGACCATTAAAACTGGTCAGATTTTCTGGCAACAGGGAGAAAAAGAAAAATTGGGAAGTGTCTGCAATCTCACGGCTACTGAAAGTATTTTTTCCTTAAAATAGACTTAATAATGGTTACAGAGAATTTTGGATCATCCCAATTGAATGTTTCTAGAATTAGTTATGATTTTTCAAAGTTCAGTGAAAAATCTGTCAGTTTTTGGTAAATGTGCGAAAATTCAAAGGTAAGAGTTTGGTAATAGAATTGGACCTTTAAGAATTGAGTTAAGCCTTTGGAGTAGCTTTAGCTCATTAGCTTCATATTGGACCTATTGTAGTGACCCTAATGGTAACCAACATAAGAGAATAATTTATGAAGAGTTGGACTAAGAAATAACTCATTGCCCGTAAATTATAGGACTTGACACTTGCCCAGGACATTCAAAGCACGTCAATCAAGATCAAGATTTGGAAAAATTGTCAGGTAGTAACTTATCCCTCACATACTATGTGATATGTTATATGCATGTTTGTACCATTGTGAATTTAAGCATTCAGATGAGAAGGGCTCAGGCCCAGTAGAATTTCCCAGCGCTGTGGCAAGGGACGGTTGTCCTTGAATTGGTAACTTATGCTTTCTGCATATTGTGAATTTATCTCTGAATGTTGAATATGTTGATTGTACTATAACTTTGGTTAACATGGCATGATATATGTTCATTTTATATGAGTGATATCTGTTACTACTGAGATTCATTGAATCTCACCCTATTTTTCCAAAACAAATTTTCAGCTCGGGCAAGTAGTTCCTCAGGCAAGAAGGTAAACGCGGGCGAATGAAGCAAAGGACTTAGAATTTAATTTTCTGTTGGTTATCTATTTGGAGTTGTATTTAATTTGTATTTAAGTGTGGTCAGTCTCATACTGACAAGATAGTAGACACGTAAATAAGCGCTTATGTATAAGCAAATGCAAAGTGACATCCGAACCAGTAGTGGACATCCGTCTATTTAGGGCCGTTAATTTATTATAGTAGTTTGGGTTCCAGCAGAGAATTTATTAGTAAAAAATCTGATATGAAGAAATGAACCTAAAACGGATGGCTTGAAATAAAATGAGACCAAATTTGAAAACAATTTTTGAAAAGATTTTTGAAAAACCCACTCAACACACTGTTTGATGGAACTTCCACTGTTTACAAAAGATTATTGGTCTCCTTATTAAAGATAATACTGCACTTCAGCCGTCCATACGCTTTGAAAACAAGGGTGTTACATTTATTGGTATCAGAGCATAAATTCTTGGCTTTAGGATAAAGTTCTCTACTTATGTTAGTACAATTCATAAAATCTAACCCTTCATTAGTTGCTTTATGCTAGGGAAACATGTCTGATAGGAAAAGACAAAGAAGTAGTTCATCCCCGTCTGTTAATCAACCTCCTCTAGAGCATCGTATACCGGAGGGTAAACTTTATGTAGTCATTAATAAAGGGCAGCGTTGTGGAGGGAATAGACCAAAAGTAAGGCGTACGGCAAGGAAAAGAGTTCCCAACCATACGACAATAATGATAAAGGCTAGGCAGGATAGTCCTGGAATAGAACTATCTATAGGCGATACTAGTGATCCCAAGAATGACGAGAATTTTCAGGGTGCAGATTCTGATACTGAGTCTAGAGCCCCAGTGACTTAGTTATTCTTTGATCCACACCCAAACCTTGAGCTGTGGGAATGCTTTAAGGAATTATACTTGCTACGGTTCGATAATCTATTTCCTCTATGATTCGATATATAGCATTTTTCGGGCAAGTAAGGAACCTATATGGGCGAAGGGCCGAGCTTGGGTTAGTGTTATCTGATGATATTTGGATCCAAACCACACTATCCTACCTTCCCAATTTTACTGCTTGGATCAAAAAGAAGAATGAGATCGTATTTTGGGGTCCTTTCGAGTTTGAGACTTTTATGGATCACATAGAATCATATGTGGTACAGAACATGGACTGGTAATGGTAGGGCCAGCTGGACTGGTTATGGTAGCACATAAAAGGCTACCTTTGTATATATATTTAGCTGCTTTAGTTGCTTTTGTTGTAAATATGACCCCTTTAATATTATCATATGTATATCCTGTTGTACAATAGTATTTGAAGCTTAAGGAGTACATATATATATATATATATATACACACACACATGATAGGTGTCCTATTAATGGTGCAAATTTTCTTTGGTGATAGTGAAAAGAAATAATGGTGAGGGGTAGACCAAAGAAAAGACCTGTAGTGCCAGAAGTTGAGGAAGTCGGAAACCCACCAGACCCTATGCGGCAAGTTCTTGGAATATTGGCTCAACAGCAAACTATAATGCAAGAGTTACGTGAGGAAATGCAGGAATTAAAGGAAAAGCATAAGGAAGATGAGGCACCACCTAAAGACACCGAGGTAAATGAAGACACTGAGGTGGAAGAGTCATCTGAGAATGGTGAACGATCTCATACCCTGGAGTCTAATCAGGGGATTCCTATTGTTCCAGCCCAAGAAGAAGAAGAAGACCTCCAATACTGGATGCCTAAATTCATTAAGTACCAGCCTCCAGCATTTAAGGGAAAATTTGATCCACAAGCTGCTGAGGAATGGCTAACACGATTGGAGAAAATATTTGAGGTACTGGGGTGTCCTACAAAGATGAAAGCTAGAATGGCTATATATAAATTGGAGGGAGATGCTGACCGCTGGTGGAGAAATACAAAAATAATACTGAATGCACGAAACATTCCATTGACCTGGGAGTTATTCCAACATGAGTTCAATGAGAAATTCTTCCCAAGGTCCGTGAGGCTCACAAAGGAGAAAGAATTCCTAAATATACAACAAGGTGATATTGAGACTTTCGATGAGTACCTGTCCCGATTCACTCGGTTATCCCGTTACTCCTCTTATTTGCAATTTAAAGATGATGAGGAATGGAGCTCCGATATGTTAATTGGAGGACTAAAGCCAGAAATGGAGGAGAAGCTAGTTGCCCAGCAATTTACCAAATTCAACAAAGCAGTAGAAGTATGCTGGCTGACAGAGGGTAACTTGAGGAGGGTGCATATGAGCAAAACTGTGAATAACCGAGGTGGATCTAGTCAGGGGAATACTTCTCAAAAACAAAAGGAGCAAGGATTCTTTTCTAAGGGAAACAACAAAAAGCCCTTTCAATCTGAGAAGAAAGGCTACCAAGGTCCTCAAACACAGCAACCATGTCCTCATTGCCGTAAGACACACCCGGGTAGATCTTGTGAAGGGCAGCTGATTTGTCATGCTTGTAAAAAGCCTGGACACTTTATCAAAGATTGTCCACAACGAGCAGCTAAGCCTAGGTCACAGAACCAGGGTAGAGTTTTTGCCATGACGTATGAGGAGGCCCAAAAATCACCAGAGATGATTCAAGGTACTATCCTCCTCCATGGTAATACTTTGCACGTATTGTTTGACTCGGGTACTAGTCATTCTTTCATTTCATATGATTGTGCTAAACGATTGGGGCTAAGCATCTATAAATTGCCATATGACTTGATTGTATCGACGCCTATGGGTGTCAAAACTGTGACTGCTGATGTATGTCTAAGTTGTGTTATAAATGTTGAGAGGTATGAATCTGTAATAGATCTAATTTGTTTGCCACTCCAACAACTGAAAGTCATATTGGGTCTAAACTGGTTGACGGCAAACAATGTGTTATTGGATTGCGGTAACAAGAGGGTAGTATTTCCAGAACCGCAAACAAAACTTGATGCTAGTCCAAACCTAAACCTTCTCTCTATGGCTGAAACTAAAAAATGCCTAGGGAAAGGGTGTCAAGGGTATATAGTGTTTTTCTCTGTTCAAGCAGAGATAAATTTAACTCTTGAAAATGTACCTGTCGTGAATGAATTCCCTGAGGTTTTCCCAGAAGATATTATTGGGTTGCCTCCAGAAAGAGAAGTAGAGTTCACCATTGAAATCGTACCAGGAGCTGGATCTGTATCCAAAACACCTTATAGAATGGCACCAAATGAAATGAAGGAACTAAAGAAGCAAATTGAAGAACTTCTGGAGAAAGGATTCATTCAACCCAGTGTTTCACCATGGGGAGCACCAGTATTGTTTGTCAAAAAGAAGGACGGAAGCCTAAGGCTATGCATTGACTACAGAGAGTTGAACAAGGTGACAATAAAGAATAAATATCCGCTTCCTCGAATTGACGATCTCCTTAATCAATTGTCTAGATCTAGTGTGTTCTCGATGATTGACCTGAGATCAGGTTATCATCAGCTGCGAGTAAAAGCTGAAGATATACCAAAAACAGCTTTCAGGACCAGATATGGTCACTATGAATTTTTAGTGATGCCCTTTGGCCTGACTAATGCACCTGCCGTGTTTATGGACTACATGAACCGGATCTTTCGTCAGCATTTGGATCAGTTTGTGGTAGTCTTCATTGACGACATCCTGATTTATTCTAAAAATAGAGAAGAGCATGAGGAGCATCTGAGGATCGTGCTAAGCATTTTGAAGGAAAAACAACTCTTTGCCAAACTCAGTAAATGTGAATTTTGGCTATCAGAAGTCAAATTTCTGGGTCATGTGATTTCAGAAGAAGGGGTCTCTGTTGATCCTAGTAAAGTAGAAGCAGTGTTAAACTGGAAGAGGCCAGAACTGTTACAGAAATACGCAGTTTTCTGGGTCTTGCCGGTTACTATAGCAGGTTCATACAGAATTTTTCTAGAATTGCCTTACCATTGACAAAGCTCACAAGAAAGAACCAATCATTTGTGTGGGATGAATGATGTGAAAAGAGCTTCACACAGCTGAAGGAGAGATTGACGACCACTCCAATATTGATTATCCCAGATACCCGTGAAACCTTCGTGGTGTATAGCGATGCTAGTAAACAGGGATTGGGATGTGTCCTTATGCAACAAGGCAGAGTAGTGGCGTATGCCTCTCAACAGCTGAAGACTCATGAATTGAATTACCCCACTCATGATTTGGACCTTGCAGCAATCGTGTTGGCTTTGAAGATATGGCGGCATTATCTGTATGGTACTACTATAGAATTATACTGCGATCACAAAAGTCTCAAATATTTACATGACCAGAAAGAACTTAATATGCGGCAGCGGAGATGGATGGAGTTGCTGAAAGACTATGACCTGGAGATTAAATATCATCCAGGAAAAGCAAATGTTGTTGCCGATGCTCTTAGTAGGAAGGCGATACAGGTGGCAGTCATGATGATACAAGAACATAAATTACTAGAGGAATTCAGGGATCTGAATCTATCAAATCAAGTATTCCTAAACATGAATGTACCAAATAAAGTAGTTATTGCTAACTTCAATGTCAGTCAAGAGGAAAGTGGTCTGAGGGCAGAAAGTGAAGAAGCTCAGAAGCAAGATGAGCAGGCCACGTCTATTCAAGAAATGATCAGAATTGGTGAAAATCCAAACTATGATCTTTCACCAAGTGGGTTAGTCAGATACCAGAAGCGTGTATATGTTCCGCCAAAGGCTGATCTAAGGCGAAAAATTTTGGATGAGGCACATAAGAGTAAGTATACTCTTCATCCAGGAGCAACCAAGATGTACCACAACTTGAAATCAGAATACTGGTGGCCAGGACTAAAAAGTGATGTAATCAAGTATGTTGCACGATGTCTCACCTGTCAAAAGGTAAAAATTGAACATCAAAGACCATCAGGACTTCTGCAAAGTCCCGAAATTCCAGAGTGGAAGTGGGAGAGTGTTACCATGGATTTGGTGGTAGGATTACCCAAGATCAGAAACTACGATACAATATGGGTAATTGTTGACTAATTTACAAAGTCAGCTCATTTCCTACCTATCAATGCTGGTTATTCTCCTCAAAAGTTAGCAGAAATTTATATAAAGGAGATAATCTGATTGAATGGTACGCCAAAGAGTATTATCTCTGATAGAGATCCTCGTTTCACATCTCGATTCTGGAAAGCTCTACATGAAGCATTAGGTACGAAGTTGAAATTTAGTACGGCTTATCATCCACAAACGGATGGGCAGTCAGAGAGGACTATACAGACACTAGAAGATATGCTGCGAGTATGTGTTATGGATTTCAAGGGGAATTGGGATCCTTTTCTTCCACTTGCCGAATTCGCTTACAACAATAGCTATCATGCGAGCATTCAAATGGCTCCATATGAAGCACTCTATGGAAGGAAATTCCAGTCACCTCTCTGCTGGATAGAATTATCTGAGAAAAACTTGTATGGGCCAGATCTGATTGATCAGACTTCAGAACAAATAAAAACTATCAGAAAGAGGCTCCTTGCAGCACAGAGCAGACAGAAATGCTACGCTGACTAAAGAAGAAGACCTCTAGAATTTGAAGTTGGAGATCATGTATTCCTGAAAGTATCTCCAGTTACTGGAATCGGTAGAGCGATAAAGAGAAAGAAGTTAAGCCCACAATATATTGGTCCTTTTCAAATTCTTATAAGAATTGGACCAGTGGCATACAAAATAGCTTTACCCCCAAACCTGAGTAGACTACATGATGTATTTCACGTCTCTCAGTTAAAGAAGTACCAACCAGACCCCGAGCACGTGATCGAGTATGAAGAAATTGAGGTACGAGAGAATAATACCTATGAAGTAGAGCCGGAGCAAATCATTGACCGACAAGAGAAACGACTTAGAAATCAAAGTATACTATTCGTGAAAGTGGTCTGGAAAGGTTTTTCTCCAAGAGAGGCAACATGGGAAATAGAAGAGGATATGAAGAAATGTTACCCGGAATTTATGTCTTTGGACGTGTAACAAATTTCGGGGACGAAATTTATTGTACGAGGGGAGAATTGTAATATCCCAAAAATTAGTAAAGGTTAAATTAATCAAAAATAAAAATTTACATGGTGTTAAATTTAGTTTTTGAAAGCTAAAATCAAGGGCTAAGATTTTTCCTTGAAAAACAATTTTAAGAGACAAATTGGACAACATTTACCTAACACTTATACAACTACCTACTCACACTACACCAAACACAAGAAGCTTCTATATGTGGACACAACATCATACTCTCTCCACTCTCTTAAGTTTTGGACAAGCACAAGTAGGAAGATAATATTTAATCAACTAAATTCTTCATCCATACACACACATTCCGTCAAGAAAAGGAAAAGAGATAGAAGGAGTTGGTCCACATGCCAACACACACAAGCACCCACACACATGTACACTACATCACACACACTCAATAAATTAATCAACACACTTTCCTTCAAAGAACAAAACAAGGAAGAGAAAGGACAATCAACATTTGGAACATATGGGCACACTTAAGGCAAAAAACAAGACACCACTATCAATTGTTTCTTCCCATAATTGGCCATTTAATTGAGACACTTTCCTCCCTCTCATTTCATTTCTATTCGGCTAGATATGAGAGAGTAAGAGAAATAGAAAAGAAAATAGATAAAGAGAAAGAGAAGGTGGTGAACTTGAAGACGCAGAAACAAGGTAAGTGAGTATCACACAATCTCACTCTCTAAATCACTTTTCTTGCTCTTAGAGTGTTCATAAACATTGTTCCTCTTGATGAGAGCTTCAATTCTATGGTCTCAGATTTCTCATCTAAGGTGTTTTGTGTCAGTTAGTTAGCCAAAGTGCCGTCCGAATACCGAACCACTTGTAGGAACGTGAAGAGGTAAGCGTAGGTTTCATTTTGAACCGATTACTTCGTGTTTTTGTTGAGTTATTCCTTATTCTTGAATCAACCACATAATTCAACCAAGGGGTGTTTTTGAAGACTAAAGATGTTTTAAATCATATATAAGGTGATATATGATTATTAATGAAGTATTAGACTTGTTGGAGTTCAAAAGCACAAACTTGATTTTTGTTGTTTTGGGAGGCAAATTTCGGTTGGGGGATGAATCTTGTAGAAATAATTTTATTTTGGTATTTTTGAGTTTTCCATAGGATTCTACACGAAAAATTGTGTGGGAATAGGTTCTAGTTATAATTTTTGACAAACTGGTTTAAAGATTTAAAAAAATTGGAAACTAAGTAAGCTTGTGCAACAAAGTTGCCAGTGTGCGTTTTTGTCTGGCAGTTTTGTTGTGGCGACACTTTCACAACCAAACTTCATCTGTTGATGATGAGATTTTCCATAATTAAAGTACACTTATAGATCTTTAATTTGATAGGTATTATGAAGGATTTCGATAAGTATACTAGGAGTTATGAATGTTTGAAGTAGACCATTAAAACTGGTCAGATTTTCTGGCAACAGGGAGAAAAAGAAAACCTGGGAAGTGTGTGCAATCTCACGGCTACTGAAAGTATTTTTCTCTTAAAATAGACTTAATAATGGTTACAGAGAATTTTGGATCATCCCAATTGAATTTTTCTAGAATTAGTTATGATTTTTCAAATTTCAGTGAAAAATCTGTCAGTTTTTGGTAAATGTGCGAAAATTCAAAGTTAAGTGTTTGGTAATAGAATTGGACCTTTAAGAATTGAGTTAAGCCTTTGGAGTAGCTTTAGCTCATTAGCTTCATATTGGACCTATTGTAGTGACCCTAATAGTAACCAACATAAGAGAATAATTTATGAAGAGTTGGACTAAGAAATAACTCATTGCCCGTAAATTATAGGACTTAACACTTGCCCAAGACATTCAAAGCACGTCAATCAAGATCAAGATTTGGAAAAATTGTCAGGTAGTATCCCTCACATACTATGTGATATGTTATATGCATGTTTGTACCATTGTGAATTTAAGCATTCAGATGAGAAGGGCTCAGGCCCAGTAGAATTTCCCAGCGCTGTAGCAAGGGACGGTTGTCCTTGAATTGGTAACTTTATGCTTTCTACATATTGTGAATTTATCTCTGAATGTTGAATATGTTGATTGTACTATAACTTTGGTTAACATGGCATGATATATGTTCATTTTATATGAGTGATATCTGTTACTACTGAGATTCATTGAATCTCACCCTATTTTTCCAAAACAAATTTTCAGCTCGGGCAAGTAGTTCCTCAGGCAAGAAGGTAAACGAGGGCGAATGAAGCAAAGGACTTAGAATTTAATTTTCCGTTGGTTATCTATTTGGAGTTGTATTTAATTTGTATTTAAGTGTGGTCAGTCTCACACTGACAAGATAGTAGACACGTAAATAAGCGCTTATGTATAAGCAAACGCAAAGTGACTTCCGAACCAGTAGTGGACAGCCGTCCATTTAGGGCCGTTAATTTATTATAGTAGTTTCTGTTCCAGTAGAGAATTTATTAGTAAAAACTCTGATATGAAGAAATAAACCTAAAACGGATGGCTTGAAATAAAATGAGACCCAATTTGAAAACAATTTTTGAAAAGATTTTTGAAAAACCCACTCAACACACTGTTTGATGGAACTTCCGCTGTTTACAAAAGATTATTGGTCTCCTTATTAAAGATAATACTGCACTTCAGCCATCCATACGCTTTGAAAACAAGGGTGTTACAATTTGTATCCTTGAGGGGTTGTTTAGCACTCAAATTCAAGAAGACTCATGTTGCATTATTCTAATTTTAATTGCACATTAAGTGGTTTTTAACAATATTTCAAGAGGTAGTAGTTAGCTATGTTTGTAGGAGCTACTATTAATTGAGATTATTGAACTCAAGTGTTATTTTGAGGTTGCTCTTAAGACTTACTAAATTCTTAACTCCCATAATCTTTTTGAGCAAGGATTGTCATTTCTTCATTATCAATAGCATTCTTTATTGATATTTTCCACTCCATACCATTCCATTCAATCTTATCCATCCCATTTTTATAAGAAAAATACCAAAAACAATAGTTTAGCATTTAATTAATTTGCATCTTTCTTTTAATTATTAATTTCAAAAACCAAAACCCATTCCTCTTTGCTTTTATTGCATTTGCATGATAATTAGATTATTTAGGTAGCTCAATAAACGCTCCTCAAGAGAACGACTCGAGTGTTACATTGTACTGTAATTCTTGGTTATAAATATTTTGCATTTGACCCCAAGGCATAAAGACAAGGTCAAATAAGGTATCGAACAAGTTTTTGGAGCTTCTCATATTCGCAAGTCCATTTGGCAATCGCACCACCACCACCACCATCATTATTCTCCACTTGTCAATCACCTCCAAGCTTCACTTCCAAATTTAATATATTTTATCCGACCTTATTCATTTATTTACGGACTATTTTAGGCTAATTTGGATTTATTAGATAATATTTGGATAGTTTGCCAATTTTAGGAAATAATATAAATCTGAATTGATTATGATATTATTGAGCTTAAATTATTAATATTTTGATTGATATCTTGTGATTGGAAAATATTTCCAATTATATGATAAATTATGATTTTATTAGGTTCTTGCAGGATAAGGAAAAACATATTAGAAGATCCTACGATATAGAATTTTTCTTAGAAGCTAAAATAAAATCCGATGATTGAATTTTTTGGACTTCTTGAATTTTAATGGGCTCAAAATTAAACCCCAAAAACTCTCTTCTTTTCATTAATTAACCTAGCCGCGACGGCACGCAGAAGAAATCACGACTCAGGGACGCACAGACGCTGATATACACGGACTGACGCTGGAGATACTCACGGACTGACGCCTGGGAGGATGATCATCTTGATCTCAATTCTTTCTCTGAGTCGCAGACCCCATATCCACTCAAATACCATTATTTCTTATTTACGGGTCCCACGTCCATTGATAAATCATCAACCAATCCATTCTCATATTCTCATGGCTGTGACGTGTTGGAAGCTTGGGGGGAGAACTAATCTTATGATAGCTTAAATTCTTTTGGGAGAAACGAGGAAGTTAGAGCTTAGGAGTTTATACTTGAAGATCATAAGGGAGTGTCTTTCTTTTATCTTTTTGATTCAAGACTTGAGATTATTTAGTTTTAAATGATTTTGAGTTGTATTAATTGAGAACAATCTAGTTTTAGATTATAGACTTATTATTGATTTAGATTGAATTGATATTTTGGAATTGATTTGTTCTTAAATGAGTGTTGGGATTTTTGTTTGCAAACCCTTTGATTGTCAATTAGATTATTAATTGAGTTTTCATTATTAATTTAATTTTCAATTTGAGTTTAATCTCTTGATTGTTTAATTAGGTGATTAATTGTCGAATTGTTTAATTAGGTAATTGTGAACATAAGTTTCAAAACTATCTTAAACAATTGTGATTGGTATTTAATGGATTTAATTAACTAATACTTTTTCCATTATGAGTTTTCTAGTGGATTATGTGTTATTGAGCTTGAGGGTTTCTCATGTTTCAATTAGGTGATGAAGTTCATTAATTCCAATTTTTCATCAACCTCCCTTTGGACTAATAAATTGAATGGCAAAGAAAGCTAAATCCATGTGAATCCCAGGTTGTCCTATTCATCATCATAACTAAATTAAATCTTTGTTGATTGTCTTACATTTGATTATTCTCTTTGTGATTTGACCGTGTCTTTATGCCTTGGGATCAAATACAAAATATTTTTAATCCAAGAATTGCAGTACAATACAACACTCGAGTTGTCTCACTTGAGGAGCTTTTTATTGAACTACCTAAGCAAACTAATTATCATGCAAATGCAATTAAAACAAGGGGAAATGAGTTTTGGTTTTTGAAATTAATAATTAAAAGAAAGTGCAATTTTTAATTAAAAACTAATCTAATATTTTTGGTATTTTTCTTATAAAAATGTAGAATGAGTAAAAGTGAATGGAATGGTATGGAGTGGGAAATATCAATAAAGAATACTCTTGGTAATGAAGAAATGACAATCATTGCTCAAAAATATTATGGGAATTAATTCTCTCTAAGTCTTAAAAGTAAAACCCCAAACGATCGCTCGGGTCTAGTGTTCTTAATTAATAATTACTCCTGCGAACGCAGCTAGTAATTATCTTTTAAGGCACTATTATAAACCACTTAGAGTGCAATTAAAATAGATAATTATGACTTGTTTCCTCTTAATGTGAATGCGATAACACGACACTCAATTGATCCAATTCAATTATATAAACTAACAATAACACGTAGAAAGTGTAATATCCCAAAAAAAATTAGTAAAGGTTAAATTAATCAAAAAGAAAAATTTACATGGTGTTAAATTTAGTTTTTGGAAGTTAAAATCAAGGGCTAAGATTTTTCCTTGAAAAACAATTTTAAGAGACAAATTAGACAACATTTACCTAACACTTATACAACTACCTACTCACACTACACCAAACACAAGAAGCTTCTATATGTAGACACAACATCATACTCTCTCCACTCTCTTAAGTTTCGGATAAGCACAAGTAGGAGGATAATATTTAATCAACTAAATTCTTCATCCATACACACACATTCCGTCAAGAAAAGGAAAAGAGATAGAAGGAGTTGGTCCACATGCCAACACACACAAGCACCCACACACATGTACACTACATCACACACACTCAATAAATTAATCAACACACTTTCCTATAAAGCACAAAACAAGGAAGAGAAAGGAACAAGACACCACTATCAATTGTTTCTTCTCATAATTGGCCATTTAATTGAGACACTTTCCTCCCTCTCATTTCATTTCTATTTGGCTAGATATGAGAGAGTAAGAGAAACAGAAAAGAAAATAGATAAAGAGAAAGAGAAGGTGGTGAACTTGAAGACGCAGAAACAAGGTAAGTGAGTATCACACAATCTCACTCTCTAAATCACTTTTCTTGCTCTTAGAGTGTTCATAAACATTGTTCCTCTTGATGAGAGCTTCAATTCTATGGTCTCAGATTTCTCATCTGAGGTGTTTTGTGTCATTAAGTTAGCCAAAGTGCCGTCCGAATACCGAACCACATGTAGGAACGTGAAGAGGTAAGCGAAGGTTTCATTTTGAACCGATTACTTTGTGTTTTCGTTGAGTTATTCCTTGTTCTTGAATCAACCACGTAATTCAACCAAGGGGTGTTTTTGAAGACTAAAGATGTTTTAAATCATATATAAGGTGATATATGATTATTAATGAAGTATTAGACTTGTTGGAGTTCAAAAGCACAAACTTGATTTTTGTTGTTTTGGGAGGCAGATTTCGGTTGGGGGATGAATCTTGTAGAAATAATTTATTTTGGTATTTTTGAGCTTTCCATAGGATTCTACACGAAAAATTGTGTGGGAATAGGTTCTAGTTATAATTTTTGACAAACTGGTTTAAAGATTTAAAAAAATTGGAAATTAAGTAAGCTTGTGCAACAAAGTTGCCAGTGTGCGTTTTTGTCTGGCAGTTTTGTTGTGGCGAAACTTTCACCATCCAAACTTCATCTGTTGATGATGCGATTTTCCATAATTAAAGTACACTTATAGACCTTTAATTTGATAGGTATTATGAAGGATTTCGATAAGTATACTAGGAGTTATGAATGTTTGAAGTAGACCATTAAAACTTGTCAGATTTTCTGGCAACAGGGAGAAAAAGAAAAACTGGGAAGTGTGTACAATCTCACGGCTACTGAAAGTATTTTTCCCTTAAAACAGACTTAATAATGGTTACAGAGAATTTTGGATCATCCCAATTGAAATTTTCTAGAATTAGTTATGATTTTTCAAATTTCAGTGAAAAATCTGTCAGTTTTTGGTAAATGTGCGAAAATTCAAAGTTAAGAGTTTGGTGATAGAATTGGACCTTTAAGAATTGAGTTAAGCCTTTGGAGTAGCTTTAGCTCATTAGCTTCATATTGGACCTAATGTAGTGACCCTAATGGTAACCAACATAAGAGAATAATTTATGAAGAGTTGGACTAAGAAATAACTCATTGTCCGTAAATTATAGGACTTGACACTTGCCCAGGACATTCAAAGCACGTCAATCAAGATCAAGATTTAGAAAAATTGTCAGGTAGTAACTTATCCCTCACATACTATGTGATATGTTATATGCATGTTTGTACCATTGTGAATTTAAGCATTCAGATGAGAAGGGCTCAGGCCCAGTAAAATTTCCCAGCGCTGTGGCAAGGGACGGTTGTCCTTGAATTGGTAACTTTATGCTTTCTGCATATTGTGAATTTATCTCTGAATGTTGAATATGTTGATTGTACTATAACTTTGGTTGACATGGCATGATATATGTGCATTTTATATGAGTGATATCTGTTACTACTGAGATTCATTGAATCTCACCTTATTTTTCCAAAACAAATTTTCAGCTCGGGCAAGTAGTTCCTCTGGCAAGAAGGTAAACGCGGGCGAATGAAGCAAAGGACTTAGAATTTAATTTTCCGTTGGTTATCTATTTGGAGTTGTATTTAATTTGTATTTAAGTGTGGTCAGTCTCATACTGACAAGATAGTAGACACGTAAATAAGCGCTTATGTATAAGCAAACGCAAAGTGACATCTAAACCATTAGTGGACAGTCGTCCATTTAGGGCCGTTAATTTATTATAGTAGTTTGGGTTCCAGCAGAGAATTTATTAGTAAAAACTCTGATATGAAGAAATGAACTTAAAACGGATGGCTTGAAATAAAATGAGACCAAATTTGAAAACAATTTTTGAAAATATTTTTGAAAAACCCACTCAACACATTGTTTGATGGAACTTCCGCTGTTTACAAAAGATTATTGGTCTCCTTATTAAAGATAATACTGCACTTCAGCCGTCCATACGCTTTGAAAACAAGGGTGTTACATTTATTGGTATCAGAGCATAAGTTCTTGGCCTAGAATAAAGTTCTCTGCTTATGTTAGTACAATTCATAAAATCTAACCCTTCATTAGTTTTTTTATGCTAGGGAAACATGTATGATAGGAAAAGACAAAGAAGTAGTTCATCCCCGTCTGTTAACCAACCTCTTCTAGAGCATCGTATACTGGAGGGTAAACTTTATGTAGTCATTAATAAAGGGTAGCGTAGTGGAGGGAATGGACCAAGAATGCGGCGTACGGCAAGGAAAAGAGTTCCCAACCATACGACAATAATGATAAAGGCTAGGTAGGATAGTCCTGGAATAGAACCATTTATAGGCGATACTAGTGATCCCAAGAATGACGAGAATTTTCAGGGTGCAGATTCTGATACTGAGTCTAGAGCCCCAGTGACTCAGTTATTCTTTGATCCACACCCAAACCATGAGCTGTGGGAATGCTTTAAGGAATTATACTTGCTACGGTTTGATGAATCTATTTCCTCTATGATTCGATATATAGCATTTTTCGGGCAAGTAAGGAACCTATATGGGCGAAAGGCCGAGCTTGGGTTAGTGTTAACTGATGATATTTGGATCCAAACCACACTAGCCTACCTTCCTGATTTTACTGCTTGGATCAAAAAGAAGAATGAGATTGTATTTTGGGGTCCTTTCGAGTTTGAGACTTTTATGGATCACATAGAATCATATGTGGTACAGAACATGGACTGGTAATGGTAGGGCCAGCTGGACTGGTTATGGTAGCACATAAAAGGCTACCTTTGTGTATATATTTAGCTGCTTTAGTTGCTTTTGTTGTAAATATGACCCCTTTAATATTATCATATGTACATCCTGTTGTACAATAGTATTTGAAGCTTAAGGAGTACATATATATACATGATAGGTGTCCTATTAATGGTGCAAATTTTCTTTGGTGATAGTGAAAAGAAATAATGGTGAGGGGTAGACCAAAGAAAAGACCTGTAGTGCCAGAAGTTGAGGAAGTCGGAAACCCACCAGACCCTATGCGGCAAGTTCTTGGAATATTGGCTCAACAGCAAAACTGTGAATAACCGAGGTGGATCTAGTCAGGGGAATACTTCTCAAAAACGAAAGGGGCAAGGATTCTTTTCTAAGGGAAACTACAAAAAGCCCTTTCAATCTGAGAAGAAAGGCTACCAAGGTCCTCAAACACAGCAACCATGTCCTCGTTGCCGTAAGACACACCCGGGTAGATCTTGTGAAGGGCAGCTAATTTGTCATGCTTGTAAAAAGCCTGGACACTTTATTAAAGATTATCCACAACGAGCAGCTGAGCCTAGGTCACAGAACCAGGGTATAGAGTTTTTGTCATGACGCATGAGGAGGCCCAAAAATCACCAGAGATGATCCAAGGTACTATCCTCCTCCATGGTAATACTTTGCACGCATTTTTGACTCGGGTGCTAGTCATTCTTTCATTTCATATGATTGTGCTAAACGATTGGGGCTAAGCATCTATAAATTGCCATATGACTTGATTGTATCGACGCCTATGGGTGTCAAAACTGTGACTGTTGATGTATGTCTAAGTTGTGTTATAAATGTTGAGAGGTATGAATCTGTAATAGATCTAATTTGTTTGCCACTCCAACAACTGGAAGTCATATTGGGTCTAAACTGTTGACGGAAAACAATGTGTTATTGGATTGCGGTAATAAGAGGGTAGTATTTCCAGAACCGCAAACAAAACTTGATACTAGTCCAAACCTAAACCTTCTCTCTATGGCTGAAGCTAAAAAATGCCTAGGGAAAGGGTGTCAAAGGTATATAGTATTTTTCTCTGTTCATGCAGAGATAAATTTAACTCTTGAAAATGTACCTATCGTGAATGGATTCCCTGAGGTTTTCCCAGAAGATATTATTGGGTTGCCTCCAGAAAGAGAAGTAGAGTTCACCATTGAAATCGCACCAGGAGCTGGATCTGTATCCAAAACACCTTATAGAATGGCACCAAATGAAATGAAGGAACTAAAGAAGCAAATTGAAGAACTTCTGGAGAAAGGATTCATTCGACCCAGTGTTTCACCATGGGGAGCACCAATATTGTTTGTCAAAAAGAAGGACGGAAGCCTAAGGCTATGCATTGACTACAGAGAGTTGAACAAGGTGACAATAAAGAATAAATATCCGCTTCCTCGAATTGACGATCTCCTTGATAAATTGTCTGGATCTAGTGTGTTCTCGAAGATTGACCTGAGATCAGGTTATCATCAGCTGCGAGTAAAAGCTGAAGATATACTAAAAACAGCTTTCAGGACCAGATATGGTCACTATGAATTTTTAGTGATGCCCTTTGGCCTGACTAATGCACCTGCCGTGTTTATGGACTACATGAACCGGATCTTTCGTCAGCATTTAGATCAGTTTGTGGTAGTCTTCATTGACGACATCCTGATTTATTCTAAAAATAGAGAAGAGCATGAGGAGCATCTGAGGATCATGCTAAGCATTTTGAAGGAAAAACAACTCTTTGCCAAACTCAGTAAATGTGAATTTTGGCTATCAGAAGTCAAATTTCTGGGTCATGTGATTTCAGAAGAAGGGGTCTCTGTTGATCCTAGTAAAGTAGAAGCAGTGTTAAACTGGAAGAGGCCAGAAACTGTTACAGAAATACGCAGTTTTCTGGGTCTTGCCGGTTACTATCGCAGGTTCATACAGAATTTTTCTAGAATTGCCTTACCATTGACAAAGCTCACAAGAAAAAACCAATCATTTTTGTGGGATGAACGATGTGAAAAGAGCTTCACACAGCTGAAGGAGAGATTGACGACCACTCTAGTATTTATTATCCCAGATCCCCGTGAAACCTTCGTGGTGTATAGCGATGCTAGTAAACAGGGATTGGGATGTGTCCTTATGCAACAAGGCAGAGTAGTAGCGTATGCCTCTCGACAGCTGAAGACTCATGAATTGAATTACCCCACTCATGATTTGGAACTTGCAGCGATCGTGTTTGCTTTGAAGATATGGCGGCATTATCTGTATGGTACTACTGTAGAATTATACTGCGATCACAAAAGTCACAAATATTTACATGACCAGAAAGAACTTAATATGCGGCAGCGGAGATGGATGGAGTTGCTGAAAGACTATGACCTGGAGATTAAATATCATCCAGGAAAAGCAAATGTTGTTGCCGATGCTCTTAGTAGGAAGGCGATGCAGGTGGCAGTCATGATGATACAAGAACATAAATTACTGGAGGAATTCAGGGATCTGAATCTGTCAAATCAAGTATTCCTAAACATGAATGTACCAAATAAAGTAGTTATTGCTAACTTCAATGTCAGTCAAGAGGAAAGTGGTCTGAGGGCAGAAATAGAAGAAGCTCAGAAGCTAGATGAGCAGGCCACGTCTATTCAAGAAATGATCAAAATTGGTGAAAATCCAAACTATGATCTTTCACCAAGTGGGTTAGTCAGATACCAGAAGCGCGTATATGTTCCGCCAAAGGCTTATCTAAGGCGAAAAATTTTGGATGAGGCATATAAGAGTAAATATACTCTTCATCCAGGAGCAACCAAGATGTATCACAACTTGAAATCAGAATACTGGTGGCCAGGACTGAAAAGTGATGTAATCAAGTATGTTGCACGATGTCTCACCTGTCAAAAGGTAAAAATTGAACATCAACGACCATCAGGACTTCTGCAAAGCCCTGAAATTCCAGAGTGGAAGTGGGAGAGTGTTACCATGGATTGGTGGTAGGATTACCCAAGATCAGAAACTACGATGCAATATGGGTAATTGTTGATCGATTTACAAAGTCAGCTCATTTCCTACCTATCAATGCTGGTTATTCTCCTGAGAAGTTAGCAGAAATTTATATAAAGGAGATAATCCGATTGCATGGTACGCCAAAGAGTATTATCTCTGATAGAGATCCTCGTTTCACATCTCGATTCTGGAAAGCTCTACATGAAGCATTAGGTACAAAGTTGAAATTTAGTACGGCTTATCATCCACAAACGGATGGGCAGTCAGAGAGGACTATACAGACACTAGAAGATATGCTGCGAGCATGTGTTATGGATTTCAAGGGGAATTGGGATCGTTTTCTTCCACTTGCCGAATTCGCTTACAACAATAGCTATCATGCGAGCATTCAAATGGCTCCATATGAAGCACTCTATGGAAGGAAATGCCAATCACCTCTCTGCTGGATAGAATTATCTGAGAGAAACTTGTGTGGGCCAGATCTGATTGATCAGACTTCAGAACAAATAAAAACTATCAGAAAAAGGCTCCTTGCAGCACAGAGCAGACAGAAATGCTACGCTGTCAAAAGAAGAAGACCTCTAGAATTTGAAGTTGGAGATCATGTATTCCTGAAAGTATCTCCAGTTACTGGAATCGGTAGAGCGATAAAGAGAAAGAAGTTAAGCCCACGATATATTGGTCCTTTTCAAATTCTTATGAGAATTGGACCAGTGGCATACAAAATAGCTTTACCTTCAAACCTGAGTAGACTACATGATGTATTTCACGTATCTCAGTTAAAGAAGTACCAACCAGACCCCGAGCACGTGATCGAGTATGAAGAAATTGAGGTACGAGAGAATAATACCTATGAAGTAGAGCCATAGCAAATCATTGACCGACAAGAGAAACAACTTAGAAATCGAAGTATACTATTCGTGAAAGTGGTCTGGAAAGGTTTTTCTCCAAGAGAGGCAACATGGGAAATAGAAGAGGATATGAAGAAACGTTACCTGGAATTTATGTCTTTGGACATGTAACAAATTTCGGGGACAAAATTTATTGTACGAGGGGAGAATTGTAATATCCCAAAAAAAAATTAGTAAAGGTTAAATTAATCAAAAAGAAAAATTTACATGGTGTTAAATTTAGTTTTTGAAAGTTAAAATCAAGGGCTAAGATTTTTCCTTGAAAAACAATTTATTTTAAGAGACAAATTAGACAACATTTACCTAACACTTATACAACTACCTACTCACACTACACCAAATACAAGAAGCTTCTATATGTGGACACAACATCATACTCTCTCCACTCTCTTAAGTTTCGGACAAGCACAAGTAGGAGGATAATATTTAATCAACTAAATTCTTCATCCATACACACACATTCCGTCAAGAAAAGGAAAAGAGATAGAAGGAGTTGGTCCACATGCCAACACACACAAGCACCCACACACATGTACACTACATCACACACACTCAATAAATTAATCAACACACTTTCCTTCAAAGCACAAAACAAGGAAGAGAAAGGAACAAGACACCACTATCAATTGTTTCTTCTCATAATTGGCCATTTAATTGAGACACTTTCCTCCCTCTCATTTCATTTCTATTCGGCTAGATATGAGAGAGTAAGAGAAATAGAAAAGAAAATAGATAAAGAGAAAGAGAAGGTGGTGAACTTGAAGACGCAGAAACAAGGTAAGTGAGTATCACACAATCTCACTCTCTAAATCACTTTTCTTGCTCTTAGAGTGTTCATAAACATTGTTCCTCTTGATGAGAGCTTCAATTCTATGGTCTCAGATTTCTCATCTGAGGTGTTTTGTGTCATTTAGTTAGCCAGAGTGCCGTCCGAATACCGAACCACTTGTAGGAACGTGAAGAGGTAAGCGAAGGTTTCATTTTGAACCGATTACTTTGTGTTTTCGTTGAGTTATTCCTTGTTCTTGAATCAACCACGTAATTCAACCAAGGGGTGTTTTTGAAGACTAAAGATGTTTTAGATCATTGATTTAACCATAATTTTATATATTTTTAATTAATTAAATAGGGACTCTTAATGTATTTTCCAGGGCATTATTGCATGATTAAGCACTCATTTTAATTAGAGGCATTTGTATTGAATTAATTGTAATAAAAGGGTAAAATGACCATAATTATTAAATATTTATACATATGATCTCTTGAACTTTTAATACTACCTTATGCTTAATTTTGCATTGCAGATGTTTTGGGACACAATTGGTGATTTTTGGAGTCTGAATTAATATTTTGAAGACAAGGAAAATTACAGAAAAGGGCCAGAGCAAATTACAGAAAAGTACCCATCAGCTTTTTCATGAGGAAAATTTATTGGAGAAAATTACAGAACAATACCCAAGCCACAAATTCAACATTCAAACCGACAGAAAAGTAAAATCTGGGGGGTTTTTCATTAAGCTTCTGGAATATGAAGAAATTGCATGCACGCATATCACGGAAAGATTTGTGTTGCAGCTTGCTTTCAGACTGCACCTAACAATATGGTTGGTGAAGGGAAATGGACAGATGCAATCTCACTATATATACCTCCATCTTCACCACCAGGAGGCATCCCGACTGCAACTCTTCCCTCTTCAATTTTCTTCTTCCATTTTCTTTTGCCGAGTACAACAGAACGGGGAGTTGAAGTAAGAATGAGGTCACCACTTACACCACCGACCTCTTCCCTTCATCACCACCATTCACCCTTACTAGCTTGGCACCTTCCTTACCACCACGTTCTTCATTTTCATCACCACACCATCATCTTTTTCACAGTCCAACAGCTCCTTCATCCCAACCACCATCACCTTCGGTTTTCTCCACCAAAAGCCATCAAAAACTACAAGTGCAGCACCCTCATCTCCTTTCTGTGATAGTTTAGAAAGTTTTGCATTTTCCGGCGAACTATTTCAGTTTTCCGGCCCCCACTTCCGGCGAAGCTTGATTTTTTGTGAACCATTTTCTCCTCCGTTGTGTCTTATTTTCTTCCTACCATCGTCCTTTCATCATGCAAATACCGCATCATCATTTTCCATCTGTTTTTCTGTGACTCCCGTGTTGTTTCCAATTTTCCGGTGAAGTTTTGCATTTTTCCGGCCCCCATTTCCGGCGACCTCTCATCACTCTCTTCCTCAAATTCTGTCGAGCTCTTCATCATCAACCACCAGTCCGAGTTACAGAAATTGAGGCAGCTGAAATTTTGAGTTACACCATCTGGAGCCACGAGTTTGAGGATCTGCGAAAGAGAAGTGCGTTTTCTTCGTCAAATACGTGTTGCAGCAGTTCGTTCATTGATTAATGCATGATGACATCATCATACATGCATGATGACATCATCATACATATTGCAAATTTTGACTTCAAGCATGCACGTGGAATCTGAATCAGGGGAGTGTTGTTTTTTTTTATTTTTTCTTATTCAAATATTTTGTTTGATTATTGTTGGAACAATGTGTGATTAAATTTGTGTTGTGGGATTTATATATATACTTTGCCTATGATTTAAATTAATTTGAGTGGTGTGTTTATTTATATATTTAATTAAATTGTATTTTATTTTATTTTTATTTTTAAATTTTTAACAAGAAAAACCCAAAAATCAATTTTCCCTTGTTTTATTGAATTTGTTTTTACATGACATTTAGTATTACCTAGGATTCAATTAAAGGCTCCTTGAGAAAAGAGAGACGACCCGAGTATTGCATTATACTGTAATTCTTGGATTAAAAATCTTGTAGTTGACCCCAAGACGCAAAGATACGGTCAAATCAATGGCGCCGTTGTCGGGGAGTCATTTTTGACTCCATGGTTAACTAAGTGTCAATTGAGAAATTGATTTGGGGTTGCCTGTGTGAGCTTCTTGATTTTTACAATAGTTTCATACCATTTCCATATTTTTCATAAAAAAAAATTCTGTTTCTTTTTCCCACAAATAGGTGTATTTAGATCCTTACCACTACATGCATACTCATCATTGCATTTTCACTCTATTTCATTAAGTTCATTCTGTGTCTTGCATTTAGCTGTGTTGAGTGGTCTGAATTTAATTAGTAGTTAATTCAAAAAAAAAACTTGCTTTCCCTTTTAGTGGCTTCATTGTGAATAACTTGTTTTTATTGTAATTCTCGTTCATTAGTGATATGACTTTTGCATTTAAATATTTACATAAACTTGCATTTTTTTTCTCTTTATAGTTTTTCCCCCTTAAAATTTGTGTGCAAAATAGTTTTGGTATTTCATTAATCCATTGTTTTCTTAATTTTTTTTTGTATGTCCGATCAATCTGAAAAGACATTAGATCATTCTAATCTTGAATTGTTCATTGACTTAAGTGATTGTGCTTCTTAAGGTACCACTATGGCAAATAATGGTGAAGGACAACCAAGGAGAAGAACTATTAGGGATGTGACAAGATCAGACGTCACTATTGATCCTTTTAGTGCCGCATGCCCTAACCTTAATGTCAATTTTGAGCTTAAGGGACCTTTGCTTGCTTCACTACCTCATTTTCATGGACTTGAGAAAGAAAATCCTTACAACCACCTCAATGCATTACACGTGGCTTGCTCAAATATGAAGCCTGTCGGTGCTCGCCTAGAAGATGTACAACTGAAGGTGTTTTACTTCACCTTGGAAGGGAAGGCGAAAGAGTGGTATATGATGCTACCAAGGCAGGTTAATGACGCTCTTCATTCATGGGGAAATCTGAAAAAAGCCTTCTTGGAAAAATATTTTCCCGCTGCAAGGATTGCTGAGCTCAAGAAGGAGATTTACTCTATCAAACAAGACCCCTCAGAGTCTTTTTATGAGTATTGGAGTCGCTTTCAGGAGCTTTTGGCTAAGTGCCCACACCATCAAATCAGCAATAAGCAATTAATCCAATACTTTCATGATGGTCTTTTACCTAATGAAAAGGTATTCTAGATGCTTCAGCTGGGGGTTCCTTAGAAGATTGCACTGCAGAGGAAGCATGGGCTCAAATTAAAATGAGAGCTCAAAACACACAACAATACAATGTAAGAGAGATCAGAAGTGTCTGTGATATCGGATCTAACCAAAGGATGATCGCACTT